>VDFB02168118.1:89595757-89666705 GCA_007258455.2 Sequoia sempervirens
CTTTGTTTTGGGGACATAGTGTGTATTAAGTACCAAAGTTTGTTTGTGGATTTTCTTTTTGTCATATGGTGTTGATAATTAATTGTAAAGATAGGAACCCACATGAAATTTTTTGAACATATTTGGAAATTCCTTGGCAGAGACAAAATGATATGGTGTCATCTTGTTAGCCAAATATTGTTGTTGATCTTTTGCAGAAGTTACCTACAAATTAAATGAGGTGATTTTCTCATGGAAATATTCTCTAGGATTGTGTTAAGTTTCAAATTGAGAATGAAAAGGTTTCAATTGTATGAAACATGAACTTAGCAATATGATAGAATGCTCATGTAAAAATATGCTAAAGAATGACATTTTTCATAAAAAATTTTGTATTGAGTTTTTTGGATTCCACAGCTTCATAGTTTCTAACTCTAGTGTTTGAATCATCTCCTTTACCCATCCTTGGAAATAAAATTGATTTTTGAGGAAAAATTGTTCATCAATAAAAGCTCTAACGCAGTAGAATATGGATAACTCTAAAGAGAAAAATGTGTTTTTCTAGTGTCCATGGAGACAACTATAAATGTGGCTAGAAGTAGGTACCTATTTTTATTGTATGTGGACTAATTCTACAGTTGGTCAAAGTGAAAATTTTATGTGAAGTTACACATATATTCATGACATATAGTATATACTGCTATTAGTTTTTCAATCCAAGAGCTAGAAAGCACATACCTCCTATAAGAAATCTGCAGGGCTCTTCCTCTCTGGGCATTAGAATCCACAGGTGTCAAAACATTCAAGTGCATGATCTTTAGGTTCATGATAGAAAATTTGTTCCTCTGAAAGTAGTATAATGTCATCAAACAATTCATATATTTTATGTGCAAATTGAAGCAAAGACATGAGAATTGTTGCATCCATATGGGAACAAAATTGTTGTGAGCATTTTACTATTTGGTAAGTTGTAGTAGTGTCTAGTCCAGTTGAAATCTCATCCATGAAAAGAGCTCTTGTTGGCCTAACAATAATTTCCCTTGCATGTGGGAAAAAAGAAGGAAATGATGGGGTTGTATCAATTGAAAAACATTTAAACCATTAGCACATTGATTGGTTTTAAGTATACTAGTTGTAACATGCTTTCTTTCTCCACCTGAAATTTCTCTTAGAATTTGATCTCCTATCATCATATCCCCACAAGTATATAAGCCTAACATCTGTATTCATTTAAATATTTTGTTGGAATCCTCTAAGGATTTTTAACCTCAGAAAAAAATATAAACTTAATTTCTCTGATGGAAGCCTTGTACAAAGATCCCAACTTACCTTGAGAGTGTAATCAATCTAGAGGCTACTATGGATACTTTCCATGGCCATTTCTTGCATGTAGCTTTACAGGAATACCTTAGTGGATGGATACCTTTGTTGTTCTTCATGACAAAGAAACCACTCTATGATCCTTTAACAGTGATGTCTCTATCATTGCATCAATTCCAATAATCCTTTAATATTGATGGAGTCTTTCTTAAGCCGATTTTTCTACTCTGTAAACCAAGGGAAAACCTTGAAATGTGGGAGTTGAAACACCAAATTGTTAATTAAACTTCCAAACTTCCCTCAAATGTGCAATCACAATGTTTTACGCCAAAAATAAACTACCTAAAATTTCCTCCAAATGCATACATGACTTGACTAAGGCACCAAAAATACCTATTGCGTGGAAGGCATATGAAAATTAATCTTCATTTTTAGGGGAAAAAAAATCATTTATCTACATTGTCATATATTTTGTGAAAATTAAGATAAGCATGATGTGCTCCTAAAATTACTAGAGTTCAAACTTGTATAAAAAGATAACATCTATAAAAATGATCAACATGTGCAATTGATTTCATAGATTATAAAATAATTATATTTTTTAAAAATAATTAACAATATAAAGCCTGAAAGAGAAAAAATTTGCATACCAAAAGTGATAATTGTTATTTCTATTTCACATTATTAATATGGTTGAGTATATTAGCAAGCGAAGATAGAAGTGAATCAATCTTCATTTTTAGGGCAAAATGCTCTTTTTTTAAGGGAAAAACTTTGTTTTCAGTAGACTCGACCATTATGTTTCTACAATCCATGTAAATTGAATCTAATTGCTTCTAGAAATAACTACTTGACCTTACATTTTTAAGGAACTTCTTCTAGAAATAACTACTTTTATAGACATTATGTTTCTACAATCCATGTAAATTGAATCTAATTACTTCTAGAAACAACTACTTGACCTTTTGAAATGAAAGTGTATGCAAGATAGCCCTCAAAATGCAATTGGATTGTTTGAATCATATTTTATTAGTGAAATTGACCATAATTTCTATTTGATACATTTGACATGCTAACACAACAAGAAAATCAAACTGGCTTCAAATCATAGTTAAAAACATTAATAATTCATTAACATAATGAGTAATAAAAGTTAAAGAATGTAAATGCTAATTTTTTTTATAAAATATGTGAAGGCCTTAAGACTAGACCGAGAGGCAATGCCTTCCACACAATAGGTATTTTTGGTGCACCAAGCAACCTAGGTGGCCAAATGGCCTACTTAGGTAGGGGTCCCATGATAGGGGCTTAAGCTCTATGGATTATGATCAAATTTGAAAGAAAAAAGAATAGATGAGTAATAGTCATTTATTTAGTCATTTTTATTTGTCTGACCAATTATTTAGTTGTGAATTTACCCGATGAACAAATTAGTCATTTATTAAGTCATTTATACTTGTGAATTGCAAAAAATTAATAGAATTTAGTCATTTTTAGTCACGTAGTCATTTATTTGTCAAGTTCTACTAGTGTATTAATTTAGTTGAAAGGAAGATTCTTTAAAAGAATATACATTATATTATATATATATATATATACATATATTAGTTCATTTATTATTTGGAATGTTTATAATTTTGTATATATATATAAACATATTAATAATAAAAATTAAAAATATTAAATATGTTTCTTTTGAGCTGTTTGAATATAAATATTAAATTTCAACTCTATTATTCACTTAACCAGAATGCTTAGCATTACTTGTTTACTCCTATAATATAGAAATAAATATATTTAAATAATTTGCATGCAAAAGCATTCAAACTTTAGACAATTAAATAACTTAAGCATTTGTGTGCATATATATATATATAATTGTTTTATTTTATTTATATAAACCTTGTGAAATTTTATAAAATAATTAAAAAAAACTATTTAAGACATTCCTAATTCCATTATTTAATGTAATCGAATAATTATCACAATATAAAAACATTTAATTGCCATAGGTTGATTCATCCTTTTTTAATAAATCAAATATAGATAATATTCCCTCTTAAACTTAAATTAATTTATTCACTTAATTAAATAATCCTCTTTAAGAGTAATTAATAAAAACTAGTGATAATAATATTTAGCTTTATTGGTTTCTTTATCGGATGGCATTTTAATCTCACTATTTATGTTAATAATCAGAATATATATATAGCATCTTTTATCATACATTTAATTATTATATTAACCCCCAATTAACTAAGTCACCTTGTGATCAATTTAATCTAATTAAATTGATTAATCAAGGCTAGTTAAAATATTATTTTATAACATAATTTCAAAAGAAAATTTAACAATATAATAATGAACACAAGAAAACAACTCAATTTTACCAAATGAACTTACTCTATATCCAAAGACAACTGAAATGGAGGGACACTACAAGTGAGATGAATAGAATGAAAGAAAAGAAGAAGCTTTGGTGGTGTCCCCTAAGTTACCTAGATACGTATAGAAGAATCATTCATAAAATCAGATTATTGGTGATAAAACAAAAGGTGTATTAACTAGAAGCAAAGTTGCTACTGAAGTGAATCTGTGTTTACTTTCTAAGATTGAATAGAATATTGTAAGTGAAGATTGTAAAGATCAACATTGGATGGAAGCCATGAAAGAAGAACTTATGCAGATTGAGAAGAATCAATCTTGGGAATTGGTCCCAAGACTGATAGATAAAAACATCATTGGACCGAAGTGGGTATTCAAAAATAAGTTAAATAAAAATTAAGAAGTTGTTTGAAACAAAGCAAGGCTTGTGTGTAAAAGTTACTCACAAGTAGAAGGCATAGATTTTCAAGAAAATTTTGCCTTGGTAGCAAGAATGGAAGCTATAAGGATGTTCTTAGCATTTTCTGCTCATAAAGATTTTAAGGTTTATCAGATGCATGTCAAGTCAATATTTTTCAATGGTGAGATAGAAGAAGTCTACATGGAACAACTGAAAGGATTTCAGTTGAAAGATCAACCGTATATGGTGTGCAAATTGAAGAAATATTTTTATGGATTGAAGCAAGCTCCTAGAGCTTGGTATGCAAGGTTAGATTAGTACTTTATTCAGCAAGGTTTCAACAAAGGTACAATGTATATTAATTTTTATTTTAACATTGAAAATCACAAAATATTGATTGTAGTTATGTATGTTAATGACATTATCTCTAGAGGAAATGAAAATATGTGTAAGATGTTTGTGGAAGAGATGCATAAAGAATTTAAAATATCTATATTTAGAGAGATGAATTTCTTTCTTAGGCTACAAATTAATCAAACAAAGAAAGGAATTTTTATTTCACAGTCTAAGTATGTGAGAGAAATGAAGAAGTTTGGGATGGACAGTTCCAAACTGGTAAGTACTCCTATGGTGACTAGTTGCAAATTGGGTAAATATGATGATTCGCCTAAGGTTGATCAAAGCAAGTATAAATCTATGATTGGTGGACAATCACATTTGACTACTACTAGACCAGATACTATGCATGTTTTCTATCTTGTGGCTATATTTCAAGAATATTCTAAGGAAACACATGTTTCTATTGTTAAAATATTTTTTAGATGTTTGAATGACACACTAGATTATGGATTATGGTATCCTAAATATACTAACTTTACTGTTAGTGCTTATACAAATGCAGATTAGGTTGGATGTGTAGATGACAGAAAGAGTACAAGTGGTGGTGCATTCTTTCTTGGATGTAGATTAGTGGCATGATTGAGTAAAAAGAAAGACTTTTTCTCCTTATCTACTACTGAAGCTAAGTATATCACTATTGCATCTTGTTGTACGCAAGTTCTATGAATTAAAAAAACATTAAAAGATATCACAATGATGTATGATGATCCTATATCTATTTTCTATGATAATACAAGTGCAATTAAAATTTCAAATAATCCTATGATGCACTCAAGGATGAAGCATATATCTATCAGGTATCATTTCATGAGAGAAGAAGGTCATGGAGAATGAAGTAATGCTTGAGTATGTTTTGACAAAGGATAAAGTGGCTGATATTTTCATGAAGGCTCTTCATAAAGATACTTTTGAGTAGCTCCAGGGAAAGTTAGGGGTCATTTCCCCTCCTTTCTTCAACTAGATGCCTATGGAGATGCATCAGTCCAGTGGATCTATGGATCTATCTTTCTTCTAGATTGATGTTTTCATGGCTATGTCTCAAGGGGAGCAGGTAGTGTCAGGTGTTGTCATTTTAGTTTTTTCATGTCAAAGGAGAAATCAATGTAAAATATATTTTTACTTTGCCATCGATGTCAAAGGGGGAGATGAAGCATGTGAAAAATAAAAAATAAAAAAATAAAAAAATGAGAGGAAGCATGTGAAGAAAAAGGGGAAGAAAACAAGAATTTATCTACTAAGTGGGAGAAATATAAAGAAAAATATTGAGAAGTGTATTCAGACCTACTATGGTGTCTTTGATGGTTTTTCACATCATGTGTTACCGTCAATGGCAAAGGGGGAGATTGCTGCAAGAATGGAAAGATTGAAGGTGTTGTCATTGATTTCAACTAATCAACTAGCTATCAACCAGTTGTTGTTGACTATATATGTCAAGGATATTAAGAAAATTGCAATGAAGATACGTTGCAATTGTTTAGTGATTGCTCCAAATTTTCTCCTATGTTTGTTTAGTTTATATATGTTGATCATGGTTGTTGGAAGATTCTATATCCATATTTTTGGCTTTTTGGCTATTGATTCATTGTACAATGTGATTTTTTTTTACAAGTTGTGAACTATCATTTTCTGTGTTTTTGGTTTAGGTTTGGTAGAAATGTTGTTGGTCTAGATTTCTCTTTGATGATGTTTTATGACTTGTGGTTCTAGAGTTGAGTTTCCTTGATTGTGTTGAAGATAATTTTAGCATTTGGAAAGTTTGTGCTTAATTGTTATATGTGTTTTACACTAGTTTTGTTGACCTTGTTTGGAATACTACTTTCACACTTCATGAATTGTGTTGGATCTATTTGGGTCCCTATGAAGTGTGTGTTTGGGTTGCCGTCATTCTAATTCCACCCTAGTATTTTTTGGTGCCAACCAAATTTGAATTTGAATTTTGATGGCCATCCTTTAATATGTTTTAGAGGTTAAGATAGTATAAATATAGGATGAGTTAGTGGTGAAAAATATACAAGAGTGAAAAAGAGAGATAAGTGAAAAGAAAAAGATCAGATAGATGTGACATTAATGCTATCTAGTGAGTGTGTGTGATGTGAGTGTGGTAGATTAGTGTGAAGCCTTAATGTTGAGTTTCTAGATGTAATGAGTAGAAGGTGAACTCTATCATTCATGCATGTTTATGAGTGATTGTGGTGGTATCCTTTGTTTCATTGATATTTTCTTCTTTGTATAACAAGTATTTTTTGTCTTCTTTCTATCTCTATGGTAGTGAGCCCTCTAGGTTGATAGCCCCATTCGAAAGAAAGTCCTTTTTTTGGCAGTGACCCTTATTTCATAGGAAGTGAGCCTTTTATAATCAGTTTTGATATTATCTATAGTGTGAGTTAATCCTCACTATGGTATTTTTCTTATTGGGTTTTCCACATAAATCTGGTGCTATTGTCTTTATGTTTTCAATTTAATTTTCTACATTATCATTTGATGATTAATCATTTAAATAGTGTTAAGAATTAGTTCTAGTGATTTAATTAAAAGATCAAATTTATGACAACTAATTCACTCCCCCTCTTTGTTGTCTTTTTCAACAGTATATTAAATTTTGCAAGGCAACTTACTAGTAACAATATTTTGCAGCAACCAAGTTATAATGCCATTTCTGACATATATAACACAAGGAACAATAGGAAACCATAAAATATTCCTACTGCATTACCATTACCTCAACCTATCTTTCCTAGTGCTCCTTGTTTACCTTTGCATAGTGGATGGAGTATGATTTTTTGGAACAACTTAAAAACACTCCTACTAAGATATCCTTATGGGACATTATTCAAGGTTCACCTAATTATCATAATATGCTTCAAACTTCATTACAAAAAGTTATGGTTCCTCCTAGTGTAAACCCAAATGATGTAGCAACCTTAATTCAAGGTATGAGTTCAGTCAACATAGACATTACTTTCCATCAAGATGAGTTACCTCCATTAGAAGTGTGAAAAAAAAAGAGTCCTTCATTATACAAGCTAACATTAATAGGTGTGGCATAAAGTGAACCCTTGTTGACAATAGCTTAGCCCTTAACATGTGTAGCATTAACCTTTTGGATAAGATTGCAGTAGAAGAAAGCTAAATACAACCAAACTCTTTATCTTTCCATGGATTTGATAATGTAGGAAAACAACCACTTGGTGTGATCACATTGCATATTAGAGTTGGAAAGGCCATATTTCAAACTCCTATCCATGTCATGCCTAATGATATTTCATATAATATCCTCTTGGGTAGACCATGGATTCATGAAATCAATGTCATACCTTCAACTCTTCATCGTTTAATGAAGTATGTTTACAACAAAAAGGTTTATAAAATCAAAGATGATCCCTGACCAAAAAGTTGTTTGGACATTGAGAAGACAAGTAAAGTCCTTTGAAATTGTTGATATCATCTTCAAAAGTATAACCCATGCAAGAGGAATGAAAAGAGAACAATATATAACAAGTCACAAATATATTAGATGATGATTGAAGTTCCTTAGATTTTACAAATACATTCATGGAAGAATACAATAGTACACAAAATTTAGGAAAAGAGAAAGAAACCAACATCATATCTACACTAGTTGAGTCATCAAAAGCATGTCAGTCCACAAAATTTAGAAAAGAAGAAGAAAACATAAGTTATAAATCCACATATGAAGAGTGTGACAATGCAAAACACCTTGTCCAAAAGAGATGGAAGGTCTTTATGGGAAAGGATATCACCTCTTGAAACAACTTAGCTATCATGTATCATGGAAAAGGATGTCATGTTAGAGAACAAGGTATATGTGTCCCTATTGAGCCTAACACACAAGAATAAACAAGAAGTTTCATCACCTTAATAGTTGTAGGAAAATAAATCTCATCACACAAAATAGTCGTAGGAAAATAATTGCTTCATCTTCAAACAAATGTCTTAGTAATTTTGGGGTTCATTAGATTTTACATCCTCCTTTAAGGGAGAGTATAAAAACTCACAATCTAAAGAGTATTGTGTATGTATTCAACACCTTGTAGTAAGCAAGAGATAACTTTGTCACAAAAGAAGTGATCAACTTCTACAATTGATCAACAGAGTATCTTGTCGAGACTTATCCAAGAATACGAAAGAAATTTTACAACAAAATTTCATTTTATGCATATCATCGAGTTCACGGTCATTCTACTAATGAAGGTAAGGCTTTGAGTAATAAAATTCAACACCTTAAGGATTGTGGTGCTTTTCCTTGTGTTGAAGCACCTATTTCTTCTAATTGATATTGATTTTCATCCTATCATATTACACATTACTATATGGTATTAGTAGCTATTTAGGGGGAAAATAGGGTTTGCATCAAAATGAATTTATCAAGATGATGAACCACTAATTCTCACCATAAAACATGCAATTATGTGTCTGATATGATGCAAATAATAATTATAAATCAATTCTAACTATTATAGAAACAATGAGGGGAGTTTTAAGAGACTAGAAAGGTGTGTATGTTGCTCTAAGAAGGCTATTTTTAGGTCATAGAGGACTCATTCGCCTTTAATAGCAAATGGGTCCCTATTAGGGTTTCTAAATACTAATATCTGGGTTTTGTTCTTCAATATCAACACTCTTAGCTCCTCGGTGATCAACTCCTAAAAACTTGGAATAATTTTTGTAGCCTCATTTTTCACGTTTTTGCAATGTAGGTGACAACTTTTGCAACTTGACAACTTTGACAATTTTGCTTCAAACTTGTTCTCCACTTGATCTTCAACCTATAAATCTGCAAAAACACATTCAAGAGGAGAAAAACATGTTGATTTTTAGAGGATAGGGGGGTTTTCCTTAGTCAAACCCCTTAGGTAATTAAACCTTATAATGAAATGGAAGCATGAAACATGAAATATGCAATGATGATACCTTGGAAGATGTCTTGGAATGTAAATTTGCAAACTATAATGAAGTAGCCATGAAGAAATTTGATCTAGATATTGAATTAGATGTGAAACAATACTTGTAAATGGATCTTCAATGCTACATCAACAGTTTTAGTTCAACCACATGTTTGATGCACTATGCCTTTGACATGATGATATAATCTTGAATTTTTTCAATAAAACTTCACTAATATGCATTTAAAAGCCTTTGAAAATACTCTTGTAAATTCTCATGAACTATTCTATAGGTTCTCTAGATTGCTTATGAAGTTATAGGATGAAACAATATGAATTAACCTTATATTTATGCTAAATATAAGAATTAACCCTAAAATTCAAATAAACCAAGCCGACATCAGATCTAGGATTGAAAATCATTAAAATATTTCCGCATTGAAATTTAAAAACAGGGTGTCCTAAGTGAGGAGGACCCATTTGCCACCTTGGGCAAATGGGTCCTAGAACAAATTTCTAGGACCAATCTTTGGGGGGATGAAATAACATCAAAAACCCATTTCAAATATGCCAAGAAAGGGGTGTCGTATGTTAGGAGGACTCATTTTCAAGCAAAGGTGAATGGGTCCTAGCACAAATTTATTGGACAACAATTTTTCCAAGTTAAATGTCATGCAATATCATTAATGGGTGTTGGGATTAATCCTTGAAAAATGTAATTAATAAAGCTTAGATTTGAATTGAATGGTCAATTAAGCTCAATTAATTAATGAAACCCTATATTAGTGTGAAAGTGTAATAAAACACTTTACAACACCCTAAATAAGGTACAATTTAAGTACATTTTATTAAAAAGGGGCCTTATATTTAGTGTGAATGTGTAGAACACATTACAACCCTAAATCAAGGCATTATTAGGTTAATTTGATATAAATTATTTCCAAATCAAGTAAGGAAAAAAGGATAATTTTTTCTGTTATTGTATTTTTCCCCCATTTTAGTGAGAGGCTTCCCCTATGAAAAACTCACACTAAAGTGGATATTCAAGACACTTAAGTATGCAAAAATAACATAGATACATAGTCATACCATATCAAAGACCAAGAAAAACAAAGAAAACAAAGGATCAAGCACAACCATTCCAACACACTATGGAATGGGGTTGTTTTTTTGTAACATACGTTCCTCACTCTAGGGCAATGGAACCTCAGTCCATCCACTAGGTGAGTTATCCCAACAAGGTAGAAAATGAGAGATTCATATTAGCCTCCCATACCATACCAAATCTATCTTCCTAACAATCTCGATAGGGACGCTATAAGTTATTCTTATAGGGGATTTTTCTTTGTTCATGTAAGGTATTCTTCTTAGGGAACATCATGCCTAATGTCTCCAAGAGAGGAAAAGTCAAAGAATATCAAATCACAATTTATGGGATGCCTCTTTCTTTGCATCATACCACTAAGGGAAATTTTATGCTTAGAAATATTGCACTCTTGGAGGACATCAAACCCAATGACACCACCAAGAAAAGGACACATCACAATAAAAAAGAAAATCATGCCATGAAATATGCCGAAAGATATCATCAATGTATGCCCCCACTTTAAAGAAGTTGCTAACACCATTACTATGAGAAATTGTTTTAAAGTAGCCAATGTTTTCTACTAAGACATTATATCTTTCCTTAGAAGACCCTTTACCATGTCATATATTTCCAAAATACAGCTAGGCCATGAAATATGAAGGAAGGGTTGCCCCAAAAGTACATAAGGGATCTATGGGTTTGGGGTCAATATGTCTTTGCTACAATGTTATTTTTAGAGCTCAAAACTATTCATCATTCCCTAAATACTCATAGAACTTGAAGAATGATACAATTAGAGGGAAAAAAAAGAAAAATCCTTTTGGGTCACCATGGAAGAGACCTGAATGTCTCAATTCCTTGCATCATATCTAGAAGGAAAATATTTTTGTTCAACATGGAAGGGACAAATGAAAAAAGAGAAAGGAAAATATTTTTGGTCAACATGGAAGAGACCTAAATGTCTCAATTTCTTGCATCATCTACAAAAGGAAAACACATGAAAAATTCTTACAACTTATAGGAGAAAGTAGGTACATATAGAAGAATACAGAAAAGGAGAGAGATACATCAAACGAAACATCATGTCTAAGGATCACACCACGCACATGTAATCACATAAAGAAACACATAAAAGAAAAGACTAGTAAGGAACATGCAAGTCAACCTAGAACAGGTTATTCACATCCCAATCTTGGTTTGTATAAATAGAATGTGGAAAACTAGCCAAAGGGACAATGAAAAGTGTCGAATGAGGGGAAGCACCAAGTTCAACATTGTTTTTAGGAGATTTGTCATTTAAGCCCGTAGAAGAAGAAAACAATGTGTTCAATTCATCGTACACTTGTTCGTCTACTTTTTCAAAGTCAAAGTCATCATCTAGATTAATCACAAAGGGAGGTTGAATGGAAATTTCCATAGAATATTCTTGTTTATGTTGTGGTGAGGGTATATAGTCATTATGTGTTGCTTTAGGTAAGTTCAGATTTTGATTTTCTATGTTATTCTTGTCTTCTTTAGTTTTAAACATACAAGAAATAACATGGCATCTATGCCTACGCTCTCTAGCATTTCAATTCCATTTCAATCAATTATTAATTTTTGTTTGTGTAAGAGTGGATTTGTCACTCATAGGTTCCTTCTCATCCTTAGGAGGAATGGAAGAAACAACAAGAGGTTATTCAACTGCTTTGTCTCTAGCTTTGTATACTTATTTGATTTTAGGAGGTACAATGGGATTTCTTTCATTATCCTGTGGTCTCTTGTAGGAAATTATAGGAGGAGTTGTTATAGGTTGGTCTTGGATGTTTTTGGTTCAATCATTGATTCATCAAGGATATGTGGTTTAGTCATAGGTTGAGGAATGTTTTGAAGGGACAATTCTCCTATGTGATTTTTCTTGAACTTTTTATATGATTTGAAAAAGAATTCCTCGTGAGGTTTAATAGGTTCCATAGGCTCGGGCCAAAAGAAATTTAATGAAAAGTTCCCTCGAGATGATGTAGGATTACACACACTATGATATATAGTAAAGATATCATTTCCAAATGGAAACTTTAATTGTTTATGCACAATTGAAGGGATGAAATTCATAGAGTGAAGCCATGGATATCCTAAATTCACACAAAATTGGTCCAATTATGGGATGATGGTGAATGAGACATTTAATATTTTCGGCCCAACTTTTAGAGGGAGATATATTGATCCAATCATAGGACAAGAAAAAATAGTATGCATCTTGATCCATGCTTTCAGTTTGTAATATGTATCTTGACATAGTTCACACACAAATAGAAATTATTCAATGATCACATTCTCTCCACAAATGGGATAAATTAATATTCCATTAGTGGGCTCATCATTGATTTGGCCAGCTATGTACAAAGAGGACCATTAGGTGCACATTTAAGTATGTCATTTTGTGAGAAAGCAATATCAAGAGGCTTTTTAGTTGAGCCCTTATGAGGTCTTTCTTAAATAAACTCTATGATACTAAATATTGTAGGACATTGTTCAATAGTATCCATGTTGTCATCATCTGTGTCAACATTCATCACATTGTTTTTCATTTCACTAGCTCCAATAAAATTGATTGCAGCATGTATGTCATTAATATTAAGAAGCAACTAAGGTTATAGACAATTTGTGTTCTATTTCCAGTTTTAAGCACTTTCCTTAGATTTTGTATAATGGGAACCATGATAATGTCTATGCTTTCACTAGGGATATGCTCTTCTAAGTTTTCTAGTTTTTCATCTAGTTTGTTTATATCTTTTTGTGAGAGATGGACATCAAGTACATAAATGTAAGTTATGAGAAATGAAGTATGCGGGTATGTGCAGGATCATGATGGGTCAAAAAGTGACAATATGATGGGTATGTCGATGACGACTTTTTTGGTACCCAAAATTGATGAAATGAAAAGGGTTTTTAAAGGAGATTCTCAGCTTTCCACCAATATAAATTATGCTTTACTTTGAATTTAATAATTAATTATTATTCATTTTCTATTTGAATTACGACTAAAGTCCTAATTCATAGGTTGATTGAAAACCATCTATAGCTTTCAAACGGTATCACATTTTTTTAATCCAAAACATACATCACATTCTATGCTTCGCATACTATAGGATTAAAAAAAGAAAAAAATGAATTTCATAAAGTTTTGACCAAGTTAATGTGGTCAGACATACAGGTTTTTATATTTTTGTAAAGTTGTAATAAAAAACTCATAATTAATTATTTACTTGAAAAAAATTACAAAAAAATATGCATCACATCGGGACATGAGTCCTCTACTTATATCTAAAATCTTATAAAAAATATTATCATTTATTGTGGTTAGGGTGGTCAGACAAACACCTACTTCTTATTTTTCCCTAAAATTTAAGTACTACTGCATTCAAATTTTCATCAAATAGATTTTTTTTCTTTAAACAAACCTAGTAGTTTAGAAACTACATTCAATTTGCTACAGATTCTATTCTTACTTATTTTTTAAATAATATAAATAACTTATTCAAATTTTTATGTCAAGTTGCCTAACTCTAATTTTTTTGAATTTTTTGCAACTTAAGGGCCTAATTTTTCCATGATGATCCTGCACATACCCATGCAAACTATGATCCGTAGAGGGTTGATTATCAACACTATCAGAAAGAGAGCTAGAAAACCCAAGATCCATAGTGAGTGAGATATCGCGAGATGATATGAGCCTCAAACTATGTCTTACAATAGTATTTCTAATATGACACCAAGTTGTAAAGCTCATACAAGTTTTACAAACTTAGTGTGCAAACCCAAAATGGAAAGAGGCAATGCAATGACCTAGAATGAAATGCAATTTTGAGATTATAAACAATGGAATTTACTAATTAAACAATGCAATAAACTAAAAATGAAATTTTTTAAATGCAATTTTGAATTTTGACAATGCAACAAATGAAGAAAATTAAGCTAGATGCAATGAATTTGAGGAAACAACAAATAAAAAAATTGAAACATAAATGTAAGAACACCAAATAGAAGCATAAAATAGAGATTTCAATTTCTAGAAAATGTAGATCAACACTTGATCATGGACTCATTCGCCTTTAGTAGTGAATGGGTCCTTGATGAGGGTTTTTGAAATGTTTTTACTGACTTTTAAGTGATTTTAAGTGAGTTTCAAAAGCTAGAAAATGCATGTCTAGCTTGATCAGGGACTCATTTACCCCAAGTGGAAAATGGGTCCTAGATTAGGGTTTTTTAACTTTTTTTGAATGATTTTTAAGATTTTGCAATGTCTTTCAGTTTCACATTTATAACAGTAATCTTAAATTTTAATTTTTTTGGAAATGCAATGTGAAAAAGTAAAGAAATGATGAATGCAAAGACCTAATTTGAAATGCAATTTTGTTTTTATTTTCAAATACAAATTTATGAGATCTAAATGGTATGCAAAAGGACTAATTTTTTTGTACTTTTTAGAATTAAAGGATGTAAAAAAATGCAATTCTAAACCCTAAATGAGATGCAAGTTTGGATGCAAAGTAAGAAACCTTAAATGAGATTTAATTCAATGAAAATGAAATGCCAATGAATGCAAGATCTAGCCTAGGATGAGAAGAAAGACTCCAAGATCAGAAAATTACAATATTCAATAGGTTAGGTTCATCATTATGTTTAGGGGAAAAATAGGGTTTGCATCAAAATGAATTGATCAAGATGATGAACCACTAATTCTCACCACAAAACATGTAATTATTTGTATGATATGATGCAAATAATAATCAGAAATCAATACTAACTATTATATCAACAATGAGGGAAGTTTTGAGAGGCTATAAAGGTGTGTAACTTGTTGCAAGAAGGTTTTTTTTAGGTGACAAAGGATTCATTCGCCTTTATTGGAGAATGGGTTGCTGATAGGTTTTCTAAAAGCTAAGATTTGGGTTTTGTTTATCAAGATTTGCACTCTTAGCTCCTCAGTGATTAGCTCCCTATAACCTTAAATAAATTATATATCCTCATTTTCATGTTCTTACAATGTAGGTGAAATTTTTTTCAACTTGACAACTTTGATAAAAAAATTTCAAACTTGTTCTCCACTTGATCTTCAACCTATAAATCTACAAACAAACATTCAAGAGTAGAAAAAATTGTTGATTATTATAGGATAGGGTTTCTCCTTACTCAAACCCCTTTTAGGTAATTAAACCTTATGATGAAATAATAAAATGGAAGCATGAAACATGAAATATGCAATGATGATACCTTGGAAGATTTCTTGGAATGTAAATATGAAAACTAACATGAAGTGGCCATTAAGAACATAGATCTATATCTTGACTTAGATGTGAAACAATGATTGTAAATGGATCTGCAATGTTACATCAACAATCTGATCTCAACCACATGTTTGATGCACTATGCCTTTGACATGGTGATATAATCTCGAATCGTTGAAATAAAACTTCACTAATCTACCTTTGAATGTGTTTGAAAATTCTCTTATAAACTCTTGTGAATACTTGTGTAAGTTCTCTTGATTACTTATGAAGTTCTAGGATGAAACCATGTCAATTAACCTTACATTTATACTAAATCTAAGAATTAACCTCGAAATTCAAATAAACCAAGCCAACATAAGATCTAGGATTGAAAATCGTTAAAATCCTACCACAATTAAATTCAAAACGGGGTGTCCTAAGTGAGGAGGAGCCATTCACAACATTGGGTGAATGGGTCCTAGCACAAATTTCTAGGACCAAGCTTTTGGGGGATGAAATAACATCAAAATCCCATTTAAAATATGCCAAGAAAGGGATTTCTTATGTTAGGAGAACTCATTTACAAGTAAAGATGAATGGGTCCTAGCACATATTTCTAAGACATCAATTTTTCCAAGTTAAATGTCATGTAAGATCATCAATGGGTGTTGGGATAGATCCTTGAAAAAAGCAATTAATAAATCTTAAATTTGAATTAAAGGGCCAATTAAGCTCAATTAATTAATGAAACCTTAGATTAATGTGGAAGTGTAATAAAACACTTTATAAAACCCTAAATAAGGTATAATTTAAGTACATTTTATTAAAAAGGGGCCTTAGACTTAGTGTGAATGTGTAGAACACATTACAACCCTAAATCAAGTAAGGAAAAAGGGATACCTTTTCCTTTACTATAGTAGCTTTATGTGTCTTTCTCATTTCTATTCATGGTGGTATAATCTCAAGTTCAACTATGTCTTAGTATCAATATGATAGTTCTTGGTTGATATCTTTGTCTCTATGATTGGGGGACAAGGATAACTAGTTTTTTGGGTTACATTCTTTCCATGGATCCTCTCTTCCTTTCTTTCTACTTAAAATACCAACATAGCAAGTATGTTACCATTTTAAGTGGGGAATTATCATTCCCCATTCATTTTCTACATGTTCCATTCTTAGTGATGATATTATACATCTCCTACAAGATGTGAACTTTTTATTCAAGCTGTGGCTTTCTTGATCTATGTGACATGTCTTATTTGTGGTGATTCTATGCTTGATGTCCTTCAAGAGTGTGTCCTTTCTTGGTATATGATATTCCTCTTAGTGGTAATGTTATGGTTAGCATTCCCTAAGGTGTGAATCTCTTATCTCTCAACTTGTATTTTCTTGGTCATAATGTGAACCATAATGTTCCCTAAGTATAGAAATTACATACATTAAGAAAAACCAAGTTTAACATACCTTATCTCATTTGTATTTTGTTCATGAGTTTCTAGTATAATGAAGCTTGCTAGCCTTGTGAAGCATGAAGTTACACCCTTTTTCAAGGCCACGAAGCATAACATAAATTGCTTGCCAGTGGAACCATTTTATTCATGAGTCTCTAGCATAACAAAGCTTGCTCACCTTATGAAGCTCAAAGTTCATGTTGTGTGGCACCTTATCAAAGTTATTAGGTGGTATAACTTTTGGTATGGTTGTACATATTGTTGTGTGGTCTCACAACCTGCCCCATTGTGCTCCTTGGAAAAATGTGGACCTATTTTTTTCTAAATATTTTCCTTCCCTTCCTTAATTTTTCTTGCTTTGGTGTGCTTCTTTGGAGGAAATGGTAAAATGGAGGTGTTTGATTTAGCTTTCTTGGTCCTTGCCTAAGCTCTTGTATTTACTAGACTTGAGGTGTTGCAAGCTCTTTTCCCTAATCTTATTGATTTACTAGAATCTCACATCCTAGATTCAATGTTGTTGTATCTTCAACAATTTTTCACTTTTCGCCTGGTTTGTATGTTAGGCCTAGTTGTAATACCCCTCCTCTTTCTGGTAGGATTTGATTATTGTGGTTGGTTAGATGTTAGTTGATTTTCTGAATTAGGATAGGATGCAGTGATTTAATTTAATATGTTATGAGATGATTGTTAGTTAGAAATGTAATGCATTGATTATGTTATAATTGTTAGAGTAGGTGTGATGAAGGACAATATGGCATCACTCGTGCGCGAGTGCCCTGCTATGTTGCGATTCCTTCTCACAATGTAGTATTCTGATTTAATGCTTTAATGTTATATATATATGCACATGTACACAACTTCGTTTGTATGCAGGATTGCAGGTATAAGTCTCGATTCCACCTGCTTCGGTAGGACAGGGCGAGCACCAAATAACCCAACGGATAAATGTTGATAAAGAGGTGACGATGAAGTCCTCACGTCCCATGATGTCAGGTCATCTCATTTGTTGGTATAGTTGATTGTGTAAGTTGTCGTCATTGTTTGTTGTGTTATGTGTTTTGTCTTATTTTATTTACGAGGGCATTTATAATTATGATTTATTTTAATGATTGAAATAAATTATTTATTTTTATGTTGGACTAAATGGTTTTTAAATATTTAAATAATTTAATTATTTTTGAAATCTTACATTGCAATTAAATAATAATTAAATATTAAATATGGCCTAATTATTTTAATCAATTAAATTGGTGGTGGATAATTATGTAAATAAATTATTAAAATAAATATGTAATGTGAGGAGCAAGAAAAGTTGAAAAAAATAGGAATTAAAGCAATAAAAGAACAAAAAGACAGTGTGAGCCAATGGAAATGGAGAGTTGGAAAAAGCCAGTTTTAAAGAATTGATTTTTCTTTTTTAATCTTGGATTTTGGAGAGCTTTGAAGGGATGAGGAATAATTCTATTTTTATTATGAATTTTTGAGAAGTTCTCACATACACACAGAAGATCATAAAGTTGAAGTTGCTCAAGCCGTTGTGGAGTTCGTTTTGGACTAAGAATCGGGATCGGATTCGAGGGCATCAGAATCAACCAGGCATCTTCAGTCTTTCGAATAAGCGCTGGATATCAGGTTCCTCTCGTTGTCTTCTTCTTGTACCCTTTTCTATTATCTGTTGTTTCAGAAAAAGAAAAAAATAAACTTATTAAAAATGGCTTTTTGTGATTATAGAAAACATCTGTTAAATTGAAGACTAGAGCAAATTATTATTATTAGATAAAAAACAAAAAAAAAAACCATAGTTACTATACTGTACAAAATCTATCAAATCAAAAGGAACCTTTATCTTCTGAAAGATTCAGTTTATTAATATGAGGATTTGAAAAGATAATTTTTGTAGAGAATAATAAATTTGGTTTTATTAATATATTTATGAATATTATGGATCTATGTTATTTCTCAATAGATCCCTCCATTTTGTTCTTAACATTTATGAAAATCTGTTTTCTATATTCTGCTCTTTAAATATGTATAGAATTATATATATATATATATATATATATATATATATATATATATATATATATATATATATATATATATATATATATATATATATATATATATATATATATATATATATATATATATATATACCTTATTAATTTATTATGTGAATCTCTGTATATTTATAGACCTTGTTATTTTATCTGTATCGGCCGTACACCCTACCTTCCTTTGTTTTCTGTTCATAGGAATGAAACGAATTTAAAAAAATTATATTGAGATTGATTTACGTTTTATTTATTTAGTTAATTATTTTTATTTCGGAATCCCATAAAGGGAAGGCAAGGCTTCCTTGGGCGCACCTGGCCTACCCGGGCCTGGCCGGCCCTCCAAAGGATCTGCCACAGTTAGTGCCCTGGGCCGCGCGGGCCAATTCAGCTACAAGCGCAGTGGGGTGGGGGTTTCTATTTTTTTATATAAATTAAAAATTGTTTTTTTTAACTGTTATTTATTTTTCAAAAAACTTAATTCGTTTTAAATAATGGGTATTTAAAAATCTGAGTTCGTTTCTTTTTTTTTTATGCATATTTAAATTCCAATCCGTTTTAAAAATAAATTTATATATATATTTATATTTGTTTTCATTATTATTATTATTTTTGTTTGTTTTTATAATTAGATATATATATATTTAAATATATATATATATATAATTACATAAATATGGAAATAAAGAAAGGTAATTGGTCTTTAGAAGTAAAATATAAGTGATTTTAGTTTAATGAAATTTAATTTATAAATAATTTTATAAATGTTAATTGACATGGATTGTTATTATATTTTTGTTCAGTATGACTAAATGTGTATATTTATATATTTTAATATATATATATGATTTTATTTTATTTTATTTTTATGTGATTATTGGGAAAACATGAAGTTTATTATTTTTGGAAAATTGAGGAGAGTAAATTAGATAAGTGAATCAATAAATTTGTTGTTCGTTATTTACGATTCTATGTCGAGTAAATTAGAGATGTATTACGTAACTGGTCAAATCGTCTCCTTGAGTTAGAAAATCGTGTGGTGTTGTTACTGTCTTCTGTTTATTATTATTGACTTTATCCTTGTGATGTGGGAACTCCGTTGTATTTTGAACCTCTTTTGGATTATTGTAATTCTTGGTCTTCTCCAGAGGCATGTTTTATATCTTTTGATGTTTATACTTGTATCTTTGTGATTAGAATAATACCTGATTTTGAGCCTTTTTATTTGGAATGGTTGTACGTAGTTGTTGTCGTTGTGATCACGATTTATCGCGAGATGGATTTTCCTCGTGTGTATTGTTGAGTGTCATGCTTTAAATGTTATCCTTGTTTTGGTTATTCGGTCGGAGTTTAAAACTTATTGGCATTTTGTTGGAAGGGTTGAACGGTGTTGTAAAATCTTTTGGTTATGAGTGATGCGAGAGGGTTAATGCCTCGCATGGTTCTTGTTTTGGTATTATGTTCTTTATGTTATAGTTCAACCCTCGCCTACTTGAGATTATGTTAGGGGTCATAGGGAGAGTGGCTCTTCGTGGGCGCCGGCGCCTTGGGTAAGAGGAAGTGCCAGGGGAACCCACGTAAGAGTAGTTAAACAAGTGATAACCTAAAAACAGAATTTAGGGGGTTGGGTTAGTTAACATATAACAAGATAAAAACATGCACCTCACCCCTGCCATTAGCGCTTTCTAAGGCTAAGGATGGGTGGGAAGACCTGGTTGGTAAGGTCACTACCTTGTCTCTATGAAAGGTAAGTGGCTCCGCATGAGTAACCCTATGGGGCGGCACCTTGAAATAGGATGTCTGGATAACCATAGATGAAGGCGGCTCCTTGAGCTAGGTTGTCTGGATAATCCATGTATAGATGGAGGCGGCACCTTGTGATAGGTAGTCTGGCGAATTCATGTATGGCCATGCGATGACACTCTCCACTAGACACCCTTGTCCTTGTTTCTTGTTGCCTCTGGATATTGCTATTTTTATGTTGTTCTGATTTTAGGGCTAGGGAATCCTTAGGTGGGTGCCGGCGCCTCAGTTGGAGGAAGAGCCAGGGGATCCCATGAGAGTTATGTGATGACCCTCCCTACTTAACACCCGTCTAACTGGTTCTTGTTGCCTATTGGAGTGGTGTATTGAATGGTTGCTTCAGAGTTATTATGGAATCGTGTTCTTGATATTGGTACTGAATTATTTGGAAATGTACTTTGGGTGTTGGTTCGGTTCTTCTGGATGTTATCCCTTTATGATGTTTCTTTGAATTCTTGTGGATTGATTCATGATTGTTAAGTGTTAGTACTTCATGTTATCGTGATGAGTTCTTGGTTTTACTTGTTATGTGATTTGAGTACGTCGATGGTGGTGCATTGCATTCTTGAGTTGTACTTGTTCTATATCATGTTATTGAGTCGGTTGACATTCATGGTCGGGTTCACTTCCTCGTCACCTCTGAGCACGGGGGGTGAGTTACTTGTAATTCACATGGTTGGGTGGAACGTGCTCCGCACCCGTTGGGTTCCCCATCAGCGTCTTGTCTTCTCAGCTTTCCGCAGTGGAGTTGTACCAGTGATCAGTTGTACTTCATATTTCATTATTCTTGTATCTATCCCCATGTTGGGAAATTCAATGTAATTCAATTATTAGAGATTGTAATGTATTATTATCACAATGATGTAATAGTTAGGCTCATTTGTAACTCTATTAAGAGGTGTATCATGGATGTATTATGTGATGTTTATTGTTATCGCATCACGGTTTTGGATGTATCATTATTTATGGATATCATAAAGCTAATGGTTATGTTGTAGTCTTTATCTTTACTTGTGTTTAGTTGTTGCGATGTAACCTCGCGTGCCCCAGAGAACCAAGTGTGTTAATGTTATGTGATATGTTATGTGATTTTGGTTTAAGGTTGTTACATGTTGCTTTTATTATTTAAAAAAAAAAAAAAATTATTTGCATTGTGTGTGTTCTCTGGGGTTTGCACGGCGGGCATTACAACTTGGTATCAGAGCATAGGTTCATACACTGGGCACTATGTGTGCTCACTATGTAACCTTACGTGTTGTCCCTAGAGTCTAGAGTTTCATTTGTTTTGTTGTGTTTGTTGTGAACCCAAGTATCTTTCGTTAGTCGGTCTCAGGGCAACGGTGCAGGAAACTGATGGAAAGGATAGGACCCTCGGTGTAGTGCGCAATGCACCAATATCCTTCCTATCAGGGATGCACTATGAACCCTTGTGTCATTGTGTGGTGTGATGTGGTTTCCAGTGATGTTAGTTATGTGTGTGGTTTTGGCGTGATCTCTGCATGTTTGTTGTGTGCTTACTCTTATCTATTTAATGGCTTCCTGGAGTAAGCCATATCCTTGGGGGGGAGGATGTAATACCCCCATGTTACTAATACTTGTATTATTATTTCTTACTCTTATGTGTGAGCTTGATTCTACTTTCTTTTGGTGATTAGTTCACCGTCTTGGCGTGTGAGGATGCCTCCTGTAGTTGGGGAATCTTATCTCTTTTGTTTACCGGCTTCCAGGAGTAAGCCGATTTTATGGGGGGGAGGATGTAATACCCCTCCTCTTTCTGGTAGGATTTGATTATTGTGGTTGGTTAGATGTTAGTTGATTTTCTGAATTAGGATAGGATGCAGTGATTTAATTTAATATGTTATGAGATGATTGTTAGTTAGAAATGTAATGCATTGATTATGTTATAATTGTTAGAGTAGGTGTGATGAAGGACAATATGGCATCACTCGTGCGCGAGTGCCCTGCTATGTTGCGATTCCTTCTCACAATGTAGTATTCTGATTTAATGCTTTAATGTTATATATATATGCACATGTACACAACTTCGTTTGTATGCAGGATTGCAGGTATAAGTCTCGATTCCACCTGCTTCGGTAGGACAGGGCGAGCACCAAATAACCCAACGGATAAATGTTGATACAGAGGTGACGATGAAGTCCTCCTGTCCCATGATGTCAGGTCATCTCATTTGTTGGTATAGTTGATTGTGTAAGTTGTCGTCATTGTTTGTTGTGTTATGTGTTTTGTCTTATTTTATTTACGAGGGAATTTATAATTATGATTTATTTTAATGATTGAAATAAATTATTTATTTTTATGTTGGACTGAATGGTTTTTAAATATTTAAATAATTTAATTATTTTTGAAACCTTACATTGCAATTAAATAATAATTAAATATTAAATATGGCCTAATTATTTTAATCAATTAAATTGGTGGTGGATAATTATGTAAATAAATTATTAAAATAAATATGTAATGTGAGGAGCAAGAAAAGTTGAAAAAAACAGGAATTAAAGCAATAAAAGAACAAAAAGACAGTGTGAGCCAATGGAAATGGAGAGTTGGAAAAAGCCAGTTTTAAAGAATTGATTTTTCTTTTTTAATCTTGGATTTTGGAGAGCTTTGAAGGGATGAGGAATAATTCTATTTTTATTATGAATTTTTGAGAAGTTCTCACATACACACAGAAGATCATAAAGTTGAAGTTGCTCAAGCCATTGTGGAGTTCGTTTTGGACTAAGAATCGGGATCGGATTCGAGGGCATCAGAATCAACCAGGCATCTTCAGTCTTTCGAATAAGCGCTGGATATCAGGTTCCTCTCGTTGTCTTCTTCTTGTACCCTTTTCTATTATCTGTTGTTTCAGAAAAAGAAAAAAATAAACTTATTAAAAATGGCTTTTTGTGATTATAGAAAACATCTGTTAAATTGAAGACTAGAGCAAATTATTATTATTAGATAAAAAACAAAAAAAAAAACCATAGTTACTATACTGTACAAAATCTATCAAATCAAAAGGAACCTTTATCTTCTGAAAGATTCAGTTTATTAATATGAGGATTTGAAAAGATAATTTTTGTAGAGAATAATAAATTTGGAGTTTTATTAATATATTTATGAATATTATGGATCTACGTTATTTCTCAATAGATCCCTCTGATTTTGTTCTTAACATTTATGAAAATCTGTTTTCTATATTCTGTCTCAGTTTTTAAATATGTATAGAAATTATATATATATATATATACCTTATTAATTTATTATGTGAATATCTGTATATTTATAGACCTTGTTATTTTAGCTGTATCGGCCGTACGCCCTACCTTCCTTTGTTTTCTGTTCATAGGAATGAAACGAATTTAAAAAAAAAATTATATTGAGATTGATTTACGTTTTTATTTATTTAGTTAATTATATTTTATTTATTTTTGTTTTGGCCGATCCCATAAAGGGACGGCCTGGGTTTCCGCGCCGGAGGTGGGTCGGCCTGGCCGTACCCACCCCGCGGCCTGGCTTCGGGGGCTGCGACAGTCCAAAGGATTGTCACAGCAGTCCAAAGGACTGTCGCGGCAGTCCGTGGACTGCTGCGCCAGTCCTTGCACTACGGCGTCAGTCCTTGGACTGCGCGCAGTCGCTGGTGGGGGTTTCCCCTATTTTTTTTTATATAAATTAAAAATTGTTTTTTTTTAATTGTTATTTATTTTTCAAAAAACTTAATTCGTTTTAAATAATGGGTATTTAAAAATCTGAGTTCGTTTCTTTTTTTTTATGCATATTTAAATTCCAATCCGTTTTAAAAATAAATTTATATATATATTTATATTTGTTTTCATTATTATTATTTTTGTTTGTTTTTATAATTAGATATATATATATTTAAATATATATATATATATATATAATTACATAAATATGGAAATAAAGAAAGGTAATTGGTCTTTAGAAGTAAAATATAAGTGATTTTAGTTTAATGAAATTTAATTTATAAATAATTTTATAAATGTTAATTGACATGGATTGTTATTATATTTTTGTTCAGTATGACTAAATGTGTATATTTATATATTTTAATATATATATATGATTTTATTTTATTTTATTTTTATGTGATTTAATTGGGAAAACATGAAGTTTATTATTTTTGGAAAATTGAGGAGAGTAAATTAGATAAGTGAATCAATAAATTTGTTGTTCGTTATTTATGATTCTATGTCGAGTAAATTAGAGATGTATTACGTAACTGGTCAAATCGTCTCCTTGAGTTAGAAAATCATGTGGTGTTGTTACTGTCTTCTGTTTATTATTATTGACTTTATCCTTGTGATGTGGGAACTCCGTTGTATTTTGAACCTCTTTTGGATTATTGTAATTTTTGGTCTTCTCCAGAGGCATGTTTTATATCTTTTGATGTTTATACTTGTATCTTTGTGATTAGAATAATACCTGATTTTGAGCCTTTTTATTTCGAATGGTTGTACGTAGTTGTTGTCGTTGTGATCACGATTTATCGCGAGATGGATTTGCCTCATGTGTATTGTTGAGTGTCATGCTTTAAATGTTATCCTTGTTTTGGTTATTCGGTCGGAGTTTAAAACTTATTGGCATTTTGTTGGAAGGGTTGAACGGTGTTGTAAAATCTTTTGGTTATGAGTGATGCGAGAGGGTTAATGCCTCGCATGGTTCTTGTTTTGGTATTATGTTCTTTATGTTATAGTTCAACCCTCGCCTACTTGAGATTATGTTAGGGGTCATAGGGAGAGTGGCTCTTCGTGGGCGTCGGCGCCTTGGGTAAGAGGAAGTGCCAGGGGAACCCACGTAAGAGTAGTTAAACAAGTGATAACCTAAAAATAGAATTTAGGGGGTTGGGTTAGTTAACATATAACAAGATAAAAACATGCACCTCACCCCTGCCGTTAGCGCTTTCTAAGGCTAAGGATGGGTGGGAAGACCTGGTTGGTAAGGTCACTACCTTGTCTCTATGAAAGTTAAGTGGCTCCGCATGAGTAACCCTATGGGGCGGCACCTTGAAATAGGATGTCAGGATAACCATAGATGAAGGCGGCTCCTTGAGCTAGGTTGTCTGGATAATCCATGTATAGATGGAGGCAACACCTTGTGATAGGTAGTCTGGCGAATTCATGTAAGGCCATGCGATGACACTCTCCACTAGACACCCTTGTCCTTATTTCTTGTTGCCTCTGGATATTGCTATTTTTATGTTGTTCTGATTTTAGGGCTAGGGAATCCTTAGGTGGGTGCCGGCGCCTCAGTTGGAGGAAGAGCCAGGGGATCCCATGAGAGTTATGTGATGACCCTCCCTACTTAACACCCCTCTGACTGGTTCTTGTTGCCTATTGGAGTGGTGTATTGAATGGTTGCTTCAGAGTTATTATGGAATCGTGTTCTTGATATTGGTACTGAATTATTTGGAAATGTACTTTGGGTGTTGGTTCGGTTCTTCTGGATGTTATCCCTTTATGATGTTTCTTTGAATTCTTGTGGATTGATTCATGATTGTTAAGTGTTAGTACTTCATGTTATCGTGATGAGTTCTTGGTTTTACTTGTTATGTGATTTGAGTACGTCGATGGTGGTGCATTGCATTCTTGAGTTGTACTTGTTCTATATCATGTTATTGAGTCGGTTGACATTCATGGTCGGGTTCACTTCCTCGTCACCTCTGAGCACGGGGGGTGAGTTACTTGTAATTCACATGGTTGGGTGGAACGTGCTCCGCACCCGTTGGGTTTCCCATCAGCGTCTTGTCTTCTCAGCTTTCCGCAGTGGAGTTGTACCAGTGATCAGTTGTACTTCATATTTCATTATTCTTGTATCTATCCCCATGTTGGGAAATTCAATGTAATTCAATTATCAGAGATTGTAATGTATTATTATCACAATGATGTAATAGTTAGGCTCATTTGTAACTCTATTAAGAGGTGTATCATGGATGTATTATGTGATGTTTATTGTTATCGCATCACGGTTTTGGATGTATCATTATTTATGGATATCATAAAGCTAATGGTTATGTTGTAGTCTTTATCTTTACTTGTGTTTAGTTGTTGCGATGTAACCTCGCGTGCCCCAGAGAACCAAGTGTGTTAATGTTATGTGATATGTTATGTGATTTTGGTTTAAGGTTGTTACATGTTGCTTTTATTATTTAAAAAAAATAAAAAATTATTTGCATTGTGTGTGTTCTCTGGGGTTTGCACGGCGGGCATTACACTAGTGAGTTGTCACCCAGATAAATCATCCTGGTGCATCTATTCACCTTTTCTTTGTTGGTTAGCTTGGTGGCGGCTTTCGCTTTTCTTCTAACTAGAGATCAAAAACTAGAGGTTCCATTGTGAATATGTTTTAAATCAATTTGGTCCTATTTGAACCCAGTTATGGGTCTCTCTTTGAACCTGGTTCTCATGAACATGGTAAGTCAAGTACCAATTCCTAGTAACCTTTTCAAGCTCTGGTGCCAAAGGTTTTAGTCCTTTTTTGATTGAAATTTTTAAGTTTCTAAAGTGGCTTTTCTTATAAAGCCTTTGCCTCGTAAGAATGAAAGTGACACATAAGTGTTCCATGTAAGCATTCTATATCATTTTCTTCTCTAATGGTTGGCCCTACACATAAACCAAAGTGTTTGTGATTTTAATCATAATCCACCATGATTGCACCTTTATTAAGGAAATTAATGCATTGTAATAGGTAATTAATGAAGGTGGAAAATAACACATGTACTTGGAACCACCTTGAGCATGTAGTTGCTTTCATAACACTCTACCTTGTACCATACTACTCAATTGTAAGTACATTGAAGGATTAAAATCAAGATTATGGCATGAAAAGAAAGGTAAACCTTGAGAATCCAAATAACAAAACTACTAAGGGTTTTGAGATCGCTTTTTGAAAGAAAACTATATCACTAGAAAAACTGGATATGCTTCGAATAGATAAAAAATTATTAGTTGTTCTATGCATTCATATATCAGGATAAATGACATTTCCCCTAGTTTGGTAATGAAAATGTTGATTATTTTGAACTAAATTTAACCTAACTAAAGATTGAAAGTTTTATGAATTATTGAAAATGAATAGTTAAAACTAACCCTAACTCGCACAGAAGGCACACATCTTCTAATAATGCAAGAAACCCAAGAAAATATGAGTACTTCCAAAAGGATGTCGGATAAGGAATTTGAATACATTGCATCATAAGTTGTACTAATCAATGGGATAGTCACTGACACTCATTCGAGATAGTTTTGTGATACTAAATTAATTATGGAGGTTCGACAAGAAAATGCTTCTTAATGTTCAAAGAACGTTATAGAAAGTGGGTTACATTTGGTAGGATGGTTTCTACCAAGAATGGGGGCTCCTAAATGGGTAATGAAATGTATTAATTGGTATGACCCAAACAAGAGGGTCATAGAGAAAGAAGGGAGATTCTATGTAGACCTCTCTATAAAAGGAATTGTATATACATTTGGGATCCTCACATCTCACCAGATGAATTTTTTGGATATGAAAACCCTAGACAAAACATATCTAAATGCAAAAGAACATAATAGAAGAACTATGAATGCAAAATTGTGCTAGGTAGAGATAATTAAATAAATGAAGCTAATTCAAAGGTCTATGTTTAACCAGGATGTTCAAGACATCTTAACCCTATTAAGTAAGATTGTTGGACTAAGACACCTATAAGTTTGGACCATGGATGCTTGTACTCATAGCAAAAATAATGTAGGGCCCTTTGCAAATTCTTTGGGTAAGTTTCATCACTGCAAAGCTACATGAAAAGATAAAGGTGTTCCCAAAGTCTCAATGGTTTTCTATGTCTTCCTGTATTGTTTATTCTTGCTCCTTAAGGAAAAATATTCACAGATTGAACATAATTGGTACCCTAGATAGAGAACCAAGAAATAATTTGATATATGTTGGGTATGTGCAGGATCATCATGGAAAAATAGGCCCGTAAGTGGCAAAAAATTTAGAAAAATCAGAGTTAGGCAACTTGAAAAAAAAAATTGAATAATTTATCTATCTTATTTCAAAAATATGTAAGAATAGAATCTGTAGAAAATTGAATGCAGTTTCTAAACTACTAGGTTTATTTTTAAAAAAATCTATTTGGTGAAAATTTGAAATTTCAATGTAGTAGTACTTAAATTTCAGGGAAAAAATAAGAATTAGGTGTCTGTCTAACCACCCTAACCACAATAAAATGATGCATTACTTTAGAGTGTTCAACACTATTATTTCACCAAGGGTGATGGTTTGGTAGGAGGTCTATTCCCTAGTCATCTAATCCATTATAAGAGGAGGTATGCTCAAATTTTTCAAGGTATGCTTCTATCTACAATGCATGATACCTTACCCTACTTTTGCCAAGCTACTAACAAATACATATTTGCCTTATCTATGGAGGAAATAGATGATATCAAAAGAAAGTATCATGCAATATCTTTCTTGAGGAATCATAGATGTGTGCATGATTTGCAATTATCTGTCCTTCCACAAGTTGTCAGGTGGAAATATTGTTATTGTTACTATGTTCCTTATATCAATCTAACAATTCCTTCACAAGAGTATGATTATAACATAAGCATGTGCAGGATGAAGGTTCAGTAAATGACCCTCAAAGAGCAGGGAACAAGTCAACTTCTTTTTAAACAGTGTTTCAATATGTTGATAATGGTTGATTTTGTAGTCAAATTTTTTGTCGACTATATGGGTAATGTAGTATAATTTGGATAATGCAGTATGTGAATGCAATACAATTTCATTGAAAAGGTGGAATATATTGAATCTATAATTACTATGTATTTGAATATGTAATAGGTCTTGTGTTAGAAAAAATGGGTCTTGTATTTGAATATGTAAAGGGTACTCAATGTTGTAATCAAATATGAAATGGGGTCTATATTTGGGTAATTATGGGGGGATATTTTTTGTAATGTAAAAAAGGGGATGTCATTTGTCAATGTAAAGCAGTCTTCTCGGAATGTAAAAGGGGGTTGTCATCTGTCAATGTATAGAAGTCTAGGAATTTTTTGTACTTTCTTGAGCTATAACAAGGGGTTTTCTTCCTTGCTCTTTCCCACCGGTATGCTCACCTGAACTAGGATTTTGTAATATCTATATTTTTATATTAATATAGTTATAGTGGCTCACCACTTCTACCTAAAAATAAATAAATATATGTATCTTTTAGTATATTTTATGTTTGTATTTAATATATATATATATATTTAGCTAGTTTTTAATAAAATTAACACTATAATTTAGTTGTTGATAAAATGCTAAAAAATGAAGGTGCATGAGATGTCATAAATTTTATAGTAATTTTTTTTTTCTTTCAATTTTTTTGTGTGTATTTATAACTTGAAACTTTAGTGCATGGATATTTTTTTTCTATTTTTGATAAATATATATATATTTAAATAAATATTAAAATGTGCATGAATCAAAAAAATAGTTGTTTCCATCAAATGTCAATTTTCATATTAAATATTTATCTAAAATGGAAAAAAAATTATACCATCTTGAAATAGATTCTTTTATCTAGTCCATCCTTTTTTTTCAATTTTTTTAATAAGTTTTAGTATTTTTCCTTGGCATGGTAATGAACCTAATATTTTGTGCTGATAACCTGCTTTTAGTAAAAATAAACAAATAAAATATAAATATTAATTAAACTATTAAAATAAATATATTTTTGAAAACAACACTTATGGATCTACAAAAGGGTACTTTTATATTTTTTAAAAAATATTATTTACATTAGTAGGATTCATTGAAGCTTTAATTTTTTCAAATAATTTTATTTTTTTGGTGAATTGGACTCAAAGTGGTGCTCCATATATTTTTAGCCAACAATTTTAGTTGAGAAAGTTGTGGAAGTATCTAACTTAGCTAGAATAAATCTTACTAGATCATATATTTGACCAAAATTAATTTATAGTTAGAAATTGTTAAATTAAGTTGTGCCGATAAGTTGGCTGAAAGTGTGACACAACTTTGTGCTTTTACCCTTTTTTAATCTTATAGTATGTGAAGCATAGAATGTGATGCATGTTTCAGATTCAAAAGATGTGATATTGTTCAAAAGCTATAGATTTTTTTTAATCAGCCTATCAATCAAGACATTAATCATAATTCAAATAGAAAACAAATAATAATAATTTTTTAAATTCAAAATAAAGCATAATTTATATTGGTGGATAGTTGAGAATCTCCTTTAAAAATCCTTTTTGTTTCATCAATTTTGGATAAAAAGAAAGTCGTTAGCCACATACCCATCATATCACCACTTTTTGGCCCATCATGATCCTACGCATACCCTACTCATTTACCCTAGATCACCATCCACAAATACCTAGAGGATTGCACCAGAGGGTTAATGATGTGTTCTCTGTGAATTTAGTGATAATAATGGAGTGTTACAAAGCCAAAAGGTTTTCCTAGAAGCACAAAGCATCATTCAAGTTGTTGGGGGTTGGTACATTCAATTTCCCACTTTCACCTACATCAGGATGGAAAGATTCTAAGGATACCCTTTCTTGTTACCTAGGTATCAAATAGAAAAAATGCTATTATTAGAATTGGAAATAAAAATGAAGCCAAGTCCCATGCTCTTTTCTCAATAGCACAAAATATTTTTTTTTTCAAATTCCCTATCACAATTAGGAATTACAAATGTAATGTGGCTAAGCAAGCCAATATGTGTGTAGAGGAATTGAAGATGTATAATCTAGAGTTCTTTACACTCCAAAGAAAGAATTATGATCCAGAGGGAATATTTTACAAGAAAAAAGGTGACAAGTATGCTCATGTGTATGATTTAGAATATTTTTGGCTTAATTACGATGATGAACACCAGGTAAGGAATCAATCATATCAAAGGCTATCATTACAATCAATAAGGATTCTAGGACTCCATGATATTCTAAAGCAGTTGGATACAAATGATCAAGAGGTGTTCATTCCAATTTAAAATTTTGAGAAGATTTATGATAAAACTATCCTAGTTATAGACTATGAAAAGGAAGAAATATTAACTATGAAGAAATTTTTGAGCAAGTGGGTATGTGCAGGATCATGATGGGCAAAAAAGTGGTGATATGATGGGCATGTGGCTAATGACTTTTTTCTTACCCAAAATTGATGAAATGAAAAGGGTTTTTAAAGGAGATTCTTAGCTTTCCACCAATATCAATTATACTTTACCTTGAATTTAATAAATAATTATTATTCATTTTCTATTTAAATTATGACTAAAGTCCTGATTGATAGGCTGATTGAATAAAATCTATAGCTTTCAAATGGTATCACATTTTTTGAATCCAAAACATGTGTCACATTAAATGCTTCACATACTATAGGATTAAAAAAAAAAAAATTCATGAAGTTTTGACCAAGTTAAGGTGGTCAGACATATGAGGTTTTATATTTTTTAAAAGTTGTAATAAAACATTCATAATTAATTATTTAATTAGGAAAAAAATACAAAAAAATATGCACCACATTGGGACATGAGTCTTCTACTTATATCTAAAATATTATAAAAAAATATTATCATTTTATTGTAGTTAGGGTGGTGAGATGGACACCTACTTATTTTTTCCCTAAAATCTAAGTCCTAGACTGCATTGAAATTTCAAATTTTCACCAAATAGATTTAAAAAAAAAAAAAACCTCATAATTTAGAAACTATATTCAATTTTCTATAGATTTTATTGTTACATATTTTTGAAATAATATAGATAACTTATTCAAATTTTTACGTAAAATTTCCTAACTCTATTTTTTCTGAATTTTTCGCCACTTAAGGGCCTATTTTTTCCATGATGATCTTGCACATACTCGAGTGTTGACATGCACTCAACACTAGATTGATAACTATAAGAAATAATTAGGGAAAGATGGGATAAATCTCACATACTTGGTCAATATAAAGAAGAAGCAAAGAGTAGAGGATGAATCTAGGTATGACGAGCTTACTTAAAATATGAGAAAAGTTAAGACAACAAAGGCAACTAGACATGATGATGAGAGAACTCTTGATGCTCCAAGCCAAAAAAATTCAATAACACCAATTACCTAGGATAAAGAACCTATGGACAGTAAGGCCAAGGAAATAGTAAACCCTAAGGGGGCATTTCTTCCATAAAAAAGCTGAAATTTCAACCTATGACTGATAAAAATGAGAGAATGAAGACACACACTCATTCTCAGAAAACATCTGCATCTAAAAGGGTTGTAGAATTATTCACCTCTCCCCCTTCAGTTAATATCACTACAATGAAACAAATGCTGAGAAAGACTCATGTGATTCAATAGGGGAGTTCTAAGCTAAATGAAGAACAAATTAGAGAATAGTGGGAGAAGTGGACGACCATGCTGAAACAAGTTGAAGAAAAATGACCTAAGGAGAAACCCATGGTGCAGTTGGCAATGGAAGAAGTGCCATATATGGGGTCAATTCATATAGACATTGAAGAAGAGGATTTCATAAAGGAACACTTTCCCTAGAGGCAGGAAATCATGGGAAGCTTTATGAAACAAGAACAAAGCATACTGCAAGTTAGGATCCTATTAGAAATATTATTATTGTAGATATAGTTGATGACAAAATTTCATGAGGAAGTAGTAAAAATGATGTTGAGCAACTGCAAGTTTCTGCGAAAGTAAAGGAAGACTAGGTTGAGAGTGAAAATACAGAGCCTTCACAAACCTTGGGTGGTGAAATAAGAAATGAAGAAAACCCTAGTATTTCAGAATAAGAGGAAAGTGATGCCCCAAGGAATGATGTTGAATGCATGGTTGGATAGAAGAATATAGGTCTTGAGAAGGAAGAGACAGTGACTTATCAAGATAATCAAGAATCTAGGCCAGTGAGGACATAAAATGTTCAAGTTCCATGAGGTGTGACAGGAAATGTTGATGGTCAAAAAGGAGTCCTTGAACATGTAGATAATCAGGGACAAAGAAATGTTGAAGAAGTCAACATAACAAAGAAGTGCCAAACTAGTTAGTCAGGGAAATGGCTCCACTACTGGAGGTGGAATTGGTCCATCTAGATCTCAAAATTTTAATACAAGAAGTGGAATCCCCTAATCCTAGACATAGAGTGAAGACAAAGCATGCTATGCAAAGGAATGAAAATGGAAGAAGAATACTCAATATAACTACCTTGATGGTAGATAAGAGAAAGCATGAAATGACACCTAGGGATTATAGGGTGACCAAAATTAATGTTGGACATTCATCCTAGGGATGTCAGGGTGATCCCACAATAGTGGTTTACAATTTTTGGCCAAACTGGACACTGAAATAATTTTTGTTAACTAATTCTTCACTTTTGGGAACTGATAGCGACTAAACCATGAGGAATTTGAAGATGATGCAAACTAGAGTTTTGTGACATTTTTTCTGTAGATTCTAAATATATTTTTTTCAAAAATTTTGGAATCAGATTACACTTCTTTTTCCATCTCCCTCGAAAACTAGTTTTTTTTTTTCAGAAAACAACATTTTTAAAAAGTGACACTCATCGTATAATGCATAACTTTTCTTCCATGAAGGATAAAATTATAACTTTTTCAAATTTATATTTCTAACTCTAATATCTAGTGCTTCCATTTGGTTAGATAGTTTTTTATTGATTTTTTTTTTTTAATCAAGTTTCAAAGTCAAACCAATTACAATTTGGACATAGCGCAACCATATAACGTGTAACTTTTTTGTATGTATCAAAATTAAATTTTTCGTTATTTGTTGTATCAAGGACTTCAATATCTAGTGCACTCATATTTTTCAAAAATAAAAATTGATAATTTGTTATTTTTCCACATGTGCAAAACAAAGAGCTTGATTTTCGGTGAAAAACCTACATTCACAAGAAATAAAAAATAAATATAATAATCAAATTAAATTTTAATAAAACTATACTTTCTTAGAAGATTATAATAGGGACTACATACTTACAAAAATAATAATTTTAAATTAATTCATTTCATCCCCCGAAGGGTAAATCAAAAGTAGTTTTTTATCAACATTTTGATAGGTGTAAAGGAGACTTCGTTATAGGTATGGTTTAAAACTAGCAGGGTTCTATCCAAGGGGGCTTGGTCTAAGGTGGTTTGATCAAACCCTCTTGAATTGGAATCATTTAAATGGAACCTTCCAATGCTTAAATCATTACATTTTCTAAAAATATGCAATCTTAGCAAAAATCAGGATCTCCCAAAAATTGTAAACCACTATTATGGCAGCATGCTGATGGTTAAGAATGAGGAGTTCCTGAACATGTAGATAATCCGGGACAAAGAAATGTTGAAGAAGTCAACATAACAAAGAAGTGCTTAACTATTTAGCTAGGGAAATGGCTCCACTGTTGGAGGTGGAACTGGTCCATCTGGATCTCAAAATTTTAATACAAGAAGTGGAATCCCCTAATCCTAGACATAGAGTGAATAAAAAGCATGCTATGCAAAGGAATGCAAATGGAAGAAGAATACTCAATATAACTACCTTGATGGTAGATAAGAGAAAATATGAGATGACACCTAGGGATTATAGGGTGACCATAATTAATGCTGGACATTCATCCTAGGGACAAGAATTAGAAGAAATGAAAATGAATTTAGAAACAACTTTCACTAGGGCATAGAAAAGAAAACAAAAGAAAAGAGAGCTAAAGGAGTATATTTCCTACCTAGAAGGTTTTATCAAGTCATTAGCCCAATCTGATCAAGCGCAAAATCTACTACTTATGTCCAAGGAGAAGGTGGATGTCATTGCAACGATTTTCCATAAGCCAAGTGTATTTGAAGAATGGATGGAGTACTTGGTGAGGAAATGGGTATGTGTAGGATCATCATGGAATAAATAGGCCCTTAAGTGGTTAAAAATTCAGAAAAATCAGAGTTAGGCAACTTGATGTAAAAATTTGAATAAGTTAAATCTATATTATTTTAAAAATATGTAAGAATAGAATTTGTAGCAAATTGAATGTAGTTTCTAAACTACTAGGTCTATTTAAAAAAATAAAATCTATTTGGTGAATATTTCAAATTTCAATGCAGTAGTACTTAAATTTAAGGGAAAAAATAAGTAGGTGTCTGTCTGACCACCCTAACCACAATAAAATGATAATATTTTTTTATAAGATTTTAGATGTAAGTAGAAGACTCATGTCTAAATGTGATGCATTCTTTTTGTAATTTGTTTCCAATTAAATAATAAATTATGGTTTTTTTATTACAGCTTATAAAAAATATAAAAAATCATATGTTTCACCACCTTAACTTGGTCAAAACTTCATGAAATTCATTTTTTTCTTTTTAATCTTATACTATGTGAAGCATAGAATGTGACACATGTTTCAGATTCAAAAAAATTGATACCATTTGAAAGCTATAGATGTTTTTCAATCAGCCTACAAATCAAGACTTTAGTCATAATTCAAATAGAAAATTAATAATAATTATTTATTAAATTCAAAGTAAAGAATAATTTATATTGGTGGAAAGATGAGAATCTCCTTTAAAAACCCTTTTTCGTTTCATCAATTTTGGGTTAAAAAAATGTTGCTAGTTACATACCCTACACATACCCATCATATCACCACTTTTTGGCCCATCATAATCTTGCACATACCCAAAGGAGAAGATTTAATCATAGTTGCATATAAGAGTTCATTTACAGCTTTATTTTTATTTTAAGTTCATAATTTTTAGATGTCCAAGAAGAAAAACTTCTTTATGTTTTGTTCTTTTTCCTATTTTTTCTTCCATTCCAGATTAAAAACTTGTATGTTTCATTAGAAACTAATCGATATCAGAGCCAATTTGAGAGATATATCCTTATATGAAATCCTTTGTAGTTGATTGTTTGTTCCTATTAAACAAGATTGTGTGTTATGCTATTTAAGGGTGCATACTGACATTATCCAGCAGAAAATGATCCCTCCTCTTTAAAATATTTCATCATTCTATGCTTTGTTGTGAAGCAATCTAGTGATTTTTGGAATGGTTTTCTATGGTTTGGTTAATTCTTGAGGCATTCGTGGATAATACCTAGGAGAAACTTTACTCTTTTAGTATTTTTGATGCTTTATTTTAGAATAGATGTTTAAATTTCAGAAAAATATTTTTTTTTTAAAAGATGAATGCATGGAGTTTTTTTATTGCAAATCTTTTGATTCCATGATATTGTTGAATGCTTAAAGCTAAAATTACTTAAATGAAAGAAAGTTATTTGAAGTTCATGAAATGTTATTACAAACCTATCAATTTCATGAAGTTGTTAAATGACCAGACCACGATTATATTTTACTTATCCATATAATTCCTTTGAAAACCTGAAAAACTGTTTACCCCTCATGATTAATAATATTATCACAATGAACCCTGATATGAACCTAGTATGGTCAAGGCTTGACATAAATGATCCTTGGGATTAAGATGAGTTAGCCTTAGATGTAGGTTCTCCTAGTACAATCTTTCAAGTAAAGATAGGTTCCCACAGTGTGTTTGTGAGGATTTATCTACACAATTGGTGTGCGACTAGCATTGTCATCAACAAGAACAAGTGCTAGAAGGAGGGCCTCCATTGTTCTTTTGGTTTCATTAAGATTGAAGTTGGAGTTTTGTAGAGTCACTAGTTCCTTTTCTAACAATCCTCATGTGACATTAGTCAAAATTAGTGGTCAAACATCATCTAGAACCCAACAGTCTAAAAGCATAAGTGCAATGCCACAAAATATAACTATTGTTAAACCACCCCTACCCACAATGATGACTTTCTTTAATGTGGAATCACCAATTCAGTTCGCTATGGATAACGATCTTCTCAAGAATCTAGACAAATTATGTCCTAAGTATTATATTCACAAAGATGCATAAGAGCAAATCAGTATCTTTAAGGATACATGTTTTAAACCAAGGATACAAAATGAAGATGTTGTATTCCAATTGTTCCCTTTTAGCTTGAGTGATGAAGTTTATCAGTGGTACATCAACCTACCTCATAATTTAGTTAGATCATGGAAAGACATGGAAAGTTAACTTTTAGCCTGGTGTAGAACACTAGTTGATCCTACCTTGTTATATCATTAGTTCGCTCAAATCAAAAGGTTTGATGGTGAGCCTATAATACTTTTAATGGTAGGTTTTGAAAGGATTATTCTAGGTTACAAGCACCCTATGTAGTGGATAATTTTTCTGCCATTGTGGTTTATTATATGATAGTAGATCCTTTAACTGCTATGTTTGTGAAACAAAGGGAAACTCCTCCTACTACTTTACTTAAAGCCTATGTTGAAGCTATAAGTGTAAATCTAGAAATGAAACACCTTGGAAGTGGATTGTTTGTAAATGGTTGAAATGGATTGAATAACTATCCTATTCTGAGTGTGAAAGGAGTTTCATTAAATCATCCAATGACTCCTAATTCTTTTACTTAAGTGGTCCAAAATGGATATTTCCTCAAAATAGTTTCTTCCAACGAGGAAATAATCAAGCTTTAGTCTCACAGCTTGGTCCAGCTATCACAAAGCTGCATACTAATGGAAAGTATTTCTTCTCATAGAATCAAGAAAGTCAAAAGGTCAAAAACTCAAAAGATAAAGAGGAAATTAAATAAATCACAACTCAACTTAAAAGATTAATAACAAAGGTTATACAATTAAGAAATTAGAATTTTTACTCATAGAGTAATAATGAAAATTCACAAATTCGAGCATATAATGCTCCTAGACCATCTAGACCTTGGAACACATGACTGAATAATGGACGAGTATCCACACCTTTAGATAACACTGATCCCTCTAATGATAGACCTATGTCAAAGGTGAATTTAGTTGACCTTGCAATGAACAATTGGTGTCAAATCCATGACACAAATATTCATTTTGAAGTGGATTGTCCATAGTTTAAAACTACTTCAAATATTTTTCTAGATGGTACACATTACAATGACTAGTGTGACTCTCACTCACCCCAAGGGAATGAATTAGTTCTGATAGGATATGAATCTGCTTTAGTTCTTGAAAGTTATGAATGCCTTGAGTCACTTAAGGTTGTCACGATTCATACTTATGAACAAGTAGGAGACAATTCAACCATGACTTTAGAAACATACTTGTTTCCTTATCAAGATGAAAATTAACCTCAGGATGAAGTTGATGGAATTCATGTTTTCCAACAATATTTGAAAGGACATAGTTACAACTAGAGGAGTAACACAAATGGTTGAAATAGATTCAAAGGGACGTTGACCACATCAATCTCACCTAACAACTTAAATATTGCACCAAATGACAAATCAAGAAACACTCCAGGGTTACCTAAGGTGGCCCCTCAATATAACTCATTGAATGTTTCATGAAATGAAAAAGTAGAACCCAACAATCAAAACAATTTGACTAATTATTTGGCAGAAGAAATTAAAAAGGTGAAAATCAACCTCTATCAAAATTTCTCAAAATGGTTGTGATTAGGAATGCTTTCTTGAATACCTTAGAAGATTTTCCCAAAGAAAGTGCACTTAGTAAAGAAGTGCAAGTGAAGGATAACTCCATTAAGGAAAAAGACAAAAACATAGTTTCTATGGCGAATGTGCAAATAACTTTTTACAAAGAAAAGAAAGAATCCTCTTCATTTTTGCTCATGCTTAGAATATTTGGTAACAATATTCATAATTGTTTGGTAGATTTTGGAGAATCCACTAACATGATGTGTGAGGCATAGCTAATATTTAAAATAATATGTTATTTAATAAGAGGATTGATAATGCATTATGGATAAATGATCATTTTTCATAAAAATGAAAACTTTTATATTATTTTCTAAGATCCTTAATTATTTAGTATTATTCTTACATATAAAATTTTGAATTATAATTTTTAGAAGTACTAATGTCTCTCACAAGATGATGTAGGTGGGCATTATAGGTCCTTAAATTTTGGAGACAAAACCAAGATGCAAAATGTTTACTATTGGTTTTTAATTGGTCAATGGAGATTAATGCTAAAAATATAATTTGGTCTTATGTGTGTGCATTTAATTACAAAAGAGAAATATGTTTTCATTTGAATTATCCTTTTGTTTGGATATTGCATTAGGGAAATTGAAGAGTTGAAAGTTATTTTATTTTCAAAAAGGAAATTTGACTAGTTGGGGGAAAAGGAAATTAAAGGTTGTTCTTTTTCCTTATTTATTGTTCACTTCTAGGTAGAATAGGGGGGCAAGAATGAATTGGTAATCTTGGGTAAGTGGGTTGGTTTGTTCCTAACTTGGACAACCAAGGTATGACTTTTTGTTACTTTGTGTTATTAACAAATTCTTCATAGTTGTTAATTGTATGGGTGTTTTTTGTGTTGTTAATGATTTTTTTGATAGATATATGCTTGTGTAATAGAGAGTTTTGATGTGTATAAGGAGAAAATCTCACCTAAGGGAAAATATCCTCCTTTGTGTGGGGTTGAGGATGGTGGGAAGCCTCTCTTGGGGATGGTTGATCATATATGAAAGTATGGAATTATGAATGATGTTGGAAAACCATAGCCATTGGTTGTTGTGATGAATGGAGGTGGGTTGGATGATGGTGATAGTGTTGAGATGGTTGGATCGATGGTGGTGGTGGTGTGTGGAGATTTTTGGATGGATGGTGGTGGTTAGGTGTGGAGATTGTTCATAAAGTGATATAAGTTTGTTGAGAATAAGAATGTATGTTGAAATTTTTGAATAAATATTATCCCCAAGAGGGAAGGCAATCTAACCTTCTCAGGCTTATATTAGAATTCAGTGAATGAATTCATTTTGTGTGACAAAGTGCTAATGTATAGTTTGATTTGAAATTTGTAAATTGGAATTGGGTATCATCTCCTACTTGGGGGTGGACTTTTCAATCCTTTGTAGGTTGTCGAAAAGATCTAAAAATACAATGGTTGTATAATAATTTCTTTTATTTCTAATCCAATTATTTTTGTTAGATTTATTAAGAGTTGTAGGTTTGAAAAATAGTCTACGACTATGAGCCAAGAAGTAGCTGTGTTCAAATTTCAAAAGATAAGTAAATTGATATTATCGTTTCATAAAGTTGCTCATATTATTGAATCCTATAATTTTTATCCATTTAGTATTGTGGGATTAAGCTATAGAGATAAACTAAAACATAATAAATTAATATTGTTTTTATTTCCACATGATAGATCTTTCATTAGCAAGAAAATGTATAACAAGAAAAATTGATGGATGAATTGTTTAGATATTTCTAGTATATGATATTTTGTTAGTCAATTGGTGTTAATAATGATAAAAATTGTTAGATAAAAGAGATATTCATTTATTACTTGTTTCAATTGTGGTTTCTCTACCCATGTAGTTGTCATAACTGATTGTATGTAACCATGGAATCATTGCTCGTTGAAATGAAGGTTTCATTTATTTTCTTAATTACAATCCAATTTCGTATTGAATCTTTAAAATAAAAACACATTGCTTCATTTTAGTACATTAGTATATATTCATTATTTTAGGGCTAATGATTCACAATCGTCATAAGAACAATTAAGGAATACAACTTGGTTACTAAAAAATTGCATTGGTGATATAGGACAACATTGGCATATCTAGTGATCTTTTTCATTCATTTTTAAAGATACTAGTGTTTCTTTTGGGACCTTTGCATTGATTCTTCTACTACCTCATGCCGTTCCTTGTTGGAATATTTATTAATCCCTAGTCAGAAATCCCACATAAGTTTGAATTTTTCAATTTGCACCCAATGTATTTGTAGCATTCAATATGGTTGGAAAATTTGAATTTGAAAAGGAGCGCTCATTTTTTAGCTTGCATAGCCCAACATATAACTACCAACATTAATGAGGTTAAGTAGATTTGAAATTCAAATCAAGGGCTCATTCTCATGAGCTTGCTAATACAAGACAAAAGGAATGTATTCATTGGCGTAGTAAAATCTTTTGCATTGGAAGAGAAGACCCTATAGTAGTAGATGAAATAGGGAAGGTTCAACAAAAAATAGGTGACAGTAGTAGCACATAAAGGAATGTTATCAAACACAACACATTGATAGTTGTAGCTACAAGATTGTAGCTAGTGTTAGTTTTCAGTGTGAGTGTAGCACCTTGTGTATTGGACATTAGTCTAAGTTAGTTTAATTTTATTTTGTTGTGTAAAATAGAGCATGTCCTCTATAATTTTGTATTTTGAAGAAAACAAGGAATATATGAAAAGTTAATTTCTATCTGCTTAGATTTGTTGCCTCTATGCATTCTTTGTGCATCCTCTGCGTGTTGTTTTGTATTATGTCAGTCCAGTAATAGTAGTGAAGCTGTGTACTTGCACCCCTACTTTCCAACAAGTGGTATCAAAGCCCTATTTTCCTGGGTAGCTAGTTAGTTTATTGTGGGTAAAGTCCTAGGTTATCTAGGCATTATTTAGTCTTCTCAAATCTTGAGAAATATGGTAAGAGGTGAGAGGAAATCTTGGTAGTAGCCACTAAATTTTGATGGAAAAAATTATGACATATGGGCTAAGAAGATAAGAACCATCTTAGTTGCAAATGACCTATGGGAGTTGGTCACTAATTGTTAGGAACCAGATGAAGAATGAAAACAGAAACATAAATCAAGCATGGAACAATAACACAATCACAACATAGTGATTTACCCTGGAAAACCCCAAATCGGGGAAAAACCAACAATGAAGATCTTCATATTAACCCTTAGCCCCAACCGGACTGAGCCTACAGGCTTCAACCAGCCACACATACAATGGAGTCACCAAGCCATTATATAGACTTCCATACATGCAAAACCATGAGCTCAAAACCACATATGGTTAATCCACTAACTCTAACCCAAGAGATAGTTTAACCCAACAATCCCCCCTTTAAACTTGGTCTTGGGGTTAACACCAAACCCCCCTTCCATACCATGCCTTTCCTTTTAGGGATCGAGCAAGCCATACCAAGTCTTATAGCCATCAACCCAAATACATGTATTAAATTTTACATAAAACTCCATTACAATTTTGTTCTTGCTATAGATAGCCCTGGCTATGGGAACCTCTATAGTAGCAACCATGACCAATATTGCACAAAATTTCTCAACTTTATGTCTTGAAAAAATTAAGAGAAATCAAACTTCATCTTGAAAGCCAAACAAGACCTCCATCACAACTAGAATGAGTGCATTCAATGCATCACTTCATTAACATTCCAGCTGCACACATGCTTGAACTTCTCCCATTATACTTTCTTCATCAATATATCCATCGGATTGCTCAATACTTCTCGAAGGCTCAATCTTCAGCTGATTCCTTCATACTTCCTCAACTTGTTGGGCTAAGAAATCTTCATAGAAGAAATAACCAGAACCTTAAACACTAGAAAATCTGACATGCATCAACATGCAAGCACATGCAAGCCACATACAAGTCCATGCAAGTACATGCACCACACATGCAAGTACATGCAACTCACAAACTTGCACATGCAAGAAAAAATCAAATCCTAGAAACTTGCTTTGATACCACTTGTTAGGAACCAGATGAATCGGTGCTGCCACAATAGTGGTTTACAATTTCTAGGAGGAACTAATTTTTGCTGAAATCACATATTTTTAGAAAATATAATGATTTAAGCCTTGAAATTTTCCATTTAAATAATTCCAATTGAAGAGGGTTTGATCAAACTGCCTTAAATCAAACCCCCTTGGATAGAACCCACTAGTTTTAAACCATACATATAACAGAGTCTTCTTTACACCTATCAAAATGCTGATAAAAAACCACTTTTAATTTACCTTTTGGGGGATCAAATGAATTCATTTAAATTTTTTTTTTTCAAGTATGTAGTCCTTATTATAAGCTTCCCAAAAAGTATAATTATAAATAAATTTAATTTGATTATTATATTTAATTTTTATTTCTCGTGAATGTAGGTTTTTCACCAAAAATCAAGCTCTCTATTCTGCACATGTGGAAAAATAGCAGATTATTAAAAAAATAATTAAAAATATTAGTGCACTAGATATTGAAGTCCTTGATCCAACAAAGAATTTTTTTTTGAATTTATACAAAAAAGTTACGCGTTATACAGTCGCACTATGTCTAAATTATAATTGGTTTGAATTCGAAACTTGATTAAAGAAAAAATATTCAATAAAAAACTATCTAACCAAGTGGAAGCAGTAGATATTAGAGTTGCAAATCTATATTCGAAAGAATTATAATTTTATCCTTCATGGAAAAAAAGTTATACATTATACGGTGAGCGTCACTTCTTAAAAATGTTGTTTTCTAAAAAAAACTAGTTTTTGAGGGAGATGGAAAAAGAAGTGAAATATGATTCCTAAAATTTTGAAAAAAATATATTTAGAATCTATAGACAAAATGTCACAAAACTCTAGTTTTCATCATCTTTAAATTCCTCATGATTTAGCTGCTATAGGTGCCCGAAAGTGAAGATTTAGTTAAAAATATATATTTCAGTGTCCAGTTTGGCCAAAAATTGTAAACCACTATTGTGGGATCACCCAAGAATAAAAAAATAAACATAAATCAAGCATGGAACAATAACAAAATCACAACATAGTGATTTACCCTAGTAAACCCCAAACCGGGGAAAAACCAACAATGAAGATCTTCATATTAACCCTCAGCCCCAACTGGATGGAGCTTGGAGGCTTCAACCAGCCACACGTACAATGGAGTCACCAAGACATTATATACACTTCCATATGCAAAACCATGAGCTCAAAACAACATATGGTTAATCCACTAACTCTAACCCAAGAGCTATTTTAACCCAACACTAATGGGTTCAATGATATCATACACCCAAATACATTTGCATTCCTTTCAAATTCTCAAAAAAATCACTTGAAAGAAGTAAGAATGAAAGATGCAAAATCCCTCAGTTTGATTGAGGTAGCCTTGAGTGAGTCTATTTTCCCATGTATTGCAACAGAAAATCACTCAAAGCAAGCTTTGGAAATATTGTAAAATAGCTATAAAGGGACTAACAAAGTTGGGTTAGTGAATCTGCAACTTTTGAGAAGAGACTTTGAGACTCTACTAATGAAAGATAATGAGTCCATTTCCAATTTTCACACCAAAGTGTCTATCTTTATAAATCAGCTTAGAATCAATGGAGAAACAATGGAAGAACTAAGTATTATTAAGAAAATCCTAAGAATTCTTCCTACTAAGTTTGATCCTATAGTCGGTGCCATTGAAGAGGAAAAAGACTTGTTCAAAATAACTATAGATGAGTTGATGGGTTCACTACAAACCCATGAGCAGTGGTTGAATAGATCTGATCCTTCCCTAGAACAAGCATTCAAAGCTCAGACCAATGGACGAGGTCGAGGAAGAGGAAAAAACAATAGAGGTAGAGTTCAAAGAGGCAAAGGTAGAAGTAATTCTGCAAGAGGAGGTTCTAATAGTGCAATATGGCCAAAATTAATGTAGATGACAAAAGTAATGTGTAGTGTTATTATTGTAACAAATATGGCCATTATGTTAGTGAGTGTACAAAAAAGTAGTGTGACCATGGAGGCCAAAATGCTAATGTAGAAAATGAGAACAAGGCATATAATGATAAACAGTCCAATGTATTCGTCATTTGCAACCTTGTTAAACACAACAATGATGAAGTATGGTACTTGGATAGTGGATGCAACAACCACATGAGTGGTAACAAAAATTTCTTTGCCTACATAGACAACAATATAAAAATTGAGATCAAGGTGGGAAATGATGAGAAAGTCTCTGTCATTGGAAGAGGTGTAGTCAGCATCCAAATAGAGAATGGTGAGAGGCAGCAAATCCAAGATGTCTATTATGCCCCCGACATAAAACATAACCTATTGAGCACTGGATAAATGGTTCAAAATGGCTATAAAATCCTGATGGAGAATGGAGAATGCATGATATTTGACAAAGGAGGCATCAAGAAAGTGATGGTAGCAGTGCAGATGATGAGAAACATAATGTTTCCTCATAAAATGCACATAGTTTCTACGACAAACATAGTAGACAGATAGCAACAACATTGTTCGTTGGCACTCATAGTAGTTGCACATTAGTTGGTAGTTGAACAGTAGTCTACATTCAAGACAGTAATCACAGACCCATCCAAACTGTTAGCTCTCAAAAACGTAGGCAAAATACCTCAAGATGTTGCCAATCTCTTGATACGTTTTTGGGTAACAGACAAGGCCAAATGATTTAGACCTTCTACTCTTCAGGTGTTGCCAGACCTAGGTAGCTATACCAGTAACAATGAAGTAGACTTGACCAATGTTTATTTCCTAAAGCAATTTACCCACACTGGCAAATAGGAGTGGACAAATGAGTTTTAATTTGCTATAAATTGCATAAGCAATATCAAGGAAAAAATCAAATATGTTCATATGATAAAATGAATGAAATTTAAATAATGAAATGGTAGAGACTAGTGCCTTATTGGGTGTACAAAGTCAAATGAAAATATGTAATGGATAACTTCTTTCTGGATAACTTCTTTCTGGAAGATACTCAAATTGTTTGGCATACAATTTTAAGTTTATAACTAGTATAAACATGCAAGGATGTGACTACTGAGTTCTTCTTAATGATCCAAATGAGATTTCCTAATTACTATGATTGACTAAAAGGACTTAATCTTTCCTTGAAAGAACCAATTAATCCAATCATATAGATATAGCAAATGTGCACTGATAAACTAAAAAATATCCTTAATATATCAGTTTAAACAATTAGAAAATATCAACCTTGGAGACAACTTCAACAATACTTTTAATTAATACAACAAACAATTGAAACCAGAAAAATGTCACCAAATCAAATGAATTCAATTGAAATCTCCATTTTTTACATGCATCATAACCTCAGAAATATAAACATTCTGATCTGCTATATTTTTTCATTTCCCCTCTATTCTCCCCTTTTTTTCCGCTATCAAAAATGGGTTTTATATATTGGCACCATGAAGGGTCACGTCTATTTGTATTCACATCCACAACGATCCATTTGTTCAGGCCTTTTCCATGTTCATTAGACACCTGCTAAGACATCTTGTCACTTCCTCGACACTCCAAGTCTCTTCGACTGTCAATAGATTATATATCGCTATGTTGTCATATAGTCTCATCAATGTTCTAAGTCTCATTGATACTCTGTACCATTACTTTTGAGTATCGCTATGACATTAAGGGGTTGAAAAACATTCCTCTGACTACTCAAGTCGTATAGATATGTTTCCTTCAATTTTCCTTTTGATCGCTGAGACATACTAGTTTTTCCTGCCGATGGAACTTTATTCGACACTACTCTCTTCGCTCTCGCTGATGAAGCAAGTCTCACCGATGAATTCTATTATCAGCAAGAAAATGAATATCACCAAGTCCTATTACCGATATAATCCTATCATAGAAACATTAAGAGTCGGCAAGACCTCCATGAACTCACCCTGATACATCATACTACCGATAGGATCCACTTTTTCGATAAACTCATTGAGAATATTATAGATTCCTTTTTGATGCTCTGGAATTGCACCATGATATGTAAGACACAAATAAGCCCGTTATGACTTACACCAATGACTTAGGTCTCGTTGATAATCATTTTGTACTTCATCGGTATAACACACATGTGCTCGTCATGACTTATATTGATGAGGATTTTCTTGCCGATAGGATCCTTTGGCCGCTGAAACAATGAACTACATCCTGCCGATATATATCAACAAATGTAATATGATTGACAACACATTCTCAAAATTTTTCTAATAAATTGCAAAAAATATACGTTAGTATAAAATGCTTTATGGATCAAGGAGACCCTCACCATCTCTTGCCGATATGAATTATACATTGAAATACTCAGGATTAGATGAATTCTATGGGACCAAATGATGAAAAAAAAGTAAAACAAGGGAAAACATGATATGAAAAATGGATTCATGAGCTTATAGCATGGACTTCTTAGGAAATTTATGGGTATAGATAGCCCTAAAATTTTCAATATTTTATAGTTCTAATAGTGGCTCTGTCTAGGGATGAATGATTGTGAGATCATTGCAAGGATCCAAATCTCTGGGTGAGTGGACCAAACTTTCAAGGTGATGGACCAATGAGAAGGAGGGAATGAATGGAAATGGAGATGAACATGACCCTATACTACTATACATGGAAAGATTTATTTTAAAACAAGGAATATCAGGATTGTCCATGTACTGGAAATTCCTATTCCTTTTATTTCCTAGACTACTATACATGGAAGAGAAATTTTTAAGAGGATTGTCAAGAGTTTTCCATGCACTGGCAACCCTTAATCCTCTGTATTCCCTTTTTTAAGAGAATAAATGCTTCAAAAATTTCCCATGTACAGGTAACTCCTGTTCTTCACCAGTCATATTTTGCAAAGAATATGAATCTTCACCCTTCTTACCAATAACAACAAAGGGTCCTAGCCACAAAGCTTCAAATTTCCCATGTTTTCCCTTCTCCTGATACCTTGCATTCCACATTAATACTAGATCATTTTCTTTGAATTTTCTATCTTTTTCTCTTCTATAAAATAAATACTTCATTTGTGCCTGCAACTTCACATTCTGGTTTTGAGTTACTCTTCTTATCTCATCAAGCTCTACCAGTTGTTCCATTCTATCCTCCATTGGTTCAGGAATATCTATATCTTCCTGAAGGATAAATTTATAAATTGGTAACAAATTTTGTAAAGGCATCCTAGCTTGTGTTCCATATACCAATTCAAATGAGGACTTTCCAATTTCCTTTTTCACAGTTATCCTATCAGCCCACACAGCCAACCTCAATTTTGAATGCCAAGCCTTCTTATTTCCACCTAGCATTCTTCTTATAATTTTCAAAAGACTTTTGTTACTGGACTCTGCTTAACCATTAGCTTGTGGATGGTAAGGAGCTGCATAAGAAACAGTGATACCATATGCACTATAAAAATCTTTAAACTCATCAAAACTGAAACACATCCCATTATCTGTGATCAATCTTAATGGTGTACCAAATCTGGTAATGATGTTATCCATTAAAAAATTGATTACAACTTTACTTGTTGCTTGCTTAGTTGGGACTGCCTCTACCCATTTAGTGAAGTAATCAGTAGCTACCAGGATCCACTTATGTCCTCCAGTTAATTTCTCTTGTATTTCCCCAATAAAATCAATTCCCCGTTGATGAAAAGGGGCTTCAACTTGCAAAGTTTTGAGTGGTAAAGCTCCCTGATATTTCATTTTTCCTGAGAACTTCTGACATGCTTCACATCTTCTTACATATGAAAAAGAATCATTAAAAACTTTTGGCCAGTAATAACTTGCCTTGAGAATCTTATGTGCAGTTGTCTTTGCAGAATAATGGCCTCCACAGACCCCTTCATGCATTTCTCTTATAGCGTGCTTGGCCTGTGACTCATCTGGACATAGCAACAACATCTCGTCCCTATTTTTCCAAAACAAATCACCTTCCAGGAACACATATTTGGATGCTTGCAGCTTTAAGGTTCTTCTCTTGTTATCACTTAATCCTTCAAGGCACTTCATGTATTTGAGGTAATACATGATGTTTGTATACCAAGGAGTATTCTCAATACTTGCAACTACATTTCCTTCATCTTCTACATTACAAATTTGATTTACTTCAATATTTTTATCTGCCATTAGATTGGCCAAACCTTGATCTCTCACTAATTTAGTGATCTGTATTTCCATATCAAATTCTTGAATTTTATTAATCCATCTACATCTCTTTCTAGTTACATCTGGCTATGTCAAAATATCTTTAACAACTACATGAGGGACATAAGCAATCACCTTAGCTCCAATAATATATGGTCTAAAAGATTTTATGGCTTTCACCAATGCAAACACTTTTTTCTCCATTATATCATATCTCAATTCTAACCCCTGCAATGACTTGCTGAAGAAAGACACAGGTTGCTCATGACCTTCCTCATTCTTCTATAACATGACAGCAACTATAGTATGCAATGGAGCAAATGAAAATATTTGAAAGGGTTTTGAAATTTTTTGAGATTTAAGGATAGGAGCTTCCTTGATGGCTCTTTTAATGGATATAAAAGCTTCCAATGCCTCTGCAATCCAATCTACCTTTTGTCTTTTCCTTAACATCTTTGATATGGGATTAACAATTTCAGCAAAATTAGAGACAAATCTCCTAACAAAATTGATCTGTCCAAAAAATGACTAGATGGCCTTGACAGTTTTAGGAATAGGGATTTTATCTATAGCCTCAACCCTCTCAGGATTTATTCGAATTCCCTCCTTTGACACAATATGTCCTAAGATTTTACCTTCTGTGACTAAAAAAGACATTTTTTAGGGTTCAAACTAATACCATATTCTAAAGCTTTAATAAATACTTTTTCCAGATGTTCTACATGATCTTCAACCCTTTTTTAATAAGCAATAAGGTCATCTTGATATACCACCATGATAGCTTTAATCAAGTCCACAAATGCTACATCCATAGCTCTTTGAAAGGTTGCACCTACATTTGTTAGACCGAATGGCATTCTCACATAAACATACATTCCCCATGGAGTTGTAAAGGTTGTCTTGTACTGCTCAGATTATTTGAATTTGACCTAGTTGTAACCAGAGAACCCATCCATCATAGATAACAAATCACACCCTGTTACTTTATGTAGTAAAACCTCCATATTAGGTAGAGGATAACTATCCTTGAGATATTCATGTTTAGATTTCTGAAGTCCATGCATAATCTGATATCCCCATTCTTCTTCCTCACATGAACTAGGTTTGAAACCCATGTTGAATGCCTGATTGGTTTGATAATACCCCCATCTCTAAGCTTTATCAATTCCTCCTACATTTTTGGTTCCAATTTCGGGTTAATAGGTCTTTGCCTCTGCCTAAATGGCTTTGCATATGGTTTCAATGGGATTTCATGTTGAAACAAATCTCCCCTATATGCTTTGAGATCTTCATAAGACCATATAAACACATGTTTATATTTTCTCAATAATGAAATAAACATTCTTCAAATTGTTGGGCTTATTTTCTTTCCAATGTATACCTTTTTTGGTGCCAGTTCAGTCCCTAAATTGACCTCTTCAATATCCTCTCTCTTGACTGGTATCTGTTTCATGAGGGACTAATCATTTCCATCATATACCCTTTCCATGCTACTAGCCCTTTGGGAAGCTTATTAGTTATAAGCTATAAGACCTCTTTTTCAAATACTATCTTCTTTCCATCTACCTCTTCAATAAGGGCATTGAAATCAATTTCTTGAGCTTCATATTGATCTATACAGTGGAGAAATTTTAGGAGGTTAGTATCATCATTAAAAACCTGCCAAATGTATATATTGTTAGGCATAGTGGGTCTTTCTTTGACCTCAATTTGAGACACACCAGCCAGTGTGATATCATCTCTTCTCAATGCTACATTGGCTAAAAAGTCTTCTATTATGTTTTTCGACTTCTCAATCCATTCAATAGAGAAAGCATCAAATAACTCAATTTTGTCCCATACAAAATTCCTATATTTCTTTAGCCTATTGTGTTTTGCTGCATATTTTGATTTAACTTGAGAAACAACTAGCTCAGAATCCCCTACAACAGTTGGGTATGTGCAGGATCATGATGGGCCAAAAAGTGGCAATATGATGGGTATGTGTAGGGTATGTGGCTGACGACTTTTTTTTAACCCAAAATTGATGAAATGAAAAGGGTTTTTAAAGGAGATTCTCAGCTTTCCACCAATATAAATTATACTTTACTTTGAGTTTAATAAATAATTATTATTAATTTTCTATTTAAATTACGATTAAATTCTTGATCGATAGGCTTATTGAAAAACATCTATAGCTTTCAAATGGTATCACATTCTATGCTTCATATACTATAGGATTAAAAAAAGAAAATTTGAATTTCATGAAGTTTTGACCAAGTTAAGGTGGTCAGACATACGAGTTTTTTATATTTTTAAAAATTTGTAATAAAAATTTCATAATTAAATATTTACTTGGAAAAAAATTACAAAAAAATATGCATCACATCAAGACATGAGTCCTCTACTTATATCTAAAATCTTATAAAAAAATATTATCATTTTATTGTGGTTAGGGTGGTCAGACAGACACCTACTTCTTATTTTTTCCCTGAAATTTAAGTACTACTGCATTGAAATTTCAAATTTTCATCAAATAGATTTTTTTCTTTTTAAATAAGCCTAGTAGTTTAGAAACTTCATTCAATTTTATACAAATTCTATTCTTACATATTTTTGAAATAATATAGATAACTTGTTCAATTTTTTAATTCAAGTTTCCTAACTCTTATTTTTTTGAATGTTTTGCCACTTAAGGGTCTATTTTTTCCATGATGATCCTGCACATACCCAGCTAGCAACTTGATCTTATGTTTTACATCCATATTCAATCCTATTAGTAAAGCTTCATACTCTGCTATAATGTTCATACATTCAAATGCCATAAAAAATGAATATTTAAAAGTAACTCCTTTAGGTGAAACAAACACTATTCCTGTTTCGTTACCTTCTTGGCTGCAAGCTCCATCAAAGTACATTTTCCACACACCATCACAGTTTTTTGCAACATGTTTATCAATTCGATCACCATTGACTAACTTTGGCTGGGCTGGTTTTATCTTAAAACTCCCAAGATCCATATCACAAAAGCAATTGACTTGATCTTGAGGTACACAATCTATAATCAGGTTCATCCTTGGCTCCCTGTATAGCTTAACTTCTTGGCCATTCACTGGAATTGTTGCATAAGACAAATCAAATTGGACATTTCCCCCAACTGTTGCCGTCCACCATCTTGATAAAAGCATCCCAAACTAAGGAGGGGTATCAATTATAGTTATATCTATATTGTAGGCCACATGAGGATAAGTAGCTAGTTTGACTTCAACATCTTTCATAACACCTACTACTGGAATAGGCCAGCTATCCATTGCATAACACTTCCCTTCATTAGTATCTACCCACATACCAAATTGTTTCATAACTCCTACTGGCATGATACTGAACTTGTGGGGAACTTACCAATACATCATTTAGGCACACTTCAGGGAAAATCACTTTCTCTTTCTTGTTAACCGCTATAGTGGCCATCTATTTTTCAGAACTCATACTTTTCTCATTTCCTTTTGATATCAGTTGAATTGCACTATCCCTATACTCCTTAATTCTCATCATCTCAAGCAATGGGACAGACATGTTTACCTGGGATAAAGCCTGAGAGAAGTCAAAAGAAGGACCCTCCACCTTAATTGCTTTCTTTTGCTTTGATGTTTCTTCTTTCTTTTCTTCCTTTTGGGCAGGTTTCTGGTTTTCTTTGTATAACTCTTTATCCTCCTCCTTTTGAACAAGCTTAAACTGTTCATTCTTATCATGTTGCTTATTTTTTGTTCTCTTCAAAACTCTTGGTGTTACTTCTCTATCTTTCATGAATGTTCCCCTGAGAGCACCTTCCTTTTCATTCACTATCCTATTTCTTAACCAATACTTGCTCTTTACTTTTTCAACTGCAGCAATGGTTAACCTCCTTATTTCCTCTTCAGTGGGTCTCCTTATATCGCATTGAGTGGGCACCTCAAGAGAGTATTGTTATGCATAAGTTTCTTTAGAATCAGAAAAAACTTGTTGTTCAGCCATGTGGACATTGCACCTTTGATTTGAAACATCGTATTCATAGCCATCATCTTCTGAAGATGAATATTCCTCCTTAGCAAGGTGAAAGGTATTTGAGGTCAAGTACACTATGTGATCCTCTCCACCATCACCCACTAGCATCCCTTCTTCTTGCATTTCTTGGGCTACAACACAATGGTCTGAGGAATGTGACCCATTACAACCTTCACACCAAAGATTACTACTAACCATATATGCCCCCTTCTTCCTTAATGGATCAAGTGTTTCTTTGTTCCTGGGTCTATCCATTACAGGTTTTCCGTCCTTCCAATTTGTATTGTAGGGCATGTCATGTAACTGAGGCCTCTCATTTCCTTATGTGTTCTCCTATTTGTACTGGTAATTATTGACTTGTTGAGGAACCCTAGGATTGTCTCTTTTACTAATCATCCCGGCAACTTTCTTGTTGTTTTCAATGGTCAGTGCTATCTTTTGGGCTTTAGCCAAATCTCTTGGAAACCTATTTCTTAATTCATACCCTATTTTTGGATCAAATGCATTCAAATAAATATTCAATGTTGCAGAGTTTGGAAACTTTGACCCAGGTGGTATCTTATTCTACAATTTGTTGAATCTTTGGTTAAAATCATAAGTTGACTCATTCAATTTTTTTTGAATCCATACTAGCTCATGTAAAGCAGCATCTAGTGCACATGGATCTCCATACTATTCAAAAACTTGATCCTAAAATTCCTGAATAGAATCAATAGAGGCTGTTGGTAGGCTATTGAACCAATCCCTAGCTTCTTCAATGAGCGACATCATGAACAACCTCATATGTAAATCTTCATATGATATATCCAAGTCTTGAATAAAAGCATTAAAATTCCTCAAATGATCTTCAACAATAGTTGCTCTACTCCCTGTAAACTTAGGGACAAGACCTCTCCAACTGCTATCCATAGGGTAAGGGTATAATTGAAACCCTGTCAAATCAAATTATCTGATCATTGTTGTATATTGTTGGGGGGGAGGATTATGCAAGTGTTGATACTGGTATATTGGATTATTGTATGGCATATATTGATGACCATGAGGTGGTTGCACATTTGTATGTTGTGATGCAACATACGGTGGATAAGATGGTTGTTTATATTGGTTTCCCATCTAATTCTGAGGAACCTTTGGCTAATATGAAGGCCCCGCATAATTGTTTCCTTGCTTATGAGGTGGTTTATATTTTGGAAGATTAGTTGTCTGAGCCTTAATTTGAGCTTCCTATAATTTCAAATCTTGGATTGATTTTATCATTTAGATCTTTTCCTATTCAGCTTTTTCTCTTTCTACTTCGTGTTTATGAAACTTGAACTATGCTTCTACTTCTTCATGATTTGAGAACTCATAAATTTCTTTAAGAATTACATGATCAATAGGCTCACTTTGATTACCCTCCATTCTTTGATCATATTCCTGTTGACATATGATTCGTTCAACTTTGAGTTTAGCATCAAACTCTACCTGTTTTTGAGGATTACAAAAAGGATTTCTTTGTTCTTCAAGGGTACAAGGTTCTACACTTGAATTATCTCTCCATGTATCATAACAATCATATGTCTCATAATGTGGTCTTGATGATTTGTCTTTGTTCATTATGCACATGTCATCCTCTTTCTTCCTACCCTTATCATCCTTATCACCCTTATGTCTCCACTTACTGTTGCCATTAGGACCTCTAGTAGGACCTCCTTTGTATCAATTGGGATCTTCTAACATTCATGTTGAATTGATGCAATATTTTTGTCAGAGTCGCCACTCACTTTGTGAAAAGTGAGAAAAATGAAACAATTCTTGATTTTATCCCCCAACAAAATCAACTTTTCAGAAACTTCTCAAATTATGAATTTTTCTTCAATGACTCTGTATGATGATCTTCAATGGGATATCCTGCAATAAGTCCCTAGCAGAGTTGCCAATTTGCTAGCTCTAAAAAACATAGGCAAAAAACCTCAAGAGGTTGCCAATATCTTGATATGTTTCTGGGTAACAGACAAAGCCAAATTATTTAGACCTTCTACTCTTCAGGTGTTGCCAGACCTAGGCAGTTGTACCAATAACAATGAAGCAAACTTGAACAATGTTTATTTCCTAAAGCAATTTACCCACACTAGTAAATAGGAGTGGACAAATGAATTTTAATTTGGTATAAATTGTATAAGCAATATCAAGGAAAAAATCAGATATGTTCATATGATAAAATTAATGAAATTTAAACAATGATATGGTAGAGACTAGTGCCTTATTGGGTGTACGGAGTCAAATGAAAATATGAAATGAATAACTTATTTTTGGCAGATACTCAAATTGTTTGGCATACAATTTTAAGTTTATAACTGGTATAAACATGCAAGGATGTGACTACTGAGTTCTTCTTAATGATCCAAATGAGATTTCCTAATTAAACTATGACTGACTAAAAGGACTTAATCTTTCCTTGAAAGAACCAATTAATCCAATCATATAGATACAACAAATGTGCACTGACAAACTGAAAAAATATCCTTGATATATCAGTTTAAACAATTAGAAAATATCAACTTTGGAGACATCTTCAACAATACTTTTAATTAACACAACAAACAACTGAAACCAGAAAAATGTCACCAAATCAAATGAATTCAATTGAAATCTCCATCATTTTTTACATGATTCATAACCTCAGAAATATAAACATTCTGATCTATTGTATTTTTTAATTTCCTCTCTATTCTCCCCTTTTTTTCCGCTATCAAAAATGGGTTTTATATATTGGCATCATGAAGGGTCGCATCCATTCATTGTCATATAGTCTCATTGATGTTCTAAGTCTCACCGATACTCTGTGCCATCAGTTTTGAGTATCGTTGTGACATTGAGGGGTAAAAAAAAATTACTCCGACTACTCAAGACTTACCGAGATGTTTCCTTCAATTTTCCTTTTGATCATTGAGACATACTAGTTTCTCCTACCGATGGAACTTCACTCGGCACTACTGGTGCAGGAGCACCTGGGAAACATGGGTTTTCTTGAAGTCTAGAAGGAGGTTTAAATTTTGTTGTGCTATCATAAGGTCATGTTGACCATTGTTTTAGGTGCTTAGGGATGTTTCTAATCTTTGGGAAAGAAGTTGACAAGTGCTAAATAGTTCTACAACATCATTGTGCTAAGTTGGCAAAAGTTGTCAAAGAGTTTGAAAACACAATGTGTTTTATAACACTCACTATTAGGTCATCTATGAGCTCGACCCAAGCATTTAAACTGTTTTTTATGCCTATTTAAGGCATCCTTCGACCATATGTTAGGGTTGGAGGCATTTTTGTTAGATTGATATTTTGCAAAGTTGAAGGAAACAGCGTTTGGAGACACAGTTTTCTATATTTTGCATTCATTTGGAGCTTTAATGGAATGACATTGCTATTATTTTTCTTTTAGTATGTTGTGTTAACATTGAGAAATCTTTGTGTGCTATCTTTTTGCTTTTGTCATATTTGTCTTGTATTTGTAAATATTTATGTTTCCTGTGTTTTCTGGCCTGTAATAGGCAGTTTTGAAAAGATGGAGCTCTAGAGCACTTTCCCACCATATAATTTGTACAGTCTTTTGGGAGTAGTTTCTAGGCTCCTTCATTGTAAATATGGTAGTCAATAGGGTTTGTGGCAGTGCAGGAGGTGCTAGAAAATCTTTTCCCTAGGCGAGCTAGTCCAGGTCCAGTTGGGGCAGACTTGAAGTAAAAGGTCCATAACTTGCACAGGAAATGAGATCTTGGTGAGGTTATTTTTGGAGAATTTAGGGGAGGGTCCTAAATATGCATTGTGATCAGGAAGAGGGTTTATCAATTCATATAGCAGGAGAAATTTTTGACAGTCTTAAAATAGTTTTGAGCAACTTGAAACCCTAGGCTTTTAACCATTTTTCTCTTTGAGGAGAGTACGTCCTGTAGAGGGCTAGAACCCTAAGAATCTTGGAGGTGTAGGCATAAGAAACACCAATTCTTAACAAAGAACCCTAGTCTTTCGTGGGTTTTAAAAGAAACTGCATTTTATGCCTATTCAGAGGCCTAATTGGGCTCTTAGGCTAGTAGCCCAAAAAGTAGGGTTTGGTATAAGCGATGGTTAAGTGGAGTTAGGAGGGTCTTAAAGAGAAAAAGATGAGATTTTTGAAGCCTTTGTATCACCCTCACACCCCGGCAAAGTTGTGTTCAACGTTTTGGAGGTTTTAACCTTTAGGAAGTATTAAGGGTTAAAGGAAGAATGGAGGAATTGCATCAAGGATACCTTGATAGTTGAAAACTGACAAGTAGAGAGGTTGGCCAAGAGAACCGAGGGAACTTAGTTAAGGAGTTCCTATAGGTTAAGGTGGAGCAGCATAACACCGAGGAGGTCTTTCAAGTGAGACCCAGAGCAGGAATCAGTGATTGATTCCTCCAACCCCTCTCCCTAACAGATTGGTATCAGAGCAAGCAAAAGATTTGGGAAGCATCTTATATGTTAGAAGTTGAGTCAAGTGAATCACCCACCATGGTGACAAATGCACAATTAGCGAAGATGGTTGAAGGACAAAAGGAGGACAATAAGTTGTTAAAAGAAAGAATAGAGCAACTTGAGAAAGCATTGAACAATGCGAGGTTGGAAGGAAAGGTACCAAAAGAAGAAGAGGTTGCAGAGGAGGACAAGGTCCCTGAACCTGACCCTGTTTTGGAGGAGGAGCCTTTCTTGAAGGCATTGAAGGCATTGAGTGGAAAAGGACTTGAGGGCATACCAATGTTTAGTGGAAAAATGGAACCTGATTTGGTCATGGATTGGATAGAAGGCATGGAGAATCATTTTGAGTGTGATGGAGTCACTCAACCTCAGAAGGTGAAGGTTGCTAAGTCAAGATTGAGAGGATCAGCCTTGACATGGTGGAATTTTATTCAGACAGAGAGGGAAAAAGAAGGAAAACAACCCATATCAACTTGGAAAGGAATGGTTGCTAAGGTAAAGGAATCCTACATGCCAGATGACTATGAGATTCAATTGCACAAGAAGAGGAAAATTCTAAGGCAGAAAGGCCAAGATGTAAACACTTACACAGAGGAGTTTCAAAAGCTTTTCTTGAGATCTAATGTAACAGAGGATGAGAGCCTCAAATTGGCTAGATACCTAAATGGATTGAAGTGGAACATCCAAGAAGAGATGGCTCTTTTGAGTCCTAAAACAATACATCAATGTTATCAGTTGGCCATAAAGATTGAGGAAAGGAACAAGAGGAAGCAAGATCAGTCTTCTAAGGGCAGAGGCAAAGGAAAAGATCAAAGAGGACAGCGTGGTGGCTACCAAGGTAGAGGCAATGACCAAAGAAATCAAGGAGAATCAAAACTCACTGAGCATGGAGGTGAAACATCTTCAAGAGGATGATATAATAGAGGTAGAGGACCTCAAGGAGGTTCAAACAGAGGAAGAGGAGCAGGTAGGAGCAACTCTTATTTTGCAAACATGAAGTGTTATCATTGTAGTCAAATGGGACATCCAGCTTATAGGTGCCCGGAGAAAGCATCCTCTTCTAGCAATGAAAAGAGAGTGGCCTATGCACAAGAGGACACCATGAGTCCTAAGGCATCTGAGATCAATCATATAGAATCTGAGGTAGGAGAGAATCTAATGTTTAACAGGGTTTTGATCAGACAACCAGTCAAGGAAGAACCTAAGCAAAGAAGAGCTCTTTTTAGAGTAAGATGCAAGATACTTGGTAAAGTATGCAAGGTAATAGTAGATTCAGGTTCAACAGATAATATAATCTCAGAGGAGGTAGTAACTAAACTGAAATTGGAGAAGGTACCTCACAATAACCCTTACAAGGTCACATGGCTGAATAAAGGGCAGACTGTTTTGGTTAATGAGCAAGTAACGGTGGAATTTTCAATTGGAGGCTATAAAGACAAGTTGGTTTGTGATGTATTACCCATGGATGCATGCCATCTACTACTGGGCAGACCATGGCAATAAGACAAAAGTTCCATTTATGATGGGAAAGAGAACACCATCTCATTCAAGAAGGATGGAAGAACCTTCAAGCTACAGTCATTGATAGAAGAAGATGAAGGACAGTCAAAGGTACCTAACATCATGTTGAGAAGTGGCAAGGAGTTCCTTAAGGACCTACACCAAGGAAATGAAGGATATGTGGTTGTGTTGCAGCCTAAGGAAGAAGCCAAGGCTGAAAAAACATTTTTAATAGAAGCAGTCCAAAGGTTGCTTGATAAGTACAAGAGCATAGTTAGTGATGGTACACTTGCAACCTTGCGACCAAAGAGAGCAATAAATCATCATATTGACTTCATACCTGGAGCCTCATTTCCTAACAAAGCAGCATACAAGCTTACACCTAAGCAAAACCTAGAAGTAGCTAGGCAAGTGCAAGAATTATTGGATCAAAGATTGATTCAAAAGAGCATCATCCCTTGTCCAGTACTAGTGGTTTTAGCAACTAAGAAAGGAGGTAAGTGGAGACTTTGTACTAATTCTAGGGCAATAAATAGAATCACCATTAGGTATAGGTTTCCTATTCCTAGAATTGAAGACTTGATGGATTGTCTTGGAGGTGCTCAGTTCTTCACAAAGTTGGATCTCAAGAGTGGCTACCATCAAATCAAAATTAAGGATGGTGATGAGTGGAAGACAACTTTTAAGACAAATGATGGGTTATATGAGTGGAAAGTGATGCCATTTGGCCTCTCAAATTCCCCTAGCACATTCATGAGACTAATGAATGAAGTGCTTAAGGATTTCATAGGGATATTTGTGGTAGTATATCTTGATGACATACTGATTTTTAGTAAGACACCAGAAGAACACCTGAAGCATGTGGAGATGGTTCTTAAAAGGTTGCGAGAGGAGAAGTTGGCAATCAACCTTGAGAAGTGTGAGTTCTTCAAGCAAGAGCTTGTGTATCTAGGTTTTGTAGTATCCAAAGGATCATTAAAGATGGATCCAAGCAAGGTGGAAGCCATCCTAAACTAGCCTACACCAGCCACAACAACAGAGGTAAGGAGTTTTCATGGTTTGGCTCAATTCTATAGAAAATTCATAAGGAATTTTAGTGGTATATGTGCACCATTACTAGATACTATCAAAGGTGGTCTGAAAACAAAGTTTAAGTGGACTCAAGAGGCTGATAAAGGGTTTGAAAAACTGAAACAAGAAGTGGCAACTCAACCAATTCTATTATTGCCTAGTTTTCACATGTTGTTCACAGTTGAGTGTGATGTAAGTGGAGTAGTAGTAGGAGGAGTACTTAGTCAAGAAGGTAGGCCTATGGCCTTCTTTAGTGAAAATATCAATGAAGCCAAACAAAATTACTCTACCTATGATCTAGAGTTATATGCTTTAGTGCAGTCCCTTAGGAAGTGGAGGCATTATCTATTACCCAAGGAGTTTGTGGTTTTTACTGATAACCAGGCACTTAGTTATATCAACACCCAAGAGAAGTTAAGTAATAGGCATTTGAAATGGATGGAATACATCCAAGCTTTTACTTTTACCATCAAGCACAAGAAGGGACAAATGAACAAGGTGGCAGATGCATTAAGTAGTGTTGTGCCCTTAGCACACATGCCCCGTTCAGAATGGGGACCCTCTTTTCTTTCGCCTCGTCGGGTCTTTCAGGGCCGCCTCGTTTTGCGTGCCCTTCTTTTTTGACGTCCTGCGTGGTCGATGTTGCTCCAAGGTCCCATCATAAATCGACCATGCCACCACTTTTGGTCTTTTGCTGCCCTCCGGGGCCTCTCAGGGATCGCTTTGGCATTTTGGCTCTGGAACGGCCCTACGCCCTCCCGGGCCCGGGCGTCCAGAGTTCCCTTTTCGGGCTTCCCTGTCACCTTCGCCATCCTCTACGACGTTCTCCGGACGTCTTTCCGCCCCTCGGGGCCTGCCCTGTCGTCTTCCATTTAAATCCAGAGAAAATATCTCGGACGGCGCCTGCCCCTTCGGGCCCCGGGCCCCGGAAGTCCGCTTCCGGACTTCCGTCCCGGGCTTGCCGCCTCCGAAGGCTACCCTCCGGTGGTCGCCCACCCCTTGGACCCCAGGGTGCTCCTTGTCGTCGCCGCTGGGCGACGCGAGGTCCCTTCGGCGGCAAATTCCTTCCTGCCGTCTCGCCTCCCAGGCCCGGCCGTCTGGAGTTCTGTCCTCGAAACTCCGTGACAGTTCCGCCATCGTCGACGGTGGACCTCCACTTATTGTCTGCCTTCCAGGCCCCGAGGCTCTCACCGCCGTGGCCGTTCAAAAGCTCACGAAATCAAACGGTGGCCATCGCTCTGCATCCCCCCGGCTGCCGGGCCCCGGAGTCTCCACCACCGCCGACTCAATTTGAAATCTCACCAAATTTTGGCACGGTCCTACGAGCAATTAATGAGGGCATTAATGGCAGCTGGGGTATATAATGCCCGGCCCGCCAATGTCATTTTCACATTGTGAATTAGAGCGAAATTGCGAAACCGAGCATCTGGAGCCCACCGCGAAGAGGAGCGTCACGATCATCCGCGTCTGCATCACTCCGTCGATTCCTGGTTGATTCCGCACATCACCACTTAGCGAATTCGAGGTAGGCCATCCCCGTTTTCCCTCCCGTGTTTTTTGATCATTTTGGGGAATTTAAATGAATTAAATAACTAGTTAAAATGAAGCAAATAGAAGAGCACTCAGTGGCGCCCATTACCCATATCTTAGAAATCTCCCAAACCCGTTGGATTAGCCCTCACCGCCGACTCGGGACTTTTCTCGGTCGCGGCTGTTCTTCGCGCAGAGCAGTCAAGCACCCCGGGCCTGAAATCCGCCTTCGTCGTCCGCCCTTGGGCTTTTTCATGACAGCGAGCGTTCCTCAGCGTTCCGCCCATCGGAGTCTGCAGATCCGTCGGCTTGTTTAAAACTTTGACGAGCGAATTGGTCCATCTTTTCCGCCTTCGGCCCCCTGATGTCGGGCCTCCGCCCCTAATTTTTCGTTGTTCCTCCAGATCGGGGTCGTTCGGCGGGTTCTCTGATGCCTTCCGGCCCTCCGGGCCCCGCCTGTCGGATTTCCGTTCGCGGAAGTCTGTGGGTACCCTGCCACCGAATTTCCGCTCCGTCTGACCAAGCGACGGGCCCTGGCGGTCGGACTTCCGCCCTCGGAAGTCCTCCTCTTGCCCGCCACTGCTTTTATGGAAATTCTTTGTCATCCGCCTGAACGCCGGAGTCCGGGCCTCCTGTTGCAGTCTCACTTTGCTGAATTCCCCACTGCCCCGGGGCCTTCCGGGCCTGGCCGTCCGGAGTTCCGTCCTCGGAACTCCGTGAGGGTTCCGCCGACCTCGATGAAAAAACCCTGCCGGCGGCCCGCCCTCCGGGTCCCGTGTATCTTATCGCCACCACTGTTCAAATTTGCCGATGATCATACAGCGGTCGTCACCTTGCATCCTCCCAGCCATTGGGCCCCAGAGTCTCCGCCGCCGCCGTCGACTTAAACTCAATGAAAATCTCACGGCGCCCTGCACGTCGCGTCTTCTCAGCTGCCGGGCCCCGCCTTGCCGAAAGTCATTGACCTGAATGATAAACTTAACATCGGCCGCCTTTTGTCCTTTGGGTCCCGGGCCTCGGACTTTTGCCGCCAGATTTTCGTTGTCTGTCAGCCGTCTCCGAATGCCTTCTCCTGCCGGCCTTCCGGCCTGAAACCTCTGGTGCCTCTTAAATCGACCCAAACAAGCTCAAATCTAAAATCTAACTTCGACCCATGTCCTAAAATTTGCTCTTCTCCATCATGGGCCCCTTAAAACACTAAAATTTGGCCAGGGAGGGTCTCCAGGAACTTTCGGTTGCATTCTCCCTTCTAGGCAGCATTCCTGCCAGGGAAGTCTGGCCCTCCGGGCCCGAATTGTCCAAACGCCCTGAAATGAAGATCGATACCATCTAAGGATAAAATTTATGATATACTTGAATGATTATTTAGGTGTTATCATTGAAATATGGACTAACATGAACGCTTTTGATGTTTTGTTTTTACTGACTTCGCCCTTGCTTGCAAAATATATGGAATCAGCTGCGGGCACTTTAGGGGCCTCCGCCAAAAAGGACAAGGGCAAGAAATCAGGAAGGACACCTCGGGGAAAAGAAGATAAAGATCAGATGAAGTTTCAGTTCCAGGGTGAGCCACTCCAGTCGAAGGTCTCGACAGACTGGAAGGAGATTTCAGATACAAACATTGGTCAGGTGAACATAGATGAGTTCACTCAGAGGGTCAAGGTCAACCCTACAACGAAGAACACCAGACTGATAAGACAGAGTGGAATCGCCAAGGCTGCCGGTTTCCCTCCTTCTCTCATAGCGCCCGAACTGGTAATGGCTTGCTGAGAAGCCTATCAGGCTGACACTAGAACCATTGTGGACAAAGAGGGAAACATCCTCATCGACATGTCGCTAGAAGGAATCATGAAAACATTTCACATTCCCACGTTCCCACACATGGAGGTCCCCACATTAGAACAATGCCAAGCGGCGTGGGATGCTAGTCCATCAGGATGTAAGAAATCTATCAACCTCTACTGGCTTAAGGAGAAGCGGGGCAGCGCTGCGAAGGTTCCCCACAAACTTTTTCCTAGTGATTTCCACGAGGACTACCACGACCTGGTGACTATGCTAAGCAGGGTCATGGGTCTCCCAGCAGCCGCCTACTTCTAAGAATGGATGGCCTATTACATTGAGCAGATCCTGCGAGGGAATGAGGACATTAACACCAAGGTCTCATTCGACTGGGGAGGCATCATCAGCAATTGCTCCTATGAACAATTCGTCAACGTCAAGAAGAGCTCAAAGTTTTACATGACCTCCTACCTGGTATACTCCTTGGCAGGCCAAAAACAATATAGTGGATTATTTGTGGCACCAGATCAAGGGCACAGGCGAGGGCACAAGCCGTTTGACAAGTACCCTCAACTCCAATACCACAACTTCAAAAAGGAGTACTGCCGGGTCAATGATACCTTCATTGGCCATATTATCAGGTTAATCACCGGAGACTTTGAGAGGAGAGTCTCCCACAGTGCCAAGGCGCTCTTGAAGGAATATGCCTTCTTATTTATTCAGTTTCCCAAGTCTACCTACATCCAGGCCTAGGGTTTCACGGAACGGCCAAACAGATTGCCGAGGTATCCAAATGACAGGATCATTCTCCCGGAACTTTCCCAACAGCTCCAGCACATCCAGGACGTCTTTAGCAATAAGCACATAGCAGGGATCCCCTATCCCATGACCCTCGGCCAAGGCCTGTATCGACTACAGACTTCTCAATGTGCCGGCAATTTGGAGAAGGAGCTCAAGGAATATAATTTTGAATGGTACACAGCTCGCCCGTGGATGGACCCACACGGCCATGTCAGGAAGGCACTAGGGCCGGTGTATGCCCACAAATACCACATTGAAGACTTCTGGGCAGATTGCAAGGATGACAAGAAGGTACGCATGAGGCACTACATGCATATGACCATGCAGTTCTTAAGGAGAGTGCAACCATTCCCAGTACTAGACCAAGTCAAGGAGGATGAGTCCTCTATTATGCACCTGAGGTACTCTGTGGTTGCCAACCTGGCAATCCCCTCCATTGATTGGGACAAGCAAGAGGTCGATGACCTAGAGACTATCACCCAGCCAATCATAACTCGTACCAAGGAGTGGGTCAACGGGCAGGTGGCGCAACTGAAGCAATGGGGAGTAGTCCTAACATATGAGGAGCTCAAGAGCGAGCCCAGTGCCACAAAGGACGTTGCCGCCACCACATCAGCTGGTGAGACTTCCAAGTCTCCCCCCATCACCAGGTCTCAAAAGAGAAAAGGAACAGAGACTACACAGGCTGCAGTTCCCAAGGAGCAAGCAAAGAAAGAAAAGGGAGGCTCATCTCCCAAAAGGCTCAAGCAGACAATAGCTACAACAGAATCGTAGCCTCCATTGCTTCTCCCTCCCCCTCCTGGTGCACCGCCCACCTCCATGGCTGTGGTCGCCGCATCTCCGTCGGCGGTGGACATCTCTGTCCATCTCGCCCCTTCACCCCCGGCCGGGTCAGTGGTCGTCATTGATTCCTCCTCTGGTGTGACCACTCCTCCTTCCTCTGCCACCATGTCTCCCATTACATCCCTCCCTCTGGCAACAATAGCGTCGCCTGTTCCTCTTGCCACTATACCCGAAGCTATCACACGGCACCTGCAAAGTCTTCCCCCTGATCTCTCATAGATCCTAATGGACCCCGCACTCCAAGCAGCCCTCGCCCAAGCCCTCGCGACTGCTCAACCTTCGCAACCGCCAACAGGGCCGCCGGCCATGGAAGCCACAATGCAAATTTTAGAGGAGTTAGAGGAGCAAGAACGTGAATCCTCGAAGCCTATTGAGGAGGAGGCCGATGACTATTATGAGCACCCTGAGTACGAGCACCGAACCATCGATAGGGTGGTCTATGAGGGAGAAGAGATAGGCTCTTCCGAGAGCGGAGATGAAAAGGATGGCTCGGGTGTCAAGGAGATTATCCAAACGTTTGATGAGGACCTCGAGGAGGAGTCAGCTCAGCAGCCAAAGGACATTGGGGAGGAAGCAGAAAAGTCACCACATAGTGAAGAGGGGCAGCCACCAGAAGAGCAGCAGATAAAGGATTTATCTGAGGCTGGGACCCATGTTGTAAAGATCCCTGAGGCCGAGGCTGCTGAAGAAAAGAAAGAAGAGGAGGCAGCAAAAGAAGAAAGTCCTACCTGGCAATTTTCCACCAAGCTGCCCGTTAAACACCTCGTGTTTTTTCATGACTCCGACGAAGAGGAGGAGGATGCCACTAAAGAGAGGGAGGAGCCATAGAAGGAAAAGGAGACGGAGGTCTTGACTCTAACTAAGAAGGGTGAGGGCAGCCATGATGCACCCAAGGATAAATTTTCTATGCCCAATTGGTTGGGAAAACAACTGGAGAAGATTACTCCTGTTCTGAAGGATCCAAGAGCGAGATTGGAGGCCATCTTGGCCCGATCCCTAAGCATGACAAAGAAAGAGAAGAAGCCCAAGGTTCGATCCAAGATGACGATGGATGCTTCTGGCTCCCGGGCAGTACAAATTGCAACACCTACTGTCGGCCAGACAGGGGTGAGTTACAATATTTCTACCATTGATTTGGGGACAGCAACCAGGGAACAAAAGGTTGAACATCTGGAGGAGTCGGTGGCCACAGTGGTGCACCTAATCAAGCAGGACAAGGTATCTAAGGATGAGCTCAAAGCGCAGATTGCTGCCCTAACCGACTACATCTAGCAGTGGTCCTCAGTGGACGACCTACCCACCACCTCCGCAGCCACACCGCAGTTGCTCTCCAAAGAATAGATTGACAAGATGGAGAGAAGGAAGAAATTAGAAAAAACAACTGAAGATTGGTTCCAATGGGTCACATACGTCGGAAACATGGGAATCAGCAGGGCTGTGCGGACAGCCAACAAGTTCTTGGATCTGATCCAATCCCTAGAGAGAACAAGGAGGCTCTACACCAATTTCCCCACCACATACGATTCCACCTTCTCGAGAATTGAAGCCATTCTTCAGATGCCTGAGGACACGTGGGAAGAGAAGCTAGAGCTGAAGAAAGAAGATTATTGGTTGGTGGATGTATGGCGTAGAGACCTCATCAACCGGAAGGAGAGGTCGGAGTAAATCCTGAGTAAAGTGGATCCAAATATTGAGTGGATCAAAGAGATCCAGACGGAATGCGCCGAGTATCTCAAGCTAATGACGGGCTATGATATGCCCACAGTGCAAATGGATGCCGAAAATATCAAGCCATACTTCCAGGAGAAGATGAAGGACAGGACAGCCAGAGAAATCACAACGGAGTTCCTGAGTTTTGCTGCCCGTGCCTTCGACCGATCAGAGCTATTCAAAGATCAAGGCTCGAAGTATGATGAGGACTGGAAGCGACTGGAAGAGAATGCTAAAGAGTGGAGCTACCAGGCGTTAAGATGCGAGATCCTTGAAATAGACAAGCTCCAGGCCTTCATCCTCAAGTACATAGAACACGCAGCTTCCAAGGAGCAAGAGGACAGCCCAGCCAAAGAAGAGGACCTCCCTGAGGAGTAGCTACAGCAAAAGGGAAAACACCAATTAGCTACAGGACGAAAGAGCAATAGTGCCATCCACTAGACGACGAAATAGGGAAGAGACAAAAAATGTTTTTAAATTGTAAGTCTATTTGGGGGTAGGTGAAACCCTATTTTGTAATGAATCTTGGCCACATAATGAGAATGAATCTTGGCCATTCATTTAACTTTTGGAAAACTATAAATAAAGCACTCCCTCATTTGCAAAAGAGAGAGTTGAGTTTTTGTAAAGGAATGTTGCAGAAATTTATAAGAAATATCATTGACTTGGTGTATTTTCTTGGTTTCTCCCATGTGGCATGATTCATTCTCCAATATTGCATGTTTAGCTTAGATCTTATGGCTGTTTAGTTAGCTATTTACTTTATTTAGATAAATCTTAGGAATGTTGTTGGGTGTTTGTGAAAATCCCTGCATTGTTGATGATCCCTTAGTCCATACTTTTTGTTGTTTGCTGAAGGTAGATAGCTGTGTAAAGTTAGCCTGGACTTGATTTGAAGCTGCCCCAAACATTTATCTTTAATTCATGCATGTATGTGGTGGATGAAGAATGAAATATCTGCATCCCTTAGAAGATAGCACAATTTCCATGATACTGTGAAATCCCTGGTTAAGTGGGATATTGTTTTGAGGAATTTTCCATTGCAGGAACTCCATTGTCACTATTCATAGCAAGCTTTAGACTTAGGAACTTTTCTCCTCTTTCGCCCTTTTTCCTTTTTTTTTAGTAACTGATCAATACCAAGGTTCATTACACATTGTAAAGCCAAATCCAAAAACTAAATGGAGTCCAAGATTGCTGTTTGAACCTACAGCCGAGGCATAACAACTTCCCATCCCAAGGATTCCATTCCAAGATCCAACTTCATGCTTTGTGCCCACACTTTGTATTTTTTGTAAGACCGCCTTGTGATTCCAGCAAATCACATCAAACTACTAAGGTATCTGAGCACTGTCATGACCTGACATCCGAGAGACCTTGGGATAGTGTTCTGCAATTCAATTGTGGGAGATTGTCTTTCAAGAGAGGTAGTGCACCTACGCACTGCCTGTGTTGAGAAGTGCATAAAAACACCATCAACAAGTAGGAGAATGTTGACAATGCAAGAGATACAGCTCAAGAGCATTGGCATAGAGAGTTTCAAGGATCTATATGGAGAGGATGAAGACTTCTCAGAAGCTTACAAGGTATGTTCTGATTTTGAGAATCATTTTCATAGCCAATATTATGAGTATAGATTGCAAAATGGGTTGTTCTTTAAGGGAAATTAGTTATGTGTTCCAAGAGGATCAATGAGGGAAAATCTGATTCAAAAAAAGCATAATGGCAGTCTTAGTGGGCATTTTGGCATAAATAAGACTTTAGAGCTGGTACAAAGGTTCTATTACTGGCCTAAGTTGGCAAGAGATGTTAGAAGGTATGTGGAACAGTGTGTTGTATGCATGAAAGCTAAGGGAGGAGCTAGAAATGCTGGTTTATATCAACCCCTGCCCATTCCTAATAGACCATGGTAGTGTGTGAGCATGGATTTTGTGGTAGGTCTTCCTAAAACCAAGACTGGTTTTGACAGTGTTTATGTTGTGGTAGACAGATTTAGCAAGATGAGTCATTTTATTCCCTATAAAACTACTCATGATGCAAGATACATAGCTCATCTTTTCTTCAAGGATGTTGTAAGGATACATGGCTTTCCTCTAAGCATTGTTTCAGATAGGGATGTGAAGTTCATGAGTCACTTTTGGAAGACTCTATGGAGCAGATTGGGTACAATTTTGTCATTTGGATCAACTTACCATCCTCAAACCAATGGTCAAACCGAGGTGGTTAACAAAGTGTTGGGAAATCTTCTAAGTTGTCTAACCAAGGAGTATGGACAAACATGGGATATGGTTATCTCCCAAGCTGAATATGCCTATAATGACAGTGTCAATAGAACTACAGGGAAAAGTCCTTTTGAGGTTGTGTATGGGATGCACCCAAGAGTCATTTGTGAACTCAGAGACCTTGGATCTATGGAGAATAGGAGTGGACATGTAGAGGACTTCACTCAGACCATGAAAGAGATTCAGGAGCGGGTCAAGAAAACAGTTACAGTAGCAACCCAAAAGTTGAAGGAGAAAGCTGATCTGTCAAGGAAAGATGTACAGTTTCAAGTAGGGGATTATGTTATGGTCCACCTTAACAAGTCAAGGTTGTAGAAGGGAATGGAAACCAAGTTGCAAATGAAAATATTGGGTTCCTGCAAGATCTTAGCAAAGAATGGACAAAATGCTTACAAGATGGAATTACCAGCAAGCCTAGGCATATCTCTAGTGTTTAATGTGGCTGATCTGATCAAGTATAAAGGGACAGTCAAGGATCTGGATCAGGATAGTAAGGAGGTCTTCAAGGACATCAGCAACGTGTCCATACCAACTCTAGACAAGCTACAAGTTTTGAAAATCTTGGAGTCAAGAGTGAAGAAGCCTACAAGGCACAAGGTGTACATGGAGCATCTTGTCAAATGGAAGAACATAAATGAATCTGAAGCTACCTGGGTAGAAGAAGCATACTTTAAGAAGCAAGGCATTGACATGTCTCTGATCTCTCCTAAAATTCATTAGTTGTTTGTGCTGAGAGGGGGAAAATGGTGCAGGAGCACCTAGGAAACATGGGTTTTCCTGAAGTCTAGAAGGAGGTTTAAATTTTGTTGTGCTATCATAAGTGCATGTTGACCATTTATTTAGGTGCTTAGGGTTTTTTTTAATCTTTGGGAAAGAATTTGGCAAGTGCTAAATAGTTCTACAACATCATTGTGCTAAGTTGGCAAAAGTTGTCAAAAAGTTTGAAAACACAATGTGTTTTATAACACTCACTATTAGGTCATCTATGAGCTCGACCCAAGCATCTAAACTATTTTGGATGCCTATTTAAGGCATGCTTCTACCATATGTTAGGGTTGGAGGCATTTTTGTTAGATTGATATTTTGCAAAGTTGAAGGAAACAGCGTTTGAATACACAGTTTTATGTATTTTGCATTCATTTGGAGCTTTAATGGAATG
>VDFB02168118.1:89666805-90000726 GCA_007258455.2 Sequoia sempervirens
ATACATACTTACATACTTACATACATGACACACCAACATACATATGCATACAAACATATGAAAAAACATTCAATAAAGTGGCATTTAACTAAGGGAAGACATATTGTGAGTGTGTTATGTAGTCCTAGACATGTTCCCTGAAAAAGAAAAAAATTTCAAAACTAACACATAACCCAAGCATGTTATATTTTTCTTTGGGAATCCCCAAGCCTTAGCTTTGGTATTTTCCTTGGAATACTAACCCAAAGGCTTGGAGGGTATTCCCAATGACCAAAGACATGTTTTTTAAAAATTCTACAATTTTTCACATAATCGGGTTTGTGCTCACCGTTAGGATTGCACCTGGTTCAATATTGAAAAAATCAAACACATGGGTAATGTTAAGTTCTCTCTTAGCTTTCCAACAATGTAATTTTTTTCACTTTCTAACAATGTTGGGCCTTTCATCCATAATTTCTATTGTTTGTACATCTGTTTTTTGTCAAAAAGTAGTGTTTGGTGTTTTTTTCGTTATAAATTAACAGTTCATTGAAATTTCAAATAATTTACATTTTTAGAAACTAGGCTCCATTCTACAAATTTTTAAAAATTAAAATTAAAAAAAATCTATTACTTTCCAAAATTTGTAGGGGGAGCATGGCCAAAATTTTGCTTTTTAGGAAGTGCCCACTTAGAAAATTAGTAAAAAATCAAATATTCATTAAAAAATTATTAGAAAAATTGTGCATCAACTAGATACTATTAGCTAACTTCTGACCATAGCAATTTTAAAAATACTACAAAAAAGTTCACCATGCTAGGGTCGTACAAGAGTTGTTATGTTATGTTTTTTTGACAAAAATAACAGCAATTTATGTACATCCCTCTTTTGAACCCCTTAATCTCAACCATTTTCAAAATAAATTAGTAGTTTAGAAAGTAGACTTGGAGCACTTCGATCCTTGTTTGTGCTCTATCTCAAAATTTTGAGTGTAGCTATCCTTAATTTCACGTCCAAGGTCAGTATTTCCTAATTTTAGAAAAAAAGTGTCCACTTAAGCCCCCTTTTTGGGAACCATCTTGGTGCACTTACCCCCCGGTTAAAAGACCCAAAAACCTACTTGTGTGTAATAACATTGTTTTAAATAAATTGGCCTGGTATATTTATTTATTACTTTTTATTAGTATTATTTTTGTTTTACGTTATTTCCATTCTTTCAGAAGAATTTTTACCTTATCAGTATTGTTTTTATTTGTGCTCTATATACAAGCCTTCATAGAAATGGCCTTCAGTAGTTAACAATATCTTTAATTCCACTTCAATCATGTTGCCTTATTTTATAATAATAGACTAAATCAATAGAAAGAGGCTTGTTTACCATATGCCCATGCTAGGGAATTTTTTTTTTAATACTATGGAAAAATGTGGGTGGCTTTTATTTAAATAGTCATTTTTTTTCTAAGTTATCACTCCACTTTAACTATATTGAATACTTTGATAGAAAAATCCTTGCAAGATGAACTTTTAATTAGAAATTCTTGCTCTTGGAATGATACACATTTTTCACTTCCAATTTTGACTTGGCCAAGATGAGGATGATTTTTTAGTACACAGATTGAATTTCCACTACGTTTGAAAAAATGAAAATAAAAATTTCAGCAAACAAGAGGATGATGATAATCTACAAATGTTGAATGTTAAAAACCACACTAAAAAAAATATGTAAAATAAATTGTTTAATTTTTTAATACATTTTTTCATATTGTCTCAAGAGAGACAATAATTGGGATTTTCTTTAGAGAGACAATATCTTTAATCCCAACTATTGTCTCTAAAAAGAAAAAAGTGAAATTGTCTCTAAAAAGACAAAAATATTTATGTTTCAAATTGTCTTTACAAAGACAAATTTTTAAGACAATAATTTGAGTCACTCGGTTAAAGACAATATTTAACATAAAGGAGAGGAAAAAATTTATTAAATCAATAAGAAGTATAAAGAAAGGGCATTGCATAGCCCTATCAAACTCCACCAAGTGATCAAACTGTTGAGATAAATCCAGGGGTAACTAACCTCGGTCCACCAAATTCAAATCTTGCATATGATTAGAAGCCCTTTTAGCCAAATAATCAGGAACAACATTCTATTATCTAGGAATATAAGTAAAATTAGCAAGCTCCAAAGAAGCACAAAGGCTAAGAATTTGATCAACAATCAAAGCCAAATGCTAGCTAACATCCTCTAAATGTCACCTATTCAATAGGTTCACCACAACCTGGGAATAAGACACATATAATCCTTCTCCACCCTAGTTGACTTCTACACTCCACAATTGATAAAATAGCCTGAGCCTCCATTAAATTATTAGTATGAAGACCGTTATAAATAGAGAAGATGAACTGAACATCTTCAGAGCTGTCCCAACCAACACCACCAATTTTAGCATGACCAACATTTCCTCAAGAAGAGCCATCCGTGTTGATTTTTAAGACTTCCTGAGGTGGAGGAGACCATCTCCCCTCCCTATTCACCTTCGGGGTAGGATTTCTACATCTATTGTGAATGAGCTGTCGTTGCGGAGAAGGAAGATGAAGAAGATTAGAAAAACTAACATCTGAAGGATCCATTGATGTAGTTACATCACACTTAGCCACAATAGTCTCTCCCACAGAGTGCAAAATTTTCCACCACAAGTGAGGGAACACCAACATCACATCCTAAAAAATCTGATGATTCCTCTCCAACCAAAGGTTCCAAATAATAAAGGATGGGCCAAGAACCCAATCAGCTTGAAGAAAGGAAGTAGAAATAGGGGCCCTGCCCCACTAATCCACAAACTTAGCCAGTGAGGAAACATGCCAAAAGGGTGTATTCCACACCCTCCACCAAAAATGTCAAATCTCCCTAGCATAGGAAAATTGGAAGAAGAGATGAGAGACACTCTCCTCATAGTGACAACACAAAAAACACATTGAAGGGCCTTGGGAACCGTGCTTACATAAATTATCCCAAGTAAGACATCAATTTTGGGCAACTAACCACATGAAGAAATTGCACTTGGACCACGACAACTTGTACCAAACTTGCTTCCACCAAGGGAGCTCAATATCCCAAACAAATCAAAACCATCCCAATCCTAGACATTAGGTCCCCTCAAATAATTATAAGCACGAGAAGTCAAAAGCTGTGCTAGCTCATGCCTATCCTCCTAAAACTCCCTAGGTGGCCACTTAGAAGGATGCTTCCACTGAAAGCTTACAACCGATCCACAATGTTGTGCAACCTTATAATGCTCAATGGTATCTTAGCTAGCCGTAGTAAAAACATCAGAAAGGGACTGAAGGTGAGGAAAAGTAGAGAGAATAGGTGAGTGACCATCCCAAGAATCTAACAAAAAAGAACTTGTGACCCTGAATGACAAATCCACAAAATCACTTGCGTAATCAAATTTTCCCCCACTTTCAAAGTATGCCAAATCATAGAACCACTCCCCTCTAGAGGATAGTGAGGAACCTGAAAAGAAGCAACACCCCTAAGATATTTATGATTGAGAATACAGGCCCATAACTGGTGCTTATTGCTACACCAACACCAGCAAAGCTTAGAAGAAAGAACTTGTCCATTCAAAAATATTAGAACGCAAACCAAGACCACCCTCCTACTTTGGTCTACACATAGATTCCCACTTAACAAGACTCCACTTCGTAGACATCAAGTTACCACTCCAAAGAAATTGATGTGAGAGAACATCAAATTCCCTAAGGAAATAAATAGGAGCCACCTGAACAAAGCATCTATAGATGGGAAGGGTCTAGATAATAGACTTTGGAAGAGTCATTCTAGCAGCTATATACAACCACCGATGAGGCCAATAAGTTACCTTCCACCTCAGCTTATTGAGCAACAACTGCCAAGAGGACCTAGGCTGGTGGCCAACAACAAGAGCAATACCCAAATAGACAAAGGGAAGAGACCCTATTTGAAACCACAAAATAGCTATAATCCACCGCTGAATAGCCTGAGGAGTGTTATAGAAGAAAATAAAAATTATTTCTCTTGGAATGATACACATTTTTCACTTCCAATTTTGACCTGCCCAAGATGAGGATTTTATTTAGTACACAGATTGAATTTCCACTGCATTTGAAAAGATAAAAAATAAAAATTTAGCAAACAAGACGATGATGAGAATCTAAAAACATTGAATGTTAAAAACCACACTAAAAAAATATGTAAAATAATTTTTTTCTTTTAATACATTTTTTCATATTGTCTCTAGAGAGACAATAGCTGGGATTGTCTTTAGAGAGGCAATATGTCTTTAATCCCAACTACTGTGTCTAAAGAGACAAAAATACTTATGTTTCATATTGTCTTTACAAAGACAATAATTTGAGAAACTTGGTTAAAGACAATATTTAAGACAATACTAAATTTTTTTTTGTCTCAAGTTAAGAATTTTTTTAAAAAATTTGTCTTAAACCACCCCTCTATATAGTAGTGTCCTATATCACCAACCCATTTTTTTGTAAACAAGTTGTATTCCTTAACTGTGCTTATGACGATTATGAATCATCAGCCCTAAGAAAATGAATACATACTAATGTACTAAAACAAAGTAATGGGTTTTTATTTTAAAGATTCATTACAGAATTGGACTATAATTAACAAAATAAATGAAATGTTCATTTCAACAAGCAATGTTTCCATGGTTAGGTATAGTTAGTTATGACAACTACTTAGGTAGAGAAACTATAATTGAAACAAGAAATACATGCATATCTCTTTTATCTAACAATTTTATCGTTATTAACACCAATTGATGAACATAATATCATATTCTAGAAATATCTAAACAATTCATCCATCAATTCTTCTTGTTATATAGTTTCTTGCTAATGAGAGATCTATCATCTGACAATCAACATGATATTAATTTATTCTATTTTAGTTTATCTATATAGCTTAATCCCACAATACTAAGTGGATAGAAATTACAAGATTCAATAATATGAGAAACTTTATGAAACGATAATAACAATTTACTTATCTTTTGAAATTTGAACACTGCTACTTCTTGGCTCATAATCGCATACTCTTTTTCCAACCTACAACTCTTAATAAATCTAACAACTAGAATTGGATTAGCAATAAAAGAAATTATTATACAACCATTTTACTTTTAGATCTTTTTCACACTCTACAAAGGACTAAAAGTCCACTCCCAAGCAGGAGATGATACCCAATGTCAATTTACAGATTTCAAATCAAACTAGATGTTAGCACTGACTCACACACAATGAATTCATTCACTGAATTCTAGTATATGGGGAGAAGGGGGATTCCCTTCCCTCTTTGGGATAACATTTATTGAAAATTTTCAACATACTCAACACCCTTCCATCACCTTCTCAACAATCTCCACACCCAACCAGCACCATCCATCCAAAAATGTCCACACACCACCACTACCATCCATCCAACCATCTCTACACTACCACCATTATCCGACCCACCTCCATTCATCACAACAATCAATGGTCATGGTTTTCCAACATCATTCATTATTTCATACTTTTATATATGATCAACCATCCTCAAGAGAGGCTTCATGCCCTACTCAACCCCACATGAAGGAGGCTCTCAACCCTTAGGTGAGATCCACTACTTATACACACCCAAACCCTCTACTACACAAACAAATATCTATCAAGAAATTCATTAACAGAAAATCCACCCATACCATTAACAACTATGAAGAGTTTGTTAATAACACAAAGTAACACAAAATCATACCTTGGCTATCTAAGTTAGGAATAGCCCAACCCACTTACCCAAGATTACCAATTCATTCTCACCACCTATTCTACCTAGAAGCAAATAATAAATAAGGAAAAATAACAACCTTTCATTTCCTTTTCCCCCAACCATTCAAATTTCCTTTTTGAAAAAAAAAAAACTTTTCAACTCTTCAATTTCCCTAATTCAATATCCTTGAAATAAAAGGATATTTCAAATGAAAACATATTTCCCCTTTGCAATTAAATGCACACACATAAGACCAAATTGTATTTTCAACATTAATCTTGCTTGATCAATTAAAAACCAATATTAAACATTTTACATCTGGTTTTTGTCTCAAGAATTTAAGGACCTGGATAGGCCACCTGCAACATCTTGTGAGAAACATTAGTACTTCTAAAAACTATAATTTAAAACCTTATATGTAACAGTAATATCAAATAACTGGAGGATCTATAGTAATATAAAAGTATTCATTTTTATGAAAATTGATCATTTATCCAAAATGTGTTATCATATCCTCTTATTAAATAACATATTATTTTAAATATTAGTTATGCCTCACATTCTCCCCCTCTAGTATCAAACTTCCTCCTGAAAGCTTCCTTCCCAACATTCCCTTGAATTTCTTTGTCTTTCCATTATTATTGCCTACTCCTAGTACAACTTAACGTTAGTAATCAATTCCACTTGTACTAATTTGATACATTAACTTCTTATGAGAATGTAAATAAAGAATAGAAAAATCCTTTGATATTAAGTGGTACTGATTCTCCAAATTGAATGTTTCCCAAATAAAATATTAAATACTTAATATTCAAATACTTAGTCAATTTAATAGGTAAAGAAGAGAATCAATCTAATAATATAAGTATCTATTTATGATAAATCTATATTATTCTCTAACAAGTCAAGATGAGAACGCATTACATTTAATTCTCCCACTATTAAAGTGTTGGCCCATAGTTGTTGTTGCACCAAAAAATTGACATATTAATGCTTGATACAATTGTCAGAGTTAATGGATCCACGAGAGGCAATTAGTCCATGTCACAAATCCTGAAGGGAGTGTTGACCAACTACCAACAATCTCTCCCTCAACGTTACCCAAGGGGATTTGAACCCTGTACCTTTGGCTCTGATACCAATTGTTGACCCATAGTTGTCGTTGCAGCAAAAGATCAACCTGTTAATGACCGATACAACTACCAGATTTAATGGATCCACGAGAGGTAGTTATTCCATGTTCTGAATCTTGAGGGAAGTGCTAACCAGTTGCAAACATAAAGGAATCCTCGACTCGTCAATGGTGAGTGGTGAATAAAAAATAAAGATCTAATAAACTATTAGCAATGACTTATGACTTTCATTTCAAGGAAGGTATTAAATCGGTCAAACAAGGTCTTCTTTCCCAACTTCTATTCATTCAGTAACATCATAATTTGTAACTATTGGAATTTGAAAGAAGTCTAATAAAATAAAATAAGATAGAGAAATAAATATGTTACCTTCACATTTTGTGAAGTGAGTCAATTCCTTCAATTATGATATATTCCTTGGAGATAAGAAAAATAAGTTAATCCTCTCCAACATATAATATTTTTATTCCATCAAGATAAAATTCCTTAACTTTCATAAAGCCTTAAATACTCCTTATGATATGTCCATTGTATCATCATATATTTTTGAATCGAACTATTATAAGATTAGAAAAACTAGTATACACATGTTTGAACAATTCAAACTACATAGTTAGATTTAAGAAGAAATAATAAGTTGCCAATGAAAAACTATCTACACCTTATTTGAAAATTTCTTATTTTAAAATAAAATTAAAAATCTATCCTTTATCTATACTTTTCAATAAACTAACTTTTTATTGAATAATTAAATTATTAAAGAAGGAAGATTGATAAATTAAAACTTGAATCCTATTGATCTTTTGAAAAATTCATATTTATATTAAAAATATAAAGTCCTATTTGATCCATTTTTTTGATAAGAATATCACAATATTTAAAGATACTAGACAATTGTTGTAAGAACCTATTCTATATATGTGAATACTTCTTTTTCTAAAACATTGTAGCTTTTACTTAATCCTTTAATGTCATTTCCAAAAATATTAATAATAATGAAATTTTCTATTTCCTCTATTTCTTTGGAAAATAAGACAACTCAAATTGAACTTGAACCATTCATGTTAATCTCCAATTCACAAACAACCACATTTGACCCCAAACCTAGTATATATATCATAAACAAAGCATAACTAGGGAAGACAACTTTAAAAATTCACGTTGTTTATTGCATTATAACTCTAAATAAACAAGAATCCACCATCAAGTATAAAACATATAGATGAGCTAAATTTTTATGTAATCAAAATATGAAAGCACAAACAAAACACACAGAGAGTTGACTCAATGTTTCAAAGATAAGGGAAGGTCTCACAGAATGCAATCATATAATGAATTTTGACTTCATATCAAAGGGAAGTGACTACAACAACCAACTTAAGTGTTCAATTGACATGCATAATTAATGAAATCCAAATAAATATATCAATATATGACACTTTACTTCTACAGTTATATTATAATCAACAAGAATTCCAAGGGAGATCACTTGGACACATAATATTGACATACTAATTGTGATCACATCCAATTTTTAATGCATTCAAAACCAAATACTTTTAAATCAGTTTATGAAGCAAGTTTACATACCTATTCATATTTTGCATACCAATTCTAATATTCACTTTGTGTGACATCAGAGTTTGAATAATCTCCACCTCATAATCTTATGTCCATACCCATTGCTCTTTCCTCCTTTTTCCCCAAAGCTCACTAGTGTTGAAATCCTGACACTCTAATATCTATATAACGTCCACTCCAAAAATACAAAAAAAATCATAGCAAAATAATTAAACATTGAGGAATGTTATTACAACATTAAGTGTTAAAAGATAAACTTCTTACAACAAATTAATTTCTCTTAACAATTGGGATGAGAGAAGAAAATTTTCCCATTATTATTAGCCTATAGGCTATTATAGGTGGGAATTCCACTGGAAAAGTCTTACTGTCTGATGCCGGTGGACTATTCCGGTGGAACTCCCAGGCATACGATGTACATTCCACTGCTGAATTAATCGCAACCACTTCATTAATTATGCCAGCTATTCTGTCAACTCCGTAGCCTCTATTTTTTTGTCATATCTCAACAAGCATTAAATACAAATCTTAGAATGGATTCAAATGGATATTCAGTAACTCCTCCAACTTGTTCCTGTCAAATCATCTGCAAGTTTCACATGGATTGTGGGTAGTTTAGAAAATGCTTTTTTTAGCCGATAGGTGGGAAATCCACCAGTGTATGTACAGTCCACTGCGAAGTCACCAGGCATGGCCATTCCTCCTTCGCGTCAGCAGGTATGGGTCTGAAGCCCCTCGCACCGTTTACACATTCCTAGGCTCTCCATACATAGCCAGGCATTTAAGAAGTGACTAAATTCAGTGGAGGTAATAAATTTCAACTAGGTTTTTTGTCCAACTTCTTTGGTTTCGACTTCTACTTTCTGCCTTATGATTTCTGTTACCTGACAAGTAGAGGTCGGCAGCCAACGACACATAATGGAGCACCACTAGGTGTAGGTCGGCGTCCTGGGTTTGGAAGGTTTTGCAGAGCCATTAGTAGAGCAGGTTTGAGGCAGAACCTGAGGATGCATGACCAAAGAACCTAGTGGCGATTGCATCTGCCACTTCGTGGCTATGAGGAGAGCCTTGGCTGGGCTTTTTGAGTCTAGAAGACTCTTGTACGAATCAACGTTTCCGAAAATAGAAATTAGGGCCTGTATTGCAAAGGGGGCTTTGGCTATGGTTTCCCACCAAGCTTGCATTGGGTTGTTGTTGGAGGCTACCATGGATCCACTCTTGCTTCTTGTGGTGGTGGCACTAGTGGTGGCGCCGACTGCTGTTCCTGTCGGTGATACTCTTCCTTCGCATCTGCTCAGAAGGTACCAGATTCACCTCTATTTTTCCATGTTTTCTGCCTTTCTCTCAATTAAGCAGTTACAAATTGAAAGAATAAATAGGACTTAGGGTAACTTTGCAGAGATAACAAGTTTTGAAAACTTTAACAACAAAAATGGACGGGGATTTTGCTTATGAATATATAAATAAATTGTTATAGGCGCATTCATGGACCAGATTGTTGCGTGTGGCCTCCAGATACTTCAAAGGCGGTCGCCTTCGTTGTCCTCATCGTCCGTGCATTTTCTCAATCTACCCAAGGAAATAAGCCCATCAGAGCCTATGCATTAAAATAAGACGAAACCCTAAGTTTTATATGTTTACAACTTTAGTAAATAGAGTATATTTCTATGTTATTTTTAATTAATACAGGGTTGACTAGGTTCGAACCTTGAACCCGCAACGAGACTTCATTTATTCATTGCCAAGCTTGCAGGAAATTCTGTGTTTTAACTTCATTTACTGTTTAATCGACTATTTTTTTATTATTACTGTAATTGAATGAGTTTGTTGTGATGAGATGTGCTAAATTATGACTCCAATCAATCTAAATTGTCAATAATTCCATAATGTTTGGCCCCTATTCACTTTTCAGATTGTAATTTTTAGCTCAGTTTTCAACAACATTAGAGTAGAATTTTATTTGAATGGCCTTCCCTGTTTAAAAGTTATGATGGTTTTGTATCTTCCTGATTCTGTAATTTAATGACAGAAAATGAGAAATTTTAGTTTCAAGTTCAACTCATCTATGAAAACTGGAGCGTGTTTTACAGAGTCAATGAAGAGAGATTGGAATGTTTGAACGATAAATTCAAAATTAAAAATAGAAACGCGTTGGCTATGACGTCTCATATCCCAAACCTAAACTACATGAGTGAGCTGGCACATCCAAATTTCATTTAACTGAGAATGTTTGGGGTTTATTTATTTCCTCCCAGCGGCATATATATTTCACCATCGGTATATTTATTCATTGTCGCATATAAATAGTTAGGGTTATTGATTGTGCAGATAGCTATATTAATCAATTTTGAATTGCTATGTAGGAAATATTCAAAATTCTTTTCTGGGCTTATTCATTATCTGCAGGCCGCATTAAGTGTTTGGCAGGGATTTCATGAAGATTTTCTTTTTGCTGTGGTCATCCATCGTACCAGCCTTTATTTTTTGTTGCCCATCCCACTGCCAAGGTTGCTCTGCCCACAAGCACAGGTCCGTCACCGCCACCCTATCCGAGGGATTTTTTTTAATTTTTTAGCTATATTGCAACTGGTATTCTTTGTTCACCATTTTTGGGTCGAAAAGTCACTATCTTCTTTAATTTTATAATGTTCAATCATTTTTCAGCTTCTTTAATATCTATATACCTACTCTGCCATCTGAATTCGAGTAAATGAGAAAATCAGTTATATTGACGATTACCAAATTCACTGCACGTTGTACCGCTTGACTTGGAAAATGAAGAAGGGCACCCACAGATATGGATGAACACATATTCAATGATTAATGTATTGCTTAATATAAATTCACAAATGTAAATATGGTTGAACCATGTGAGCACAATTTTATTTCTATAAATTTATCTATTTTTAAAATAATTTTAATATGACTAAAAAAATTAAATTTATTCAATAGTAAAGTAGCTTAAATTAATTACCTTCAAAATTAATGTCAAGTTTTTCTAAATACAAGAGAATTACCTTTAAAGTTGATATCAAGTTTTTAAAAATACAAGAGAACTTATTTTATTATAGTAACTTTGAATGAAAGTTTTACTTATAAATAGAAATAGACTTATGTTAAGTGTACTTATATGAAATATATTAAATTGATATTTTTATTTATAAAATTTAATTCTTTTAGTCATATTAAAAATATTTTTAAAATAAATAAAATTATAGAAATAAAGTTGTGCTCACATGATTAAGCCATATATACATTTGTGGATTTATGTTAAGAAATACATTAATCATTGAATGTGTGCTTATTGAAATCCTTCAAAGGGAAACTAAACAAGTTAATTTTTAAATTAAATTATCATGGATTTTAAATTTTTTAATGTGTATCCTACTCTATTGGGATAATGAGATTATATTCAATCCTTTGAATAAATTATTCTCAGAGACATTATATAGTTATATATGGGTGTTAGGTTTCAAGATAGAGTTCAATTAAGATTAGGGTCCAATTATGGTTCAAGGTTAGGGTTAGAATTCAATTATAGTTAGTGTTCAATTAGGGTTAGGTTTAAGGTTCAATTGATGTTCAATTACCTTTAGGGTTAGGGTTGGGGTTAGAATTCAACTAAGATTAGGGTTACAATTACAATTAAGATAAGAGTTAAGATTTAATTGGTGTTATGGTTAGGGTTTAAATTCAATTAGGGTTATGGTTTAACTGGGGTTAGGATTATTATTCAATTATAATAAGGGTTAAAGTTAGGTTAGAGTTGGGGTTTAATAAAGGTTGGGGTTAGGGTTTAATTCTAAACCTAACCCTAACCCTAACCTTAAAACTAATCTTACTATTAACTCTAACCCAACCCTAAGCCTAATTTATCTCTAATCCTAACCCTAACCCTAACCCTAACCCTAATAATTTTGTCTTCCATGTCACTGAGATTGCTACTAGCATATATATATATTAATAATAATATATATATATAAACGTCAAGAGATATCCTTCTTGAGGCATCTATTGCACTTTTATGTGAGTAATTGATTTAAAAATAAAGTTAGGGCTCAATTAGGTTTATATAATAAATATTTGTGTTAGGGTTCTAGGATAAAGCTTGGGATTATTTTTTTCCCTGCCCTTCAATATATTGCTACGTTATATCCTACTATCGGCGTAACCATTGCACCTCATTGGGGTGCAAGCGCTAGTAAGTAAGAAAGATTAACATACCCTTAGATATTCGTGATTACCAATCCAATAATAAATTCGACAAGAGAGATAAAAAAGTGCTTAGTAATAACTTATTACTATCACCCATATGAAGTCTCTTTTATTTGAACATATATCAATCAATACAAAATCAATGATTTCAAAAAGAAGAAATTCGTTTTGTTTATATCAAACTCTAGTATTTAATTGAGCATTAAAATTAACTTTTAGCTTTCTTAATTAATAAATATACATTTCGAGTTCAAGTTAATATTCAATTCATATTACAAAGCAGTTTGCTTCGATAACCTTGCTGAATGATAGAGATGCATAAAAGAACCTGTTACAAAATAGATTAACACGAGACTATGATAAGTAAGAAATGCTTTCTATAGAAACACAACTTAAAGTGCCTGGAATTCATAAGAACGAGGATCAGAGGCTGCCACGACAAAAATTTCTTACTGCACATGTCTGGTAGTGAGAGAAATGTGGAAAGATAACTTTAAAAGGCAAAGCAGTTACGAATGAACATATCTTGACAAGAATGAGCACGCATGTAACAAGAAACCAATGGTCGCGTAGAAAGAAGATGAGAAATAGTTACAACTATTAGACATGTAATGAACAATTAAGGGAAGCTTTCAAATGCCCCACATCCACCATTGAACACTCGGGCATTGTAATATATCCATTTCCTACTTGACGGATTTATGAACCATTATGATTGCTAGTAATACTTTGACGAGTATGCAATACCCTGGAATAAAGTCGTTCAGCAATGACAAGAGATTCGGTAAGAAAGCCAAGAATCAACTTCTGAAATACTTAAGAGATCGACCACTATACATAACAAGGCTGGGATGCACAGACAATATACGATGTTTCTGCCGATATTAAAGAAAACGTAAGACATCACCTTGAATAGAAATGCTTATTATTCAACTCCATATCAGTGTGAATTTCAAAACCTTACAGGTATATATTCGGATTGCATGAAAGAATAAGATAAGAAAGCAAAACAAATCACCGACACAATCTTATTTAACTTCTTATCTGGAAGAATACCCAAGGAATAGTTCTATTTCCAAGAAGTGCATGGACAATTACAATAAGTATTAATGTTTGATATAAGCGATGAACTATATGACATTGTAACGATCTGAATGACCAAAACGGATCACAGTCACAGAAAGAACACAACGCAACGGCCAAGATTCCTGTATAACCCGCGAACTCAGTTTCCTATCCAAGAAAACACTACTAGGATAAGGTTTTGGTACCGTTTTTTCCGTAGGCTATTTCGACATTAAAATATATCTAGAAACTTTATATTCCTATATACAAAGTTTAATATTGTGAGATTATTAATGGTAGTTTGTTTTCAGTTTTCTAATATAGTGGAGTTTCCAATTCGAGACAGCGTAGTTTTCAACTTTTATGCATGAGAACACAAAGCTATAACTCATAACGGAGTAGCGATACTTGTGAACAAAACGAGCATTACAACGCCTATCTTTAAAGAACGGCTATTATATGTAATATAGATTTTGAAGATTCTGAATTATAACAAAATGAGTCAAGGGAATTAAAAGAAAAAATAAAACCATTAATGCAAAACGGTCCATTTTTTTTCCAAGAACATATATAAACAAGAGAATGCTAATGGATCCCTTATATTCTAAAAGATCTATACTTATCCTTTGCTAGATGGTCACAAAAAATACCACTTCTAATCTCAAGACCATTGGCTCGATCTACAATTAATGTATTCTCCATGGAACAGTAGTGGCTTTAGCACACCATCACTTCTTGTATACATTTGTATAGGCACACATAGAATATGGCATTGAAGCGATGAGCATATTTGCTCCCTAACCATTCAACAAGAATGGTTGCTGATATTAGATGGGTGCCCTCAAACTTCATATCTTCTAGCACATAGTGACAATAAGTCAAACCCTTCACTACCAGCTACATGATAAAAAAAATAGCATTCCATGAATGAACATGTATGTTGTTACACAAAATAGAATAATTAATTTTCGGGTGATAATGCAAAGGAGATAGATAAAATTACATAGCCAAAAAACCAATTTTAATATTTACTTGTCCATAATCGACTTTGCTAACAATGAAAGGAATGTTGGCAGGAAAGGGTCCAAGTACACAGCTTCACTACTATTAATGGACAGACAAAATAAAAAACAACAGATAGAGGACGCACAGAGAATGCACAACGACAACAAATCTAAACAGATAGAAATTAACTTTTCATATATTCCTTGTTTGCTTCAAAATACAAAATTACAAAGGACATTCTTTGTTTTACATAACAAAATAAAACTAACCTAACTTGGACAGATATCCAATACACAAGGTGCTACACTCACACCGAAAACTAACAATGGCTATGATAACATTCCTTTCTGTGTTGCGGTTGTCTCTTGTTCTGTGCTAAACATTCCCTATTTCACCAGCTACTACAAAGTCTTCTCCTCCAATACAAAAAAATTTACTACTCCAATGAATACATTCCTTTTGTCTTGTATTAGCAAGCTCATGAGAATGAGCGCCTGATTCAAATTTCAAATCTACCTAACCTCATTAATGTTGGTAGGTATATGTTGGGCTATGCAAGCTCAAAAATGAGTGCTCCTTTTGAAATTCAAATTTACCAACCATATTAAATACTGCAAATACGTTGGGTGCAACTTGAAAAAATTTAAACTTACATGGGATTGTTGATTGGGGATTAATCAATATTTCAACACTCCCCCCTAATCTACAAGTCAACTGCTAATCTACAACTTCTTTCTAGAGCTGATCTACGAAGTTACCCACAATGCCAAGTCTATTTCTTAGGCATTCAAAAATGTGCTTTAACAATACTCTGGTGAAGATGTCGACAAGTTGCTACCCAGATCTGCAATACTAAAGTTCTATCTCACCTTGTTCTACAAGTTCCCTTATGAAGTGATATCAGATCTCAATGTGTTTTCTTCATCTGTGGAAGACTGGATTCTTTGTTAGTGTTATTGAGGATACCTTGTCATAATGTATGACTGTGTTGTCATCTTACTGTGACTGTTCGCATTGTTTCTAGCCTTGCAACTAGTGCATAAGTCTCACCATAGTTTATACGAGGCTTCTATTTGTACCCTTTCACAACAAGCCTTGCCTTGTGTCTTTCAATATTCCCTTCAGTTGTACACTTGGTCTTATAGACCCACTTCACTCCAATCACTTGTTTACCCTTCGGTAAATCGGTCAGCTCCCATATTTGGTTCCTCTTTGTAGCCTCCAACTCTTCATCCATGGCCTTACACAACTTCTCTTCTTTCGTTGCTTCCTCAAAGTGTGCTAGATCACTACAGAAGAATAAGAAAAAATCCAAATTTTCATCAAAATCAGCATGTTGTGTGCTTTCCTAAATCTCCCTCACACTCTTTGTCTTTCATGGCATCAATGATGTGAGTGTAGGGTATGAACTAGTTTCTAGACTACTACTACTCTAACCTCTAGAGCTACTATACTGCTAACTATCGGAGCTACTACTATGTTGAATTCTAGAGCTACTAGACTATTGTCTTTGTTCAGAGTTGTTTTGCTGAACACTTGTAGAGTTATTTTTTTCAGTTGCACATCACCGGAGCTATTATTTTCCAATTCTCTATGGTAGTTTCTCCCTAAGCTACTGCTCTCCTGAGCTCCCCCTAAGTTGTCATCCAGAGCTTCTTCATCATCAAGGGGTATTGTGATTGAAATACTCATGGTGTCATCCACCGTTCCATCCCATGCTTCATTCTTAATGAATACAACATCTATGCTGATCACAACATTCTTGGTGATAGGATTGTACAATTTGTAGGATTTTGACTCCTCACTATAGCCTATCAAGATACATTTTTCTCCTTTATCATCAAATTTCTACTTCTTCTTTTTTGGCACAAGTGCGTATGTCACACACTCAAATATCGTTCAATGCTTAACACTCCATTTTCTATTTGTCCATGCTTCTTATGGAATCATATCATAGACAACCTTTGTGAGGCACCTATTCAATATATAAAATAATGTTGCTACAACTTCTGCCCAAAATATGTGTGACAGCCCTTTTGCTTTTAGCATACTTGCTGCCATATCTTGAATGGTCCTATTCTTCCTTTTGACCACTCCATTTTGTTGTGGTGTATATCTAGTTGTGAATTGTTTATGGATGCCCTCATTCCTACAAAAATTTAGAAATTCTTGGAGAGATACTCCCCCCCTCCATTTGTTTTAAGGGCTTTAATATAACGACCACTCTCCTTTTCATCTGCTGCCTTCAACCACTTAAACTTTTCAAAGGCTTCTGATTTTTTTTTCAAAAATAGACCCAAATTTTTCTATTGTAGTCATCTTTGAAAGTCATGAAATATCTATTTCCAGCTAAAGTGGGGATTTTCATGGGTCCGCACAAATTTGAGTGCACTAACTCAAGAGTTGTCTTTGTTTTCTTAGAATACCCAGATTGAAATGGTTGCCTATGTTGTTTTCCTAAAATGCAAGCCTCACACTTGCCATTGAGTTTTACAATGGATGGTAAACCCCTAACCTTTCCTTTCCTAGACAATAAACTTTAAGTAGAAACACTTAAGTGCCCATACCATAAATTTCATAGTTCAGATGGGTCTTTGATGACTATATTGAACACAAACTATTGTTCGACTGCTGACTGTTATGTAACTGCTGCAAGTGCCAAGGAGCAATGTTGTTGTTGTTCATCTACTATATCTATTCAAACACTATCTGCATCTTGAGAGGAAACATTTTATTTCTCATCATTTGCACTACTACGATCACTTTCTTGTTGTCTCTTCTGTCAAATATCTTGCATTCTCTATTCTCCATCAGGATTTTACAACTTTTTTAGACCATTTGTCCATTGCTCAATATGTTATGTTTTATGCTAGGGGCATAATAGACATCCTAAATTTTCTGCCTCTCACCATTCTTTGTTTGGATGTTGACTACACCTCTTCCAATGGCAGGGACTTTCTCAACATTTCCTATCTTGATCTTAGATTTTATACTGTTGTCTATGGAGCCAAAGAAATTTTTTGTTACCACTCATGGTTGCTGCATCGGCTGTCCAAGTACCATACTTCATCATTGTTGTGTTCAACAAGGTTGTAAATGATGAATACATTGGACTATTTGTCATTATCATCCTTTTTCTCATTTGCTACATTAGCATTTTGGCCTCCATGGTCATGTTGCTTCTTTCTACACTCACTAGAATAATGGCCATATTTGTGACAATAATAACACTGCACATTAATTTTGTCAAACCTCTGATTCAAACTACTATTCTTCTTCTTTTTCTGGTTTTCTAACTATGAGATGCTCGACTCCTCTGTGCTGTCAGGACCTCCTCTTATAGAATTACTTCTACCTCTGCCTCTTTGACCTCTACCTCTGTTGTTTTTTCCCCTTCCCCGATCTCTTCCATTGGTCTAAGCTTTGAATGTTTTCTCTAGGGAAGAAGAAGATCTGTTCAACCGCTACTCATGGGTTTGTAGTGAACCCATCAACTCATCTATAGTCATTTTGGAGAAGTCTTTTACCTCTTCAATGGCAATGACTATAGGATCAAACTTAGTAGGAAGACTTCTTAGGATCCTTTCAATAATCATTTGTTCTTCCATTGTTTCTCCATTGATTCTTATCTAATTTATCAAGGTAGACACTTTGGTGTGAAAATTAGAAATGGACTCACTATCTTTTATTAGTAGAGTCTTAAAGTCTCTTCTCAAGAGTTGCAGCTTCACTAACCTCACTCTATCAGTCCATTTATAGCTATTTTGCAATATTTCTCAAGCTTGTTTTGAGTAATTTGTTGTTGCAATACCTGGGAAAATAACCTCACTCAAGGCTGCCTCAATCAAATTGAGGGCTTTTGCATCTTTCATTCTTACTTCTTCCAACTAATTTTTGTGTGAATTTGAAAGGGATGCTAATGAATTTGGGTCTATGATATCATTGAACCCATTAGTGACCAACTCACATAGGTTATTTGCAACTAAGAGGGTTCTCATCTTCTTATCCTATATGTCATAATTTTTTCCATCAAAATTCGGTGGTTGTTGCCAACCTTTTCTCACACCTCCTACCATATTTCTCAAGATTTGAGAAGACTAAATAATGCATAGATAACCTAGGGTTTTATCTGCAATAAACTAACTAATTGCCTAGAAAAATAGGGCTTTGATACCACTTGTTGGCAAGTAGGGGTGCAAGTACACAACTTCACTACTGTTACTAGAATGACAGAACAAAAACAACACACAAAGGATGCACAGAGAATGAACAGCGACAACAAATCTAAACAGAAAAATTAACTTTTCATATATTCCTTGTTTGCTTCAAAATACAAAATTACAGAGGACATGCTCTATTTTACACAAAAGAATAAAACTAAACTAACTTGGACAAATGTCCAATACACAAGCTGCTACACTTACACCGAAAACTAACACTGGATACAATCCTATAGCTATAGTTGTCAATGCACTATGTTTGATAACATTCCTTTCTATGTTGTTGTTGTCGCCTATTCTATGCTGAACATTTCCTATTTCATCTACTGCTTTAGGGTCTTCTCTTCCAATGCAAAAACTTCTATTACTCCAATGAATACATTCCTTCTGTCTTGTATTAGCTAGCTCATGAGAATGAGCACTTGATTCAAATTTCAAATCTACCTAACCTCATTAATGTTGGCAAGTATATATTGGGCTATGCAAGCTTAAAAATGAGTGCTCATTTTCAAATTCAAATTTAACAACCATATTGAATACTACAGAGACATTGGGTACAACTTGAAAAAAATTCAAACTTATGTGGGATTGTTGACTAGGAATTAATAAATATTCCAACAATCACCCTTAATCTACAATTTAGCTACTAATCTACAATTTATTTTCGGATTTGATCTCTGAAGCTATCCATAATGCCAAGCCTATCTCTTAGGCATTCAAAACTGTGCTTTGGCAATGCTTTGGTGAAGATGTTGGTGAGCTACTATTCTGATCTCCAATACCAAAGTTCTATATCACCTTGTTTTGCAAGTTCCCTTATGAAGTGATATCAGATCTCAATGTGTTTGTTTCATTCGTGGAAGTCCAAATTCTTTGTCAACGCTATTGAGGATGCATTTTAACAATGTATGACTATGTTGTGATCTTGTTGTGATTGTTCAAACTATTTCTATCATTGCAACATGTGAATAAGTATCATCATAGTCTATACCAAGCTATAGTCTGTACCCTTTCACAACAAGCTTTGCCTTGTGTCTTTCAATTTTCCCATTCAGTTGTACACTTGGTCTTATAGACGCACTTCACTCTAATCACTTGTTTACCCTTGGGTAAATCGGTTAGCTCCCATGTTTGGTTCCTCTCTATAGCCTCAAACTCTTCATCCATGGCCTTACACCATTTCTCTTCTTTCACAACCTCCTCAAAGTGTGTTGGATCACTATAGGAGAATAAGAAAAAATCCAAATTTTCATCAAAATTAGCATGTTGTGTGTTGTCATAAATCTCCCTCACACTCTTTTTCTTTCATGGAATTAATGATGTGAGTGTAGGGTTTGAATTAGCTTTTGAGCTGCTGTTACTCTGACCTCTAGAGCTACTATAGTGCTAACTATTAGAGCTACTGCTCTACTGAATTCTAGAGTTGTTAGACTGTTGTCTTTGTTTAGAGTTGTTGTTCTATAGAACACCTACAGAGTTACTATTCTACTACACATAACTGGAGTTATTTTTTTCCAATGTTTTATGGTAGTTTATCCTTGAGCTACTGCTCTCTTGAGCTCTCCCTAAGTTTTCATCCAAAGTTTCTTCATCATCAAGGGGTATTGTGACTCAAATACCCATGGTGTCATCCACTGTTCCATCGCATGCTTCATTCTCAATGAACACAACATCTCTACTGATCACAACATTCTTGGTGATGGGATTGTATAATTTGTAGGCTTTTGACTCCTCACTATAGCCTATCAAGATGCATTTTTCTCCTTTATCATCAAATTTATGCCTCTTCTCTTTTGGCAAAAGTGTGTATGCCATACACAAAAATATCCTTAAGTGTTGAACACTCCATTTGTGATTTGTCTAGACTTTTTATGGAATCATATCACATAAAATCCTTGTGAGGCACTTATTCAGTATATAGACTGTTGTTGCTATAGCTTCTCCCCAAAAATATGTGTGACAACCCTGTTGCTTTTAGCATACTTGCTGCCATATATTGAATGGTCCTATTCTTCCTCTCGACTACTCCATTTTATCGTGGTTTATACCTAGTTGTGAATTGTTTATGGATGCCCTCATTCGTACAAAAATTTAAAAATTATTTGGAGATGTACTCTCCCCCTCTATCTATTCTATGGGATTTGATTTAATGACCACTCTATTTCTCAATTTCTACCAAAGGCTTCCAATTTTTTTTTCAAAATATAGACCCAAATTTTTATATTGTAGTCATTTATGAAAGTCATAAAATACGTATATCTAGCTAAAGTGGGGATTTTTTATAGGTCTACACAAATCTGAGTGCACTAACTCAAGAGGTGTCTTTTCTCTCCTAGAATACCCAGATTGAAATGGCTACCTATGTTGTTTTCCTAAAATGCAAGCCTCACACTTTCCATTGGGTTCTATAATGGATAGTAAACCCCTAACAATTCTTTTCCTAGACAATAAACTTAAGGTAGAAACGCTTAATTTCCCATACCATAAATGCCATAGTTTGTGTTAGAACTATAAAATTTTGAAAATTTTATGGTTGTTTGTACCCATAAGTTTCCTATGAAGTCCATGCCATAAGCTCATGAATCCGCTTTGCATATCATGTTTTCCCTTGTTTTAGTTTGTTTTCATCATTTGGTCCCATAGAATTCATCTAACCCTGAGTATTTCAATATATAATTCATATCAGCAAGAGATGGTGAGGGTCTCCTCGATCCATAAAGTGTTTTATACTAACATATATTTTTTGCAGTCTATTGGCAAGAGTTTGGGAATATATTGTCGATCAGATTACATTTGTGGATACATATTGGCGGGACACAGTTCATTGTTGCAGTGACCAAAGGATCCTATCGGTGAGAAAATATTCATCGATATAAATCATGACGAGCACATGTGTGTTATACTAATGAAGCACAAAATAATTTTCAGTAAGACCTAAGTCATCGGTGTAAGTTATAATGGGCTTATTTGTGTCTTACTGATCGTGGTGTAATTCTGAAGCATAAAAAAGGAATCTACAATATTCTCAACAAGTTTACTGGAAATGTGGATCCTGTCAGTAGTATGATGTATTGGGGTGAGTTCATGGAGGTCCTGATGACTCTCAATGTCACTATGATAGGATTATATCAGTAATAGGACTTGGCGATATTCATTGTCTTGCTGATAACAACATTCATTGGTGATACTTGCTTCATCGGCAAGAGCTAAAAGAGCAGTTGTTAGGGAGAGGGGTTGGAGGAATCAATCACTGATTCTTGCTCTGGGTCTCACTTGGAAGACCTCCTCGGTGTCATGCTGCTTCACCTTAACCTATAGGAACTTCTTCTTGACTAAGTTCCCCTGGTTCTCCTGGCGAACCTCTCTACCTTGTTAGTTTTCAACTATCAAGTTATCCTTGATGCAATTCCTCCATTCTTCCTTTAACCCTTAATCCTTCCTAAAGGTTAAAACCTCCAAAACATTGAACACAACTTTGCAAGGGTGTGAGGGTGATACAAAGGCTTCAAAAATCTCATATTTTTCTCTTTAAGACCCTCCTAACTCCACTTAACCATCGCTTATACGAAACCCTACTTTTTGGGCTACTAGCCTAAGAGCCCAATTAGGCCTCTGAACAAGCATAAAATGCAGTTTCTTTTAAAACCCACCAAAGACTATGGTTCTTTGTTAAGAATTGGTGTTTCTTATGCCAACACCTCCAAGATTCTTAGGGTTCTAGCCCTGTACAGGCCGTACTCTGCTCAAACACAAAAATGGTTAAAAGTCGAGGGTTTCAAGCTGCTCAAAACTATTTTAAGAATGTCAAAAAGTTCTCCTGCTATATGAATTGATAAACCCTCTTACTAATCACCATGCATAGTCAGGACCTTCCCCTAAATTCTCCAAAAATAATCTCACCAAGTTCTCATTTCCCCTACAAGTTATGGACCTTTTACTTCAAGTCTGCCCCAACCGGACCTGCACTGGCTCGCCTAGGGCAAAGCTTTTCTAGCGCCTCATGCACTGCAACAAACCCTACTGACTACCATATTTACAATGAAGGAGCCTAGACACTAATCCCAAAAGGCCGTACATATTGTATGGTGGGAAAGTGCTCTAGAGCTCCATCTTTTCAAAACTGCCTATTACAGGCCAGAAAACACAGGAAATAGAAATATTTACAAATACAAGACAAATATGATTTACAAAAGAAAAAAGATAGCACAAAAAGCTTGCTCAATGTTAACACAACATACTAAAAGCAGAATAATAGCAATGTCATTCCATTAAAGCTCCAAATGAATGCAAAATACAGAAAACTGTGTCTCCAAACGCTGTTTCCTTCAACTTTGCAAAATATCAATATAACAAAAATGCCTCCAACCCTAACATATGGTAGAAGCATGCCTTAAATAGGCATCCAAAATATTTTAGATGCTTGGGTCGAGCTCATAGATGACCTAATAGTGATTGTTATAAAATACATTCTGTTTTCAAACTTTTTGACAACTTTTGCCAACTTAGCACAATGATGTTGTAGAACTATTTAGCACTTGACAAATTCTTTCCCAAAGATTAAAAAAAACCCTAAGCACCTAAATAAATGGTCAACATGAACTTATGATAGCACAACAAAATTTAAACCTCCTTCTAGACTTCAGGAAAACCCATGTTTCCTAGGTGCTCCTACACCATTTTCCCCCTATCAGCACAAACAACTAAGGAATTTTAGGAGAGATCAGAGACATGTCAATGCCTTGCTTCTTAAAGTATGCTTCTTCTACCCAAGTAGCTTCAGATTCATTTATGTTCTTCCATTTGACAAGATGCTCCATGTACACCTTGTGCCTTGTAGCCTTCTTCACTCTTGACTCCAAGATTTTCAAAACTTGTAGCTTGTCTAGAGTTGGTATGGACACGTTGCTGATGTCCTTGAAGACCTCCTTATTGTCCTGATCCAGATCCTTGACTGTCCCTTTATACTTGATCAGATCAGCCACATTAAACACTAGAGATATGCCTAGGCTTGCTGGTAATTCCATCTTGTAAGCATTCTGTCCATTCTTTGCTAAGATCTTGCAGGAACCCAATCTTTTCATCTGCAACTTGGTTTCCATTCCCTTCTACAACCTTGACTTGTTAAGGTGGACCATAACATTATCCCCTACTTGAAACTGCACATCTTTCCTTGACAGATCAGCTTTCTCCTTCAACTTTTGGGTTGCTGCTGTAACTATTTTCTTGACCTGCTCCTGAATCTCTTTCATGGTCTGAGTGAAGTCCTCTACATGTCCACTCCTATTCTCCATAGATCCAAGGTCTCTGAGTTCACAAATGACTCTTGGGTGCATCCCATACACAACCTCAAAAGGACTTTTCCCTGTAGTTCTATTGACACTGTCATTATAGGCATATTCAGCTTGGGAGATAACCATATCCCATGTTTTTCCATACTCCTTGGTTAGACAACTTAGAAGATTTCCCAACACTTTGTTAACCACCTCGGTTTGACCATTGGTTTGAGGATGGTAAGTTGATCCAAATGACAAAATTGTACCCAATCTGCTCCATAGAGTCTTCCAAAAGTGACTCATGAACTTCACATCCCTATCTAAAACAATGCTTAGAGGCAAGCCATGTATCCTTACAACATCCTTGAAGAAAAGATGAGCTATGTATCTTGCATCATGAGTAGTTTTATAGGGAATAAAATGACTCATCTTGCTAAATCTGTCTACCACAACATAAACACTATCAAAACCAATCTTGGTTTTAAGAAGACCTACCACAAAATCCATGCTCACACACTACCATGGTCTATTAGGAATGGGCAGGGGTTGATATAAACCAGCATTTCTAGCTCCTCCCTTAGCTTTCATGCATACAACACACTGTTCCACATACCTTCTAACATCTCTTGCCAACTTAGGCCAGTAATAGAACCTTTGTACCAGCTCTAAAGTCTTATTTATGCCAAAATGCCCACTAAGACTGCCATTATGCTTTTTTTGAATCAGATTTTCCCTCATTGATCCTCTTGGAACACATAACTAATTTCCCTTAAAGAACAACCCATTTTGCAATCTATACTCAGAATATTGGCTATGAAAATGATTCTCAAAATCAGAACATACCTTGTAAGCTTCTGAGAAGTCTTCATCCTCTCCATATAGATCCTTGAAACTCTCTATGCCAATGCTCTTGAGCTGTATCTCTTGCATTGTCAACATTCTCTTACTTGTTGATGGTGTTTTTATGCACTTCTCAACACAGGCAGTGCGTAGGTGCACTACCTCTCTTGAAAGACAATCTCCCACAATTGAATTGCAGAACACTATCCCAAGGTCTCTCGGATGTCAGGTCATGACAGTGCTCAGATACCTCAGTAGTTTGATGTGATTTGCTGGAATCACAAGGCAGTCTTATAGAAAATACAAAGTGTGGGCACAAAGCATGAAGTTGGATCTTGGAATGGAATCCTTGGGATGGGAAGTTGTTATGCCTCGGCTGTAGGTTCAAACAGCAATCTTGGACTCCATTTAGTTTTTGGATTTGGCTTTACAATGTGTAATGAACCTTGGTATTGATCAGTTACTAAAAAAAAAGGAAAAAGGGCGAAGGAGGAGAAAAGTTCCTAAGTCTGAAGCTTGCTATGAATAGTGACAATGGAGTTCCTGCAATGGACAATTCCTCAAAACAATATCCCACTTAACCAGGGATTTCACAGTATCATGGAAATTATGCTATTTTCTAAGGGCTATAGATATTTCATTCTTCATCCACCACATACATGCATGAATTAAAGATAAATGTTTGGGGCAACTTCAAATCAAGTCCAGGCTAACTTTACATAGCTATCTACCTTCAGGAAACAGCAAAAAGTATGGACTAAGGGATCATCAACAATGCAGGGATTTTCACAAACACCCAACAACATTCCTAAGATTTATCTAAATAAAGTAAATAGCTAACTAAACAGCCATAAGATCTAAGCTAAACATGCAATATTGGAGAATGAATCATGCCACATGGGAGAAACCAAGAAAATACACCAAGTCAATGATATTTCTTATAAATTTCTGCAACATGCCTTTACAACAACTCAACTCTCTCTTTTGCAAATTAGGGAGTGCTCTATTTATAGTTTTCCAAAAGTTAAATGAATGGCCAAGAAATATTCTCATTATGTGGCCAAGATTCATTACAAAATAGGGTTTCACCTACCCCCAAATAGACTTACAATTTAAAAACATTTTTTGTCTCTTCCCTATTTCATCATCTAGTGGATGGCACTATTTCTCTTTCGTCCTGTAGCTAATTGTTGTTTTCCCTTTTGCTGTAGCTACTCCTCAGGGAGGTCCTCTTATTTGGATGGGCTGTCCTCTTGCTCCTTGGAAGCTGCATGTTCTATGTACTTGAGGATGACGGCCTGGAGCTTGTCTATTTCAAGGATCTCGCATCTTAACGCCTGGTAGCTCCACTCTTTAGCATTCTCTTCCAGCCGCTTCCAGTCCTCATCATACTTCGAGCCTTGATCTTTGAATAGCTCTGATCGGTCGAAGGCACAGGCAGCAAAACTCAGGAACTCCGTTGTGATTTCTCCGGCTGTCCTGTCCTTCATCTTCTCCTGGAAGTATGGCTTGATATTTTCGGCATCCATTTGCACTGTGGGCATATCATAGCCCGTCATTAGCTTGAGATACTCGGCGCATTCCATCCAGATCTCTTTGATCCACTCAATATCTGGATCCACTTTACTCAGGATTTACTCCGACCTCTCCTTCCGGTTGATGAGGTCTCTGCACCATACATCCACCAACCAATAATCTTCTTTCTTCAGCTCTAGCTTCTCTTCCCACGTGTCCTCAGGCATCTGAAGGATGGCTTCAATTCTCGAGAAGGTGGAATCGTATGTGGTGGGGAAATTGGTGCAGAGCCTCCTTGTGCTCTCTAGGGATTGGATCAGATCTAAGAACTTGTTGGCTGTCCACACAGCCCTGCTGATTCCCATGTTTCCGACGTATGTGACCCATCAGAACCAATCTTCAGTTGTTTTTTCTAAGTTCTTCCTTCTCTCCATCTTGTCAATCTGTTCTTTGGAGAGCAACTGCGGTGTGGCTGCGGAGGTGGTGGGTAGGTCGTCCACTGAGGACCACTGCTAGATGTAGTCGGTTAGGGCAGCAATCTGCGCTTTGAGCTCATCCTTGGATACCTTGTCCTGCTTGATCAGGTGCACCATTGTGGCCACCGACTCCTCCAGATGTTCAACCTTTTGTTCCCTGGTTGTTGTCCCCAAATCAATGGTAGAAATATTGTAACTCACCCCTGCCTGGCCGACAGTAAGTGTTGCAATTTGTACTGCCCGGGAGCCAGAAGCATCCATCGTCATCTTGGATCGAACCTTGGGCTTCTTCTCTTTCTTTGTCATGCTCAGGGATGGGGCCAAGATGGCCTCCAATCTCGCTCTTGGATCCTTCAGAACAGGAGTAATCTTCTCCAGTTGTTTTTCCAACCAATCGGGCATAGCAAATTTATCCTTGGGTGCATCATGGCTGCCCTCACCCTTCTCAGTTAGAGTCAAGACCTCCGTCTCCTTTTCCTTCTATGGCTCCTCCCTCTCTTTAGTGGCATCCTCCTCCTCTTCGTCGGAGTCATGAACAAACACGAGGTGTTTAACTGGCAGCTTGGTGGAAAATTGCCGGGTAGGACTTTCTTCTTTTGCTACCTCCTCTTCTTTCTTTTCTTCAGCAGCCTCGGCCTCAGGGATCTTTACAACATGGGTCCCAGCCTCAGATAAATCCTTTATCTGCTTCTCTTCTGGTGGCTGCCCCTCTTCACTATGTGGTGACTTTTCTGCTTCCTCCCCAATGTCCTTTGGCTGCTGAGCCGACTCCTCCTCGAGGTCCTCATCAAACGTTTGGATAATCTCCTTGACATTCGAGCCATCCTTTTCATCTCCGCTCTCGGAAGAGCCTGTCTCTTCTCCCTCATAGACCACCCTATCGATGGTTCGGTGCTCGTACTCAGGGTGCTCATAATAGTCATCGACCTCCTCCTCAATAGGCTTCGAGGATTCCCATTCTTGCTCCTCTAACTCCTCTGAAATTTGCATTGTGGCTTCCATGGCCGGCGGCCCTGTTGGCGGTTGCGAAAGCTGAGTTGTCGTGAGGGCTTGGGCGAGGGCTTCTTGGAGTGCGGGGTCCATTAGGATCTATGAGAGCTCAGGGGGAAAACTCTGCAGGTTCCGCGTGATAGCTTCGGGTATAGTGGCAAGGGGAACAGGCGATGCTATTGTTGCCAGAGGGAGGGATGTAATGGGAGACATGGTGGCAGAGGAAGGAGGAGTGGTCACGCCAGAGGAGGAATCAATGACGACCACTGACCTAGCCGGGGGCGAAGGGGCGAGATGGATAGAGATGTCCACCGCCGGCGGAGATGCGGCGACCACAGCCATGGAGGTGGGCGGTGCACCAGGAAGGGGGGGGAGAAGCAATGGAGGCTGCGATTCTGTTGTAGCTATTGTCTGCTTGAGCCTTTTGGGAGATGAGCCTCCCATTTCTTTCTTTGCTTGCTCCTTGGGATCTGCAGCCTGTGCAGTCTCTGTTCCTTTTCTCTTTTGAGACCTGGTGATGGGGGGAGACTTGGAAGTCTCACCAGCTGATGTGGTGGCGGCAACGTCCTCCGTGGCACTGGGCTCGCTCTTGAGCTCCTCATATGTTAGGACTACTGCCCGTCGACCCACTCCTTGGTACGAGTTATGATTGGCTGGGTGATAGTCTCTAGGTCATCGACCTCTTGCTCATCCTAATCAATGGAGGGGATTTCCAGGTTGGCAACCGCAGAGTACCTCAGGTGGATAATAGAGGACTCGTCCTCCTCGACTTGGTCTGGTACTGGGAATGGTTGCACTCTCCTTAAGAACTGCACGGTCATATGCATGTAGTGCCTCATGCGTACCTTCTTGTCATCCTTGCAATCTGCCCAGAAGTCTTCAATGTGGTATTTGTGGGCATACGCCGGCCCTAGTGCCTTCCTGACATGGCCGTGTGGGTCCATCCACGGGTGAGCTGTGTACCATTCAAAATTATATTCCTTGAGCTCCTTCTCTGAATTTCCGGCACATTGAGAAGTCTGTAGTCGATACAGGCCTTGGCCGAGGGTCATGGGATAGGGGATCCCTGCTACGTGCTTATTGTTAAAGACGGCCTGGATGTGCTGGAGCTGCTGGGAAAGTTCCGGGAGAATGATCCTGTCATTTGGATACCTCGGCAATCTGTTTGGCCGTTCCGTGAAACCCTGGGCCCGGATGTAGGTAGACTTGGGAAACTGAATAAATAAGAAGGGATATTCCTTCAAGAGTGCCCTGGCGCTGTGGGAGACTCTCCTCTCGAAGTCTCCGGTGATTAACCTGATAATATGGCCAATGAAGGCATCATTGACCCGGCAGTACTCCTTTTTGAAGTTGCGGTATTGGAGTTGAGGGTACTTGTCAAACGGCTTGTGCCCTCGCCTGTGCCCCTGATCTGGTGCCACAAATAATCCACTATATTGTTTTTGGCCTGCCAGCGAGTATACCAGGTAGGAGGTCATGTAAAACTTTGAGCTCTTCTTGACGTTGATGAATTGTTTATGGGAGCAATTGTTGATGATGCCTCCTCAGTCGAATGAGACCTTGGTGTTAATGTCCTCATTCCCTCGCAGGATCTACTCAATGTAATAGGCCATCCATTCTTTGAAGTAGGTGGCCGCTAGGAGACCCATGACCCTGCTTAGCATAGTCACCAGGTCGTGGTAGTCCTCATGGAAATCACTAGGGAAAAGTTCGTGGGGAACCTTCGCAGCGCTGCCCCGCTTCTCCTTAAGCCAGTAGAGGTTGATAGATTTCTTACATCCTACAGACTAGCATCCCACGCCTCCTGGCATTGTTCTAACGTGGGGACCTCCATGTGTGGGAACGTGGGAATGTGAAATATTTTTGTGATTCCTTCTAGCGACATGTCGGCGAGGATGTTTCCCTCTTTGTCCACAATGGTTCTAGTGTCAGCCTGATAGGCTTCTCAGCAAGCCATTACCAGTTCAGGCGCTATGAGAGAAGGAGGGAAACCGGCAGCCTTGGCGATTCCACTCTGTCTTATCAATCTGGCGTTCTTCATTGTAGGGTTGACCTTGACCCTCTGAGTGAACTCATCTATGTTCACCTGACAAATGTTTGTATCTGAAATCTCCTTCCAGTCTGTCGAGACCTTCGACTGGAGTGGCTCACCCTGGAACTGAAACTTCATCTGATCTTTATCTTCTTTTCCCCGAGGTGTCCTTCCTGATTTCTTGCCCTTGTCCTTTTCGGTGGAGGCCCCTGAAGTGCCCGCAGCTGATTCCATATATTTTGCAAGCAAGGGCGAAGTTAGTAAAAACAAAACATCAAAAGCGTTCATGTTTGTCCATATTTCAATGATAACACCTAAATAATCATTCAAGTATATCATAAATTTTATCCTTAGATGGTATCAATCTTCGTTTCAGGGTGTTTGGACAATCCGGGCCCGGAGGGCCGGACTTCCCTGGCAGGAATGCTGCCTGGAAGGGAGAATGCAACCGAAAGTTCCTGGAGACCCTCCCTGGCCAAATTTTAGTGTTTTAAGGGGCCCATGATGGAGAAGAGAAAATTTTAGGACATGGGTCGAAGTTAGATTTTAGATTTGAGCTTGTTTGGGTCGATTTAAGAGGCACCAGAGGTTTTAGGCCAGAAGGCCGGCAAGAGAAGGCATACGGAGACGGCTGACAGACAACGAAAATCTGGCGGCGGAAGTCCGAGGCCCGAGACCCGGAGGACAAAAGGCGGCCGATGTTAAGTTTATCATTCAGGCTCGATGACTTTCGGCAAGGCGGGGCCCGGCAGCCGGGAAGACGCTACGTGCAGGGCGCCGTGAGATTTTCATTGAGTTTAAGTCGATGGCGGTGGCGGAGACTCCGGGGCCCAGCGGCCGGGAGGATGCAAGGTGACGGCCGCCGTATGATCATCGGCAAATTTGAACGGCGGCGGCGATAAGATACACGGGACCCGGAGGGTGGGCCGCCGGCAGGGTTCCGTCGTCGAGGTCGGCGGAATCGTCACGGAGTTCCGGGGACGGAACTCCAGATGGCCAGGCCCGGAAGGCCCCGGGGCAGTGGGGAATTCAGCAAAGTGAGACTGCAATAGGAGGCCCGGGTTCCGGCGTTCAGGCAAACGATAAAGAATTTCCATAAAAGCAGCGGTGGGCAAGAGGAGGACTTCCGAGGGCAGAAGTCTGACTGCCGGGGCCCAGCGCTTGGTCAGACGGAGCGGAAATTCGGCGGTAGGGTACCCATGGACTTCCGCGAACGGAAATCCAGCAGGCGGGGCCTGGAGGGCCGGAAGGCATCAGAGAACCCGCCGAACGACCCCGATCTGGAGGAACAACGAAAAATTAGGGGCGGAGGCCCGACATCAGGGGGCCGAAGGCGGAAAAGACGGACCAATTCGCTCGTCAAAGTTTTAAACAAGCCGATGGATCTGCGGAGTCCGATGGGCGGAACGCCGGGGAATGCTCGCTATCATGAAAAAGCCCAAGGGCGAACGACGAAGGCGGATTTTGGGCCCGGGGTGCCTGACTGCCCTACGCGAAGAACAGCCGCGACCGAGAAAAGTCCCGAGTCGGCGGTGAGGGCTAATCCAACGGGTTTGGGAGATTTCTAAGATATGGGTAATGGGCGCCATTGAGTGCTCTTCTATTTGCTTCATTTTAACCAGTTATTTAATTCATTTAAATTCCCCAAAATGACGAAAAAACACAGGAGGGAAAACGGGGATGGCCTACCTCGAATTCGCTAAGTGGTGATGTGCGGAATCAACCAGGAATCGACGGAGTGATGCGAATGCGGATGATCGTGACGCTCCGCTTCGCGGTGGGCTCTAGATGCTCGGTTTTACAATTTTTCTCTAATTCACAATGTGAAAATGACATTGGCGGGCCGGGAATTATATACCCCAGCTACCATTAATGCCCGCATTAATTGCTCGTAGGACCATGCCAAAAGTTGGTGAGATTTCAAATTGAGTCGGCGGCGGCGGAGACTCCGGGGCCCGGCAGCAGGGGGGATGCAGAGTGATGGCCACCGTTTGATTTCGTGAGCTTTTGAACGGCCACGGCGGTGAGAGCCTCGGGGCGTGGAAGGCGGACAGTAGGTGGAGGTCTGCCATTGACGACGGCGGAACCGTCACGGAGTTTCGAGGACGGAACTCCGGACGGCCGGGCCTGGGAGGCGAGGCGGCAGGAAGGAATTTTCCGCCGAAGGGACCTCGCGTCGCCCAGCAGCGACGGCGAGGAGCACCCTGGGGTCCAAGGGGCGGGCGGCCGCTGGAGGGTATTTTTCAGAGGCGGCAAGCCTGGGACGGAAGTCCGGAAGTGGACTTCCGGGGCCCGGGGCCCGAAGGGGTAGGCGCCGTCTGAGAGATTTTCTCCGGATTTAAATGGAAGATGGCAAGGCGGGCCCCGAGGGGCGGAAAGACGCCCGGAGAACATTGTAGAGGATGGCGAAGGTGACAGGGAAGCCCGAAAAGGGAACTCTGGACGCCCGGGCCCGGGAGGGCGCAGGGCCGTTCCAGAGCCAAAATGCCAAATCGATCCCCGAGAGGCCCCGGAGGGCAGCAAAAGACTAAAAGCAGTGGCATGGTCGATTTATGATGGGACCTTGGAGAAACATTGACCACGCAGGACGTCAAAAAAGAAGGGCACGCAAAATGAGGTGGCCCCGAAAGACCCGACGAGGCGAAAGAAAAGAGGGTCCCCATTCTGAACGGGGCATGTGTGCTAAGGGCACAACACTACTTAATGCATCTGCCACCTTATTCATTTGTCCCTTCTTGTGCTTGATGGTAAAATTAAAAGCTTGGATGTATTCCATCCATTTCAAATGCCTATTACTTAACTTCTCTTGGGTGTTGATATAACTAAGTGCCTGGTTATCAATAAAAACCACAAACTCCTTGGGTAATAGATAATGCCTCCACTTCCTAAGGGACTGCACTAAAGCATATAACTCTAGATCATAGGTAGAGTAATTTTGTTTGGCTTCATTGAGATTTTCACTAAAGAAGGCCATAGGCCTACCTTCTTGACTAAGTACTCCTCCTACTACTCCACTTGCATCACACTCAACTGTGAATAACTTGTCAAAACTAGGCAATAATAGAATTGGTTGAGTTGCCACTTCTTGTTTCAGTTTTTCAAACCCTTTATCAGCCTCTTGAGTCCACTTAAACTTTGTTTTCAGACCACCTTTGATAGTATCTAGGAATCGTGCACATATACCACGAAAATTCCTTATGAATTTTCTATAGAATTGAGCCAAACCATGAAAACTCCTTACCTCTGTTGTTGTGGCTGGTGTAGGCTAGTTTAGGATGGCTTCCACCTTGCTTGGATCCATCTTTAATGATCCTTTGGATACTACAAAACCTAGATACACAAGCTCTTGCTTGAAGAACTCACACTTCTCAAGGTTGATTGCCAACTTCTCCTCTTGCAACCTTTTAAGAACCATCTCCACATGCTTGAGGTGTTCTTCTGCTGTCTTACTGAAAATCAGTATGTCATCAAGATATACTACCACAAATATCCCTATGAAATCCTTAAGCACTTCATTCATTAGTCTCATGAATGTGCTAGGGGAATTTGAGAGGCCAAATGGCATCACTTTCCACTCATATAACCCATCATTTGTCTTAAAAGTTGTCTTCCACTCATCACCATCCTTAATTTTGATTTGATGGTAGCCATTCTTGAGATCCAACTTTGTGAAGAACTGAGCACCTCCAAGACAATCCATCAAGTCTTCAATTCTAGGAATAGGAAACCTATACCTAATGGTGATTCTATTTATTGCCCTAGAATTAGTACAAAGTCTCCACTTACCTCCTTTCTTAGTTGCTAAAACCACTAGTACTGGACAAGGGATGATGCTCTTTTGAATCAATCTTTGATCCAATAATTCTTGCACTTGCCTAGCTACTTCTAGGTTTTGCTTAGGTGTAAGCTTGTATGCTGCTTTGTTAGGAAATGAGGCTCCAGGTATGAAGTCAATATGATGATTTATTGCTCTCTTTGGTGGCAAGGTTGCAAGTGTACCATCACTAACTATGCTCTTGTACTTATCAAGCAACCTTTGGACTGCTTCTGTTAAAACTATTTTTTTAGCCTTGGCTTCTTCCTTAGGCTGCAACACAACCACATATCCTTCATTTCCTTGGTGTAGGTCCTTAAGGAACTCCCTGCCACTTCTCAACATGATGTTAGGTACCTTTGACTGTCCTTCATCTTCTTCTATCAATGACTGTAGCTTGAAGGTTCTTCCATCCTTCTTGAATGAGATGGTGTTCTCTTTCCCATCATAAATGGAACTTTTGTCTTATTGCCATGGTCTGCCCAGTAGTAGATGGCATGCATCCATGGGTAATACATCACAAACCAACTTGTCTTTATATCCTGCAATTGAAAATTCCACCGTTACTTGCTCATTAACCAAAACAGTCTGCCCTTTATTCAGCCATGTGACCTTGTAAGGGTTATTGTGAGGTACCTTCTCCAATTTCAGTTTAGTTACTACCTCCTCTGAGATTATATTATCTGTTGAACCTGAATCTACTATTACCTTGCATACTTTACCAAGTATCTTGCATCTTACTCTAAAAAGAGCTCTTCTTTGCTTAGGTTCTTCCTTGACTGGTTGTCTGATCAAAACCCTGTTAAACATTAGATTCTCTCCTACCTCAGATTCTATATGATTGATCTCAGATGCCTTAGGACTCATGGTGTCCTCTTGTGCATAGGCCACTCTCTTTTCATTGCTAGAAGAGGATGCTTTCTCCGGGCACCTATAAGTTGGATGTCCCATTTGACTACAATGATAACACTTCATGTTTGCAAAATAAGAGTTGCTCCTACCTGCTCCTCTTCCTCTATTTGAACCTCCTTGAGGTCCTCTACCTCTATTATATCGTCCTCTTGAAGATGTTTCACCTCCATGCTCAGTGAGTTTTGATTCTCCTTGATTTCTTTGGTCATTGCCTCTACCTTGGTAGCCACCACGCTGTCCTCTTTGATCTTTTCCTTTGCCTCTGCCCTTAGAAGACTGATCTTGCTTCCTCTTGTTCCTTTCCTCAATCTTTATGGCCAACTGATAACATTGATGTATTGTTTTAGGACTCAAAAGAGCCATCTCTTCTTGGATGTTCCACTTCAATCCATTTAGGTATCTAGCCAATTTGAGGCTCTCATCCTCTGTTACATTAGATCTCAAGAAAAGCTTTTGAAACTCCTCTGTGTAAGTGTTTACATCTTGGCCTTTCTGCCTTAGAATTTTCCTCTTCTTGTGCAATTGAATCTCATAGTCATCTGGCATGTAGGATTCCTTTACCTTAGCAACCATTCCTTTCCAAGTTGATATGGGTTGTTTTCCTTCTTTTTCCCTCTCTGTCTGAATAAAATTCCACCATGTCAAGGCTGATCCTCTCAATCTTGACTTAGCAACCTTCACCTTCTGAGGTTGAGTGACTCCATCACACTCAAAATGATTCTCCATGCCTTCTATCCAATCCATGACCAAATCAGGTTCCATTTTTCCACTAAACATTGGTATGCCCTCAAGTCCTTTTCCACTCAATGCCTTCAATGCCTTCAAGAAAGGCTCCTCCTCCAAAACAGGGTCAGGTTCAGGGACCTTGTCCTCCTCTGCAACCTCTTCTTCTTTTGGTACCTTTCCTTCCAACCTCGCATTGTTCAATGCTTTCTCAAGTTGCTCTATTCTTTCTTTTAACAACTTATTGTCCTCCTTTTGTCCTTCAACCATCTTCGCTAATTGTGCATTTGTCACCATGGTGGGTGATTCACTTTACTCAACTTCTAACATATAAGATGCTTCCCAAATCTTTTGCTTGCTCTGATACCAATCTGTTAGGGAGAGGGGTTGGAGGAATCAATCACTGATTCATGCTCTGGGTCTCACTTGAAAGACCTCCTCGGTGTTATGCTGCTCCACCTTAACCTATAGGAACTCCTTAACTAAGTTCCCTCGGTTCTCTTGGCCAACCTCTCTACTTGTCAGTTTTCAACTATCAAGGTAGCCTTGATGCAATTCCTCCATTCTTCCTTTAACCCTTAATACTTCCTAAAGGTTAAAACCTCCAAAACGTTGAACACAACTTTTCCGGGGTGTGAGGGTGATACAAAGGCTTCAAAAATCTCATCTTTTTCTTTTTAAGACCCTCCTAACTCTACTTAACCATCGCTTATACCAAACCCTACTTTTTGGGCTACTAGCCTAAGAGCCCAATTGGGCCTCTGAATAGGCATAAAATGCAGTTTCTTTTAAAACCCATGAAAGACTAGGGTTCTTTGTTAAGAATTGGTGTTTCTTATGCCTACACCTCCAAGATTCTTAGGGTTCTAGCCCTGTACAGGTCGTACTCTGCTCAAAGACAAAAATGGTTAAAAGCCTAGGGTTTCAAGTTGCTCAAAACTATTTTAAGACTGTCAAAAATTTCTCCTGCTATATGAATTGATAAACCCTCTTCCTGATCACAATGCATATTTAGGACCCTCCCCTAAATTCTCCAAAAAGAATCTCACCAAGATCTCATTTCCTGTGCAAGTTATGGACCTTTTACTTCAAGTCTGCCCTAATTGGACCTGCACTGGCTCGCCTAGGGAAAATATTTTCTAGCACCTCCTACACTGCCACAAACCCTATTGAATACCATATTTACAATGAAGGAGCCTAGAAACTAATCCCAAAAGACTGTACAAATTGTATGGTGGGAAAGTGCTCTAGAGCTCCATCTTTTCAAAACTGCCTATTACAGGCCAGAAAACACATGAAACATAAATATTTACAAATACAAGACAAATATGACAAAAGAAAAAAGATAGCACACAAAGATTTCTCAATGTTAACACAACATACTAAAAGAAAAATAATAGCAATGTCATTCCATTAAAGCTCCAAATGAATGCAAAATATAGAAAACTGTGTCTCCAAACGCTGTTTCCTTCAACTTTGCAAAATATCAATCTAACAAAAATGCCTCCAACCCTAACATATGGTCGAAGGATGCCTTAAATAGGCATAAAAAACAGTTTAAATGCTTGGGTCGAGCTCATAGATGACCTAATAGTGAGTGTTATAAAACACATTGTGTTTTCAAACTTTTTGACAACTTTTGCCAACTTAGCACAATGATGTTGTAGAACTATTTAGCACTTTTCAACTTCTTTCCCAAAGATTAGAAACATCCGTAAGCACCTAAAAAAATGGTCAACATGACCTTATGATAGCACAACAAAATTTAAACCTCCTTCTAGACTTCAAGAAAACCCATGCTCGAATTTAATTGTTTAAACTGATATATCAAGGATATTTTTTCAGTTTGTCAGTGCACATTTGTTGTATCTATATGATTGGATTAATTGGTTCTTTCAAGGAAAGATTAAGTCCTTTTAGTCAGTCATAGTTTAATTAGGAAATCTCATTTGGATCATTATGAAGAACTCAGTAGTCACATCCTTGCATGTTTATACCAGTTATAAACTTAAAATTGTATGCCAAACAATTTGAGTATCTGCCAAAAAGAATTTATTAATTTCATATTTTCATTTGACTCCATACACCCAATAAGGCACTAGTCTCTACCATATCATTGTTTAAATTTCATTAATTTTATCATATGAACATATTTGATTTTTTCCTTGATATTGCTTATACAATTTATACCAAATTAAAATTCATTTGTCCACTCCTATTTACCAGTGTGGGTAAATTGCTTTAGGAAATAAACATTGTTCAATTTGCTTCATTGTTATTGGTACAACTGCCTAGGTCTGGCAACACCTGAAGAGTAGAAGGTCTAAATAATTTGGCTTTGTCTGTTACCCAGAAACATATCAAGATATTGGCAACCTCTTGAGGTTTTTTGCCTATGTTTTTTAGAGCTAGCAAATTGGCAACTCTGCTGGGGACTTATTGCAGGATATCCCATTGAAGATCATCATACAGAGTCATTGAAGAAAAATTCATAATTTGAGAAGTTTTTGAAAAGGTGATTTTGTTGGGGGATAAAATCAAGAATAGTTTCATTTTTCTCACTTTTCACAAAGTGAGTGGTGACTCTGACAAAAATATTGCATCAATTCAACATGAATGTTAGAAGATCCCAATTGATACAAAGGAGGTCCTACTAGAGGTCCTAATGGCCATAGTAAGTGGAGACATAAGGGTGATAAGGATGATAAGGGTAGGAAGAAAGAGGATGACATGTGCATAATGAACAAAGACAAATCATCAAGACCACATTATGAGACATATGATTGTTATGATACATGGAGAGATAATTCAAGTGTAGAACCTTGTACCCTTGAAGAACAAAGAAATCCTTTTTGTAATCCTCAAAAACAGGTAGAGTTTGATGCTAAACTCAAAGCTGAATGAATCATATGTCAACAGGAATATGATCAAAGAATGGAGGGTAATCAAAGTGAGCCTATTGATCATGTAATTCTTAAAGAAATTTATGAGTTCTCAAATCATGAAGAAGTAGAAGCATAGTTCGAGTTTCATAAACAAGAAGTAGAAAGAGCAAAAGCTGAATAGGAAAAGATCTAAATGATAAAATCAATCCAAGATTTTAAATTATAGGAAGCTCAAATTAAGGCTCAGACAACTAATCTTCCAAAATATAAACCACCTCATAAGCAAGGAAACAATTATGCGGGGCCTTCATATTAGCCAAAGGTTCCTCAGAATTAGATGGGAAACCAATATAAACAACCATCTTATCCACCGTATGTTGCATCACAACATACAAATGTGCAACCACCTCATGGTCATCAATATATGCCATACAATAATCCAATATACCAGTATCAACACTTGCATAATCCTCCCCCCCAACAATATACAACAATGATCAGATAATTTGATTTGACAGGGTTTCAATTATACCCTTACCCTATGGATAGCAGTTGGAGAGGTCTTGTCCCTAAGTTTACAGGGAGTAGAGCAACTATTGTTGAAGATCATTTGAGGAATTTTAATGCTTTTATTCAAGACTTGGATATATCATATGAAGATTTACATATGAGGTTGTTCATGAAGTCGCTCATTGAAGAAGCTAGGGATTGGTTCAATAGCCTACCAATAGCCTCTATTGATTCTATTTAGGAATTTTAGGATCAATTTTTTGAATAGTATGGAGATCCATGTGCACTAGATGCTGCTTTACATGAACTAGTATGGATTCAAAAAAAATAGAATGAGTCAACTTATGATTTTAACCAAAGATTCAACAAATTGTAGAATAAGATACCACCTGGGTCAAAGTTTCCAAACTCTGCAACATTGAATATTTATTTGAATGCATTTGATCCAAAAATAGGGTATGAATTAAGAAATAGGTTTCCAAGAGATTTGGCTAAAGCCCAAAAGATAGCACTGACCATTGAAAACAACAAGAAAGTTGCCGGGATGATTAGTAAAAGAGACAATCCTAGGGTTCCTCAACAAGTCAATAATTACCAGTACAAATAGGAGAACACATAAGGAAATGAGAGGCCTCAGTTACATGACATGCCCTACAATACAAATTGGAAGGACGGAAAACCTGTAATGGATAGACCCAGGAACAAAGAAACACTTGATCCATTAAGGAAGAAGGGGGCATATATGGTTAGTAGTAATCTTTGGTGTGAAGGTTGTAATGGGTCACATTCCTCAGACCATTGTGTTGTAGCCCAAGAAATGCAAGAAGAAGGGATGCTAGTGGGTGACGGTGGAGAGGATCACACAGTGTACTTGACCTCAAATACCTTTCACCTTGCTAAGGAGGAATATTCATCTTCAGAAGATGATGGCTATGAATACGATGTTTCAAATCAAAGGTGCAATGTCCACATGGTTGAACAACAAGTTTTTTCCGATTCTGAAGAAACATATGCATAACAATACTCTCTTGAGGTGCCCACTCAATGCGATATAAGGAGACCCACTGAAGAGGAAATAAGGAGGTTAACCATTGCTGCAGTTGAACAAGTAAAGAGCAAGTATTGGTTAAGAAATAGGATAGTGAATGAAAAGGAAGGTGCTCTCAGGGGAACATTCATGAAAGATAGAGAAGTAACACCAAGAGTTTTGAAGAGAACAAAAAATAAGCAACATGATAAGAATGAACAGTTTAAGCTTGTTCAAAAGGAGGAGGATAAAGAGTTATACAAAGAAAACCAGAAACCTGCCCAAAAGGAAGAAAAGAAAGAAGAAACATCAAAGCAAAAGAAAGCAATTAAGGTGGAGGGTCCTTCTTTTGACTTCTCTCAGGCTTTATCCCAGGTAAACATGTCTGTCCCATTGCTTGAGATGATGAGAATTAAGGAGTATAGGGATAGTGCAATTCAACTGATATCAAAAGGAAATGAGAAAAGTATGAGTTCTGAAAAATAGATGGCCACTATAGCGGTTAACAAGAAAGAGAAAGTGATTTTCCCTGAAGTGTGCCTAAATGATGTATTGGTAAGTTCCCCACAAGTTCAGTATCATGCCAGTAGGAGTTATGAAACAATTTGGTATGTGGGTAGATACTAATGAAGGGAAGTGTTATGCAATGGATAGCTGGCCTATTCCAGTAGTAGGTGTTATGAAAGATGTTGAAGTCAAACTAGCTACTTATCCTCATGTGGCCTACAATATAGATATAACTATAATTGATACCCCTCCTTAGTTTGGGATGCTTTTATCAAGATGGTGGACGGCAACAGTTGGGGGAAATGTCCAATTTGATTTGTCTTATGCAACAATTCCAGTGAATGGCCAAGAAGTTAAGCTATACAGGGAGCCAAGGATGAACCTGATTATAGATTGTGTACCTCAAGATCAAGTCAATTGCTTTTGTGATATGGATCTTGGGAGTTTTAAGATAAAACCAGCCCAGCCAAAGTTAGTCAATGGTGATCGAATTGATAAACATGTTGCAAAAAACTGTGATGGTGTGTGGAAAATGTACTTTGATGGAGCTTGCAGCCAAGAAGGTAACGAAACAGGAATAGTGTTTGTTTCACCTAAAGGAGTTACTTTTAAATATTCATTTTTTATGGCATTTGAATGTATGAACATTATAGCAGAGTATGAAGCTTTACTAATAGGATTGAATATGGATGTAAAACATAAGATCAAGTTGCTAGCTGGGTATGTGCAGGATCATCATGGAAAAAATAGACCCTTAAGTGGCAAAACATTCAAAAAAATAAGAGTTAGGAAACTTGACGTAAAAAATTGAACAAGTTATCTATATTATTTCAAAAATATGTAAGAACAGAATTTGTATAAAATTGAATGAAGTTTCTAAACTACTAGGCTTATTTAAAAAGAAAAAAATCTATTTGATGAAAATCTGAAACTCTTAATGCGAGTACTTAAATTTCAGTGGAAAAAAATAAGAAGTAGGTAGTCCACCAATTCACCCTAACCACAATAAGTTCTGATAACATTTTTTATAAGATTTTAGATATAAGTAGAGGACTCATGTCTCTTGATGTGATGACATTTTTTGTAATTTTTTCCAAGTGTTATTTTGCAATTATGAAATTTTTATTACAAATTTTAAAAAATATAAAACTCGTAGTTCCTAATTCAATTTAATCCTGTAGTCAAAACTTCATGAAATTCAAATTTTCTTTATGAATCCTATAGTATATGAAGCATAGAATGATTTGAAAGCTATAGATGTTTTCTCAATAAGCCCATCGACCAAGAATTTCAGAATCTGAATTAAATAGAAAATTAATAATACTCATTTATTAAACTCCAAAAGTAAAGTATAATTTGAGACAGGAAAGTCGAGAATCTCCCTTTTAAAACCTTCATTTCCCATCAATTCCTTTGGGGTTAAAGTCACAGCCACATAATCTCTACACATACCCTAATTATACGCCACTTTTGGCCCATCATGATCCCGCGACATACCCAACTGCTAGGGATTCTCGGAAAGGTTGTTTCGCTAAACTCAAAATAATGCAGCAAAACACAATAGGCTAGGAGTTAGCTGGCAGGAATTTTGTATGGGACAAAATTGAGTTATTTGATGCTTTCTCTATTGAATGGATTGAGAAGTCGAAAAACATAATAGAAGACTTTTTAGCCAATGTAGCATTGAGAAGAGATGATATCACACTGGCTGGTGTGTCTCAAATTGAGGTCAAAGAAAGACCCACTATGCCTAACAATATATACATTTGGCAGGTTTTTAATGATGATACTAACCTCCTAAAATTTCTCCACTGTATAGATCAATATGAAGCTCAAGAAATTGATTTCAATGCCCTTATTGAAGAGGTAGATGGAAAGAAGATAGTATTTGAAAAAGAGGTCTTATAGCTTATAACTAATAAGCTTCCCAAAGGGCTAGTAGCATTGGAAAGGGTATATGATGGAAATGATTAGTCCCTCATGAAACAGATACCAGTCAAGAGAGAGGATATTGAAGAGGTCAATTTAGGGATTGAACTGGCACCAAAAAAGGTATACATTGGAAAGAAAATAAGCCCAACAATTTGAAGAATGTTTATTTCATTATTGAGAAAATATAAACATGTGTTTATATGGTCTTATGAAGATCTCAAATCATATAGGGGAGATTTGTTTCAACATGAAATCCCATTGAAACCATATGCAAAGCCATTTAGGCAGAGGCAAAGACCTATTAACCCGAAATTGGAACCAAAAATGTAGGAGGAATTGATAAAGCTTAGAGATGGGGGTATTATCAAACCAATCAGGCATTCAACATGGGTTTCAAACCTAGTTCATGTGAGGAAGAAGAACGGGGATATCAGATTATGCATGGACTTCAGAAATCTAAACATGAATATCTCAAGGATAGTTATCCTCTACCTAATATGGAGGTTTTACTACATAAAGTAACAGGGTGTGATTTGTTATCTATGATGGATGGCTTCTCTGGTTACAACCAGGTCAAATTCAAAGAATCTGAGCAGTACAAGACAACCTTTACAACTCCATGGGGAATGTATGTTTATGTGAGAATGCCATTCGGTCTAACAAATGTAGGTGCAACCTTTCAAAGAGCTATGGATGTAGCATTTGTGGACTTGATTAAAGCTATCATGGTGGTATATCAAGATGACCTTATTGCTTATTAAAAAAGGGTTGAAGATCATGTAGAACATCTGGAAAAAGTATTTATTAAAGCTTTAGAATATGGTATTAGTTTGAACCCTAAAAAATGTCTTTTTTAGTCATAGAAGGTAAAATCTTAGGACATATTGTGTCAAAGGAGGGAATTCGAATAAATCCTGAGAGGGTTGCGGCTATAGATAAAATCCCTATTCCTAAAACTGTCAAGGCCATCTAGTCATTTTTTGGACATATCAATTTTGTTAGGAGATTTGTCTCTAATTTTGCTGAAATTGTTAAGCCCATATCAAAGATGTTAAGTAAAAGACAAAAGGTAGATTGGATTGCAGAGGCATTGGAAGCTTTTATATCCATTAAAAGAGCCATCAAGGAAGCTCCTATCCTTAAATCTCAAAAAAATTCAAAACCCTTTCAAATATTTTCATTTTCTCCATTGCATACTATAGTTGCTGTCATGTTATAGAAGAATGAGGAAGGTCATGAGCAACCTGTGTCTTTCTTCAGCAAGTCATTGCAGGGGTTAGAATTGAGATATGATATAATGGAGAAAAAAGTGTTTGCATTGGTGAAAGCCATAAAATCTTTTAGACCATATATTATTGGAGCTAAGGTGATTGCTTATGTCCCTCATGTAGTTGTTAAAGATATTTTGACATAGCCAGATGTAACTAGAAAGAGATGCAGATGGATTAATAAAATTCAAGAATTTGATATGGAAATATAGATCACTAAATTAGTGAGAGATCAAGGTTTGGCCAATCTAATGGCAGAAGAAAATATTGAAGTAAATCAAATTTGTAATGTAGAAGATGAAGGAAATGTAGTTGAAAGTATTGAGAATACTCCTTGGTATACAAACATCATGTATTACCTCAAATACATGAAGTGCCTTGAAGGATTAAGTGATAACCAGAGAAGAACCTTAAAGCTGCAAGCATCCAAATATGTGTTCTTGGAAGGTGATTTGTTTTGGAAAAATAGGGACGAGATGTTGTTGCTATGTCCAGATGAGTCACAGGCCAAGCACGCTATAAGAGAAATGCATGAAGGGGTCTGTGGAGGCCATTATTCTGCAAAGACAACTGCACATAAGATTCTCAGGGCAAGTTATTACTGGCAAAAAAAATTTAATGATTCTTTTTCATATGTAAGAAGATGTGAAGCATGTCAGAAGTTCTTAGGAAAAATGAAATATCAGGGAGCTTTACCACTCAAAACTTTGCAAGTTGAAGCCCCTTTTCATCAACAGGCAATTGATTTTATTGGGGAAATACAAGAGAAATTAACTGGAGGACATAAGTGGATCCTGGTAGCTACTGATTACTTCACTAAATGGGTAGAGGCAGTCCCAACTAAGCAAGCAAAGTAAAGTTGTAATCAATTTTTTAATGGATAACATCATTACTAGATTTGGTACACCATTAAGATTGATCACAGATAATGGGATGTGTTTCAGTTTTGATGAGTTTAAAGATTTTTATAGTGCATATGGTATCACTGTTTCTTATGCAGCTCCTTACCATCCACAAGCTAATGGTTAGGCAGAGTCCAGCAACAAAAGTCTTTTGAAAATTATAAGAAGAATGCTAGGTGGAAATAAGAAGGCTTGGGATTCAAAATTGAGGTTGGCTGTGTGGGCTGATAGGATAACTGTGAAAAAGGAAATTGGAAAGTCCTCATTTGAATTGGTATATGGAACACAAGCTAGGATGCCTTTACAAAATTTGTTACCAATTTATAAATTTATCCTTCAGGAAGATATAGATATTCCTGAACCAATGGAGGATAGAATGGAACAACTGGTAGAGCTTGATGAGATAAGAAGAGTAGCTCAAAACCAGAATGTGAAGTTGCAGGCGCAAATGAAGTATTTATTTTATAGAAGAGAAAAAGATAGAAAATTCAAAGAAAATGATCTAGTATTAATGTGGAATGCAAGGTATCAGGAGAAGGGAAAACATGGGAAATTTGAAGCTTTGTGGCTGGGACCCTTTGTTGTTATTGGTAAGAAGGGTGAAGATTCATATTCTTTGCAAAATATGAATGGTGAAGAATAGGAGTTACCTGTACATGGGAAATTTTTGAAGCATTTATTCTCTTAAAAAAGGGAATACAGAGGATTAAGGGTTGCCAGTGCATGGAAAACTCTTGACAATCCTCTTAAAAATTTCTCTTCCATGCATAGTAGTCTAGTAAATAAAAGGAATAGGAATTTCCAGTACATGGACAATCCTGATATTCCTTGTTTTAAAATAAATCTTTCCATGTATAGTAGTATAGGGTCATGTTCATCTCCATTTCCATTCATTCCCTCCTTCTCATTGGTCCATCACCTTGAAAGTTTGGTCCATTCACCCAGAGATTTGGATCCTTGCAATGATCTCACAATCATTCATCCCTAGACAGAGCCACTATTAGAACTGTAAAATATTGAAAATTTTAGGGCTATCTATACCCATAAATTTCCTAAGAAGTCCATGCTATAAGCTCATGAATCCATTTTTCATATCATGTTTTCCCTTGTTTTACTTTTTTTTCATCATTTGGTCCCATAGAATTCATCTAGTCCTGAGTATTTCAATGTATAATTCATATCGGCAAGAGATGGTGAGGGTCTCCTTGATCCATAAAGCATTTTATACTAACGTATATTTTTTGCAATTTATTAGAAAAAGTTTGAGAATGTGTTGTCAATCATATTACATTTGTTGATATATATCGGCAAGACGTAGTTCATTGTTTCAGTGGCCAAAGGATCCTATCGGCAAGAAAATCCTCATCAATATAAGTCATGACGAGCACATGTGTGTTATACCGATGAAGTACAAAATGATTATCAACGAGACCTAAGTCATTGGTGTAAGTCATAACAGGCTTATTTGTGTCTTACATATAGTGGTGCAATTCCAGAGCATCAAAAAGGAATCTACAATATTCTCAATGAGTTTATCGAAAAAGTGGATCCTATCGGTAGTATGATGTATCAGGGTGAGTTCATGGAGGTCTTGCCGACTCTTAATGTTTCTATGATAGGATTATATCAGTAATAGGACTTGCTGATATTCATTTTCTTGCTGATAATAGAATTCATCGGTGAGACTTGCTTCATCAGCGAGAGCGAAGAGAGTAGTGTCGAATAAAGTTCCATCGGCAGGAAAAACTAGTATGTCTCAGCGATCAAAAGGAAAATTGAAGGAAACATATCTATACGACTTGAGTAGTCAGAGGAATGTTTTTCAACCCCTTAATGTCATAGCGATACTCAAAAGTAATGGTACAAAGTATCAATGAGACTTAGAACATTGATGAGACTATATGACAACATAGCGATATATAATCTATTGACAGTCGAAGAGACTTGGAGTGTCGAGGAAGTGACAAGATGTCTTAGCAGGTGTCTAATGAACATGGAAAAGGCCTGAACAAATGGATCATTGTGGATGTGAATACAAATGGACGTGACCCTTCATGGTGCCAATATATAAAACCCATTTTTGATAGCGGAAGAAAAGGGGAGAATAGAGGGGAAATGAAAAAATATAGCAGATCAGAATGTTTATATTTCTGAGGTTATGATGCATGTAAAAAATGGAGATTTCAATTGAATTCATTTGATTTGGTGACATTTTTCTGGTTTCAATTGTTTGTTGTATTAATTAAAAGTATTGTTGAAGTTGTCTCCAAGGTTGATATTTTCTAATTGTTTAAACTGATATATCAAGGATATTTTTTAGTTTATCAGTGCACATTTTCTATATCTATATGATTGGATTAATTGGTTCTTTCAAGGAAAGATTAAGTCCTTTTAGTCAATCATAGTAATTAGGAAATCTCATTTGGATCATTAAGAAGAACTCAGTAGTCACATCCTTGCATGTTTATACTAGTTATAAACTTAAAATTGTATGCCAAACAATTTGAGTATCTTCCAGAAAGAAGTTATCCAGAAAGAAGTTATCCATTACATATTTTCATTTGACTTTGTACACCCAATAAGGCACTAGTCTCTACCATTTCATTATTTAAATTTCATTCATTTTATCATATGAACATATTTGATTTTTTCCTTGATATTGCTTATACAATTTATAGCAAATTAAAACTCATTTGTCCACTCCTATTTGCCAGTGTGGGTAAATTGCTTTAGGAAATAAACATTGGTCAAGTCTACTTCATTGTTACTGGTATAGCTACCTAGGTCTGGCAACACCTGAAGAGTAGAAGGTCTAAATCATTTGGCCTTGTCTGTTACCAAGAAACGTATCAAGAGATTGGCAACATCTTGAGGTATTTTGCCTACGTTTTTGAGAGCTAACAGTTTGGATGGGTCTATGATTACTGTCTTGAATGTAGACTACTGTTCAACTACCAACTAATGTGCAACTACTATGAGTGCCAACGAACAATGTTGTTGCTATCTGTCTACTATGTTTGTCGTAGAAACTATGTGCATTTTATGAGGAAACATTATGTTTCTCATCATCTGCACTGCTACCATCACTTTCTTGATGCCTCCTTTGTCAAATATCATGCATTCTCCATTCTCCATCAGGATTTTATAGCCATTTTGAACCATTTATCCAGTGCTCAATAGGTTATGTTTTATGTCGGGGGCATAATAGACATCTTGGATTTGCTGCCTCTCACCATTCTCTATTTGGATGTTGACTACACCTCTTCCAATGACAGAGACTTTCTCATCATTTCCCACCTTGATCTCAATTTTTATGTTGTTGTCTATGTAGGAAAATAAATTTTTGTTACCACTCATGTGGTTGTTGCATCCACTATCCAAGTACCATACTTCATCATTGTTGTGTTTAACAAGGTTGCAAATGACGAATACATTGGACTGTTTATCATTATATGCCTTGTTCTCATTTTCTACATTAGCATTTTGGCCTCCATGGTCACACTACTTTTTTGTACACTCACTAGCATAATGGTCATATTTGTTACAATAATAACACTACACATTACTTTTTTCATCTACATTAATTTTGGCCATATTGCACTGTTAGAACCTCCTCTTGCAGAATTACTTCTACCTTTGCCTCTTTGACCTCTACCTCTATTGTTTTTTCCTCTTCCTCGACCTCTTCCATTGGTATGAGCTTTGAATGCTTGCTCTAGGGAAGGAGCAGATCTATTCAACCACTGCTCATGGGTTTGTAGTGAACCCATCAACTCATCTATAGTTATTTTGAACAAGTCTTTTTCCTCTTCAATGGCACCGACTATAGGATCAAACTTAGTACGAAGAATTCTTAGGATTTTCTTAATAATCCTTAGTTCTTCCATTATTTCTCCATTGATTCTAAGCTGATTTATAAAGATAGACACTTTGGTGTGAAAATTGGAAATGGACTCATTATCTTTCATTAGTAGAGTCTCAAAGTCTCTTCTCAAAAGTTGCAGATTCACTAACCCAACTTTGTTAGTCCCTTTATAGCTATTTTACAATATTTCCAAAGCTTGCTTTGAGTGATTTTCTGTTGAAATACATGGGAAAATAGACTCACTCAAGGCTGCCTCAATCAAACTGAGGGATTTTGCATCTTTCATTCTTACTTTCCAGCTTTTAATTTTCTTTTGAGAACCTTTTGAAAGTGTTCCAAACGTGGGCCTAAAGTGTATGATATCACGGTCCCATTAGGTAGTTAAGCCGAAACAGCCTCCTTGGTTGGTTGTGGATTTCAAACCCGAAGTATGCTGCTCTTGAGCCTTCATGGCTCCTGCATGGAAGTCTATATAATGGCTTAATGGCTCCATTGTATGTGTGGCTGGTTGAAGCCTCCAGGCTCAGCTTGGTTGGGGCTGAGGGTTAATATGAAGATCTTCATTGTTGGTTTTTCCCCAGTTTGGGGTTTTCCAGAGTAAATCACTCTGTTGTGATTGTGTTATTGTTCCATGCTTGATTTATGTTTCTGTTTTTATTCTTGGGTGATCCCACAGGTTTGGCAATTTTAGCCAAACCGACAATTCCTAAACAGAGGAAGTGGTTTTGAAATTCTGCAATCTCCCAGGCAAAATGTAAATCATGAGGAATTTGAAGATGACGAAAACTAGAGTTTCAAGTACATTTCCTTCTAAGTAGATTCCAAAGTCATATTTTTCAAAAAACTCCAGGAATCAGCATTTCAAATTTTTCCATCTCCCTCAAACCAGCTCTTTCGTAGTCAACATTCTTTTGAGCAACGGGTTTACCAGAATAACTGCCATTTTCCCAAGCACAGCAATAGAGCCTCTGATCTTCTCGTGAAAACCCGGCATTCTGCATTTAGTGTAGAAAGTCAAAAACAATGATGGAAGCCAATCAAATTAAATTTATTTGGCAACTATGCCTTTGGGAAGTCTATAATAAGGGACTATATCGAAAGTGTACCAAACACCCATTTGATCCCCCAAAGGTCGCCAAATTAAAAAGTGGTTTTTATCAAAGATTTTCCTTTATAGTAAAACCCGCTAAGGTGCTATTTCAAAATCCAGGGTTCGATTCAAGCAAATTGATTTAGCGCCTGATCGTCCTTTAATTGGAATTACTTCAAATGGTACGCTTAAATCAGCTTATTTTCTAAAATGATTTCAGCAATTCAGCCTCCTTTTTTTAGAAACTGTGTAAACCATTTCTACGTGCAAAGACTGATTCATCTGGTTCCTAACAAGTGGTATCAAAGCAAGTTTCTAGGATTTGATTTTTTCTTGCATGTGCAAGTTTGTGAGTTGCATGTACTTCCATGTGTGGTGCATGTACTTGCATGGACTTGTATGTGGCTTGCATGTGCTTGCATGTTGATGCATGTCAGATTTTCTGGTGTTTAAGGTTTTGGTTATTTCTTCTATGAAGATTTCTTAGCCCAACAAGTTGAGGAAGTATGAAGGAATCAGCTGAAGATTGAGCCTTCGAGAAGTATTGAGCAATCCGATGGATATATTGATGAAGAAAGTATAATGGGAGAAGTTCGAGCATGTGTGCAGCTGGAATGTTAATGAAGTGATGCATTGAATGCACTCATTCTAGTTGTGATGGAGGTCTTGTTTCATTTCGCGATGAAGCCTCTGATTTTCCTTTAAATTTTTTCGCGATATTGAGGAAATTCGGCAATTGTTATGGTTACTACTATAGAGGTCCTCGCATAGCTAAAGCCAGTTTCATAGCAAAAGAAAACAAAATTGCACGGAGTTTTATGTAAAATTGAATAAGCATGTGATTTGGCTGACGGCCAGACTTGGTATGGTATTTGCTCCGGAATCCCTGGGCGCTGGAAAGGCAGCCGGCATAGCGTATTTGGGTGTTAACCCCAAAGACCGTAAGTTTAAAGGGATTGCCATAAAACTATCCTTTGGGGTTGTGATGCGGATTAACCAGCTGTGGTTTCCGGATTTTCATGGTTTTCGTATGTATGGAAGTCTGCTATAATGGCTGGCGGAATTCACCGTGATGTATCGGGTTGAAGCCCTCCCCAGAGGGCTCAAATCGGGTTAGCTAAGGGTTATTATGAAGCATCTTCATTGCTGGTTTTTCCCCGGCCTGGGGGTTTTCCAGGGTAAATCACTATGTTGTGATTGTGTTATTGTTCCATGCTTGATTTATGTTTCTGTTTTCATTCTTCATCTGGTTCCTAACAATTAGTGACCAACTCCCATAGGTCATTTGCAACTAAGATGGTTCTTATCTTCTTAGCCCATATGTCATAATTTTTTCCATCAAAATTTAGTGGCTACTACCAAGATTTCCTCTCACCTCTTACCATATTTCTCAAGATTTGAGAAGACTAAATAATGCCTAGATAACCTAGGACTTTACCCACAGTAAACTAACTAGCTACCCAGGAAAATAGGGCTTTGATACCACTTGTTGGAAAGTAGGGGTGCAAGTACACAGCTTCACTACTATTACTGGACTGACATAATAGAGAAAAACACGCAGAGGATGCACAAAGAATGCATAGAGGCAACAAATCTAAGTAGATAGAAATTAACTTTTCATATATTCCTTGTTTGCTTCAAAATACAAAATTATAGAGGACACGCTCTATTTTACACAACAAAATAAAATTAAACTAACTTAGACTGATGTCCAATACACAAGGTGCTACACTCACACTGAAAACTAACACTAGCTACAATCTTGTAGCTACAACTATCAATGTGTTGTGTTTGATAACATTCCTTTATGTGCTACTACTGTCACCTATTTTTTGTTGAACCTTCCCTATTTCATCTACTACTATAGGGTCTTCTCTTCCAATGCAAAATATTTTACTACGCCAATGAATACATTCCTTTTGTCTTGTATTAGCAAGCTCATGAGAATGATCCCTTGATTTGAATTTCAAATCTACTTAACCTCATTAATGTTGGTAGTTATATGTTGGGCTATGCAAGCTAAAAAATGAGCACTCCTTTTCAAATTCAAATTTTCCAACCATATTGAATGCTACAAATACATTGGGTGCAAATTGAAAAATTCAAACTTATGTGGGATTTCTGACTAGGGATTAATAAATATTCCAACAAGGAACGGCATGAGGTAGTAGAAGAATCAATGCAAAGGTCCCAAAAAAAACACTAGTATCTTTAAAAATGAATGAAAAAGATCACTAGATATGCCAATGTTGTCCTATATCACCAATGCAATTTTTTAGTAACCAAGTTGTATTCCTTAATTGTTCTTATGACGATTGTGAATCATTAGCCCTAAAAGAATGAATATATACTAATGTACTAAAATGAAGCAATGTGTTTTTATTTTAAAGATTCAATACGAAATTGGATTGTAATTAAGAAAATAAATGAAACCTTCATTTCAACGAGCAATGATTCCATGGTTACATACAATCAGTTATGACAACTACATGGGTAGAGAAACCACAATTGAAACAAGTAATAAATGAATATCTCTTTTATCTAACAATTTTTATCATTATTAACACCAATTGACTAACAAAATATAATATACTAGAAATATCTAAACAATTCATCCATCAATTTTTCTTGTTATACATTTTCTTGTTAATGAAAGATCTATCATCTGGAAATAAAAACAATATTAATTTATTATGTTTTAGTTTATCTATATAGCTTAATCCCACAATACTAAATGGATAAAAATTACAGGATTCAATAATATGAGCAACTTTATGAAATGATAATATCAATTTACTTATCTTTTGAAATTTGAACACAGCTACTTCTTGGCTCACAGTCGTAGACTATTTTTCAAACCTACAACTCTTAATAAATCTAACAAAAATAATTGGATTAGAAATAAAAGAAATTATTATACAACCATTGTATTTTTAGATCTTTTCGACAACCTACAAAGGATTGAAAAGTCCACCCACAAGTAGGAGATGATACCCAATTCCAATTTACAGATTTCAAATCAAACTATACATTAGCACTTTGTCACACAAAATGAATTCATTCACTGAATTCTAATATAAGCCTGAGAAGGTTAGATTTCCTTCCCTCTTGGGGATAATATTTATTCAAAAATTTCAACATACATTCTTATTCTCAACAAACTTATATCACTTTCTGAACAATCTCCACACCTAACCACCACCATCCATCCAAAAATCTCCACACACCACCACCACCATCGATCCAACCATCTCAACACTATCACCATCATCCAACCCACCTCCATTCATCACAACAACCAATGGCTATGGTTTTACAACATCATTCATAATTCCATACTTTCATATATGATCAACCATCCCCAAGAGAGGCTTCCCACCATCCTCAACCCCACACAAAGGAGGATATTTTCCCTTAGGTGAGATTTTCTCCTTATACACATCAAAACTCTCTATTACACAAGCATATATCTATCAAAAAAATCATTAACAACACAAAAAACACCCATACAATTAACAACTATGAAGAATTTGTTAATAACACAAAGTAACAAAAAGTCATACCTTGGTTGTCCAAGTTAGGAACAAACCAACCCACTTACCCAAGATTACCAATTCATTCTTGCCCCCCTATTCTACCTAGAAGTGAACAATAAATAAGGAAAAAGAACAACCTTTAATTTCCTTTTCCCCCAACTAGTCAAATTTCCTTTTTGAAAATAAAATAACTTTCAACTCTTCAATTTCCCTAATGCAATATCCAAACAAAAGGATAATTCAAATGAAAACATATTTCTCTTTTGTAATTAAATGCACACACATAAGACCAAATTATATTTTTAGCATTAATCTCCATTGACCAATTAAAAACCAATAGTAAACATTTTGCATCTTGGTTTTGTCTCCAAAATTTAAGGACCTATAATGCCCACCTACATCATCTTGTGAGAGACATTAGTACTTCTAAAAATTATAATTCAAAATTTTATATGTAAGAATAATACTAAATAATTAAGGATCTTAGAAAATAATATAAAAGTTTTCATTTTTATGAAAAATGATCATTTATCCATAATGCATTATCAATCCTCTTATTAAATAACATATTATTTTAAATATTAGCTATGCCTCACACATCATGTTAGTGGATTCTCCAAAATCTACCAAACAATTATGAATATTGTTACCAAATATTCTAAGCATGAGCAAAAATGAAGAGGATTCTTTCTTTTCTTTGTAAAAAGTTATTTGCACATTCGCCATAGAAACTATGTTTTTGTCTTTTTCCTTAATGGAGTTATCCTTCACTTGCACTTCTTTACTAAGTGCACTTTCTTTGGGAAAATCTTCTAAGGTATTCAAGAAAGCATTCCTAATCACAACCATTTTGAGAAATTTTGATAGAGGTTGATTTTAACCTTTTTTATTTCTTCTGCCAAATAATTAGTCAAATTGTTTTGATTGCTGGGTTCTACTTTTTCATTTCATGAAACATTCAATGAGTTATATTAAGGGGCCACCTTAGGTAACCCTGGAGTGTTTCTTGATTTGTCATTTGGTGCAATATTTAAGTTGTTAGGTGAGATTGATGTGGTCAACGTCCCTTTGAATCCATTTCAACCATTTGTGTTACTCCTCTAGTTGTAACTATGTCCTTTCAAATATTGTTGGAAAACATGAATTCCATCAACTTCATCCTGAGGTTAATTTTCATCTTGATAAGGAAACAAGTATGTTTCTAAAGTCATGGTTGGATTGTCTCCTACTTGTTCATAAGTATGAATCGTGACAACCTTAAGTGACTCAAGGCATTCATAACTTTCAAGAACTAAAGCAGATTCATATCCTATCAGAACTAATTCATTCCCTTGGGGTGAGTGAGAGTCACACTAGTCATTGTAATGTGTACCATCTAGAAAAATATTTGAAGTAGTTTTAAACTATGGACAATCCACTTCAAAATGAATATTTGTGTCATGGATTTGACACCAATTGTTCATTGCAAGGTCAACTAAATTCACCTTTGACATAGGTCTATCATCAAAGGGATCAGTGTTATCTAAAGGTGTGGATACTCGTCCATTATTCAGTCATGTGTTCCAAGGTCTAGATGGTCTAGGAGCATTATATGCTCGAATTTGTGAATTTTCATTATTACTCTATGAGTAAAAATTCTAATTTCTTAATTGTATAACCTTTGTTATTAATCTTTTAAGTTGAGTTGTGATTTATTTAATTTCCTCTTTATCTTTTGAGTTTTTGACCTTTTGACTTTCTTGATTCTATGAGAAGAAATAATTTCCATTAGTATGCAGCTTTGTGATAGCTGGACCAAGCTGTGAGACTAAAGCTTGATTATTTCCTCGTTGGAAGAAACTATTTTGAGGAAATATCCATTTTGGACCACTTAAGTAAAAGAATTAGGAGTCATTGGATGATTTAATGAGACTCCTTTCACACTCAGAATAGGATAGTTATTCAATCCATTTCAACGATTTACAAACAATCCACTTCCAAGGTGTTTCATTTCTAGATTTACACTTATAGCTTCAACATAGGCTTTAAGTAAAGTAGTAGGAGGAGTTTCCCTTTGTTTCACAAACATAGCAGTTAAAGGATCTACTATCATATAATAAACCACAATGGCAGAAAAATTATCCACTACATAGGGTGCTTGTAACCTAGAATAATCCTTTCAAAACCTACCATTAAAAGTATTATAGGCTCACCATCAAACCTTTTTATTTGAGCGAACTAATGATATAACAAGGTAGGATCAACTAGTGTTCTAAACCAGGCTAAAAGTTGACTTTCCATGTCTTTCCATGATCTAACTAAATTATGAGGTAGGTTGATGTACCACTGATAAACTTCATCACTCAAGCTAAAATGGAACAATTGGAATACAACATCTTCATTTTGTATCCTTGGTTTAAAACATGTATCCTTAAAGATACTGATTTGCTCTTCTACATCTTTGTGAAGATAATACTTAGGACTTAATTTGTCTAGATTCTTGAGAAGATCGTTATACATAGCGAACTGAATTGGTGATTCCACATTAAAGAAAGTCATCATTGTGGGCAGGGGTGGTTTAACAATAGTTATATTTTGTGGCATTGCACTTATGCTTTTAGACCGTTGGGTTCTAGATGATGTTCGACCACTAATTTTGACTAATGTCACATGAGGATTGTTAGAAAAGGAACTAGTGACTCTACAAAACTCCAACTTCAATCTTAATGAAACCAAAAGAACAATGGCGGCCCTCCTTCTAGCACTTGTTCTTGTTGATGACAATGTTAGTCGCACACCAATTGTGTAGATAAATCCTCACAAACACACTGTGGGAACCTATCTTTACTTGAAAGATTGTACCAGGAGAACCTACATCTAAGGCTAACTCATCTTAATCCAAAGGATCATTTATGTCAAGCCTTGACCATACTAGGTTCATATCAGGGTTCATTGTGATAATATTATTAATCATGAGGGGTAAATAGTTTTTCAGGTTTTCAAAGAATTATATGGATAAGTAAAATATAATCGTGGTCTGGTCATTTAACAACTTCATGAAATTGATAGGTTTGTAATAACATTTCATGAACTTCAAATAACTTTCTTTCATTTAAGTAATTTTAGCTTTAAGCATTCAACAATATCATGGAATCAAAAGATTTGCAATAAAAAAACTCCATGCATTCATCTTTTTAAAAAAATATATTTTTCTGAAATTTAAACATCTATTCTAAAATAAAGCATCAAAAATACTAAAAGAGTAAAGTTTCTCCTAGGTATTATCCACGAATGCCTCAAGAATTAACCAAACCATAGAAAACCATTCCAAAAATCACTAGATTGCTTCACAACAAAGCATAGAATGATGAAAAATTTTAAAGAGGAGGGATCATTTTCTGCTGGATAATGTCAGTATGCACGCTTAAATAGCATAACACACAGTCTTGTTTAATAGGAACAAACAATCAACTACAAAGGATTTCATATAAGGAGATATCTCTCAAATTGGCTCTGATATCGATTAGTTTCTAATGAAACATACAATTTTTTAATCTGGAATGGAAGAAAAAATAGGAAAAGAACAAAACATAAAGAAGTTTTGCTTCTTGGACATCTAAAAATTATGAACTTAAAATAAAAATAAAGCTGTAAATGAACTCTTATATGCAACTATGATTAAATCTTCTCCTTTGGGTATGTGCAAGATTATGATGGGCCAAAAAGTGGTGATATGATGGGTATGTGTAGGGTATGTAACTAGCGACATTTTTTTAACCCAAAATTGATGAAACAAAAAAGGGTTTTTAAAGGAGATTCTCATCTTTCCACCAATATAAATTATTCTTTACTTTGAATTTAATAAATAATTATTATTAATTTTCTATTTGAATTATGACTAAAGTCTTGATTTGTAGGCTGATTGAAAAACATCTATAGCTTTCAAATGGTATCAATTTTTTTGAATCTGAAACATGTGTCACATTCTATGCTTCACATAGTATAAGATTAAAAAGAAAAAAATGAATTTCATGAAGTTTTGACCAAGTTAAGGTGGTGAAACATATGATTTTTTATATTTTTTATAAGCTGTAATAAAAAAACCATAATTTATTATTTAATTGGAAACAAATTACAAAAAGAATGCATCACATTTAGACATGAGTCTTCTACTTACATCTAAAATCTTATAAAAAAATATTATCATTTTATTGTGGTTAGGGTGGTCAGACAGACACCTACTTATTTTTTCCCTTAAATTTAAGTACTACTGCATTGAAATTTGAAATATTCACCAAATAGATTTTATTTTTTTAAATAGACCTAGTAGTTTAGAAACTACATTCAATTTGCTACAAATTCTATTCTTACATATTTTTAAAATAATATAGATTTAACTTATTCAAATTTTTACATCAAGTTGCCTAACTCAGATTTTTCTGAATTTTTAACCACTTAAGGGCCTATTTATTCCATGATGATCCTACACATACCCCTTTCCTCACCAAGTACTCCATCCATTCTTCAAATACACTTGGCTTATGGAAAATCGTTGCAATGACATCCACCTTCTCCTTGGACATAAGTAGTAGATTTTGCGCTTGATCAGATTGGGCTAATGACTTGATAAAACCTTCTAGGTAGGAAATATACTCCTTTAGCTCTCTTTTCTTTTGTTTTCTTTTCTATGCCCTAGTGAAAGTTGTTTCTAAATTCATTTTCATTTCTTCTAATTCTTGTCCCTAGGATGAATGTCCAACATTAATTATGGTCACCCTATAATCCCTAGGTGTCATCTCATATTTTCTCTTATCTACCATCAAGGTAGTTATATTGAGTATTCTTCTTCCATTTGCATTCCTTTGCATAGCATGCTTTTTATTCACTCTATGTCTAGGATTAGGGGATTCCACTTCTTGTATTAAAATTTTGAGATCCAGATGGACCAGTTCCACCTCCAACAGTGGAGCCATTTCCCTGGCTAAATAGTTAAGCACTTCTTTGTTATGTTGACTTCTTCAACATTTCTTTGTCCCTGATTATCTACATGTTCAGGAACTCCTCATTCTTAACCATCAGCATGCTGCCATAATAGTGGTTTACAATTTTTGGGAGATCCTAATTTTTGCTAAGATTGCATATTTTTAGAAAATGTAATGATTTAAGCATTGGAAGGTTCCATTTAAATGATTCCAATTCAAGAGGGTTTGATCAAACCACCTTAGACCAAGCCCCCTTGGATAGAACCCTGCTAGTTTTAAACCATACCTATAACGAAGTCTCCTTTACACCTATCAAAATGTTGATAAAAAACTACTTTTGATTTACCCTTCGGGGGATGAAATGAATTAATTTAAAATTATTATTTTTGTAAGTATGTAGTCCCTATTATAATCTTCTAAGAAAGTATAGTTTTATTAAAATTTAATTTGATTATTATATTTATTTTTTATTTCTTGTGAATGTAGGTTTTTCACCGAAAATCAAGCTCTTTGTTTTGCACATGTGGAAAAATAACAAATTATCAATTTTTATTTTTGAAAAATATGAGTGCACTAGATATTGAAGTCCTTGATACAACAAATAACGAAAAATTTAATTTTGATACATACAAAAAAGTTACACGTTATATGGTTGCGCTATGTCCAAATTGTAATTGGTTTGACTTTGAAAGTTGATTAAAAAAAAAAAATCAATAAAAAACTATCTAACCAAGTGGAAGCACTAGATATTAGAGTTAGAAATATAAATTTGAAAAAGTTATAATTTTATCCTTCATGGAAGAAAAGTTATGCATTATACAATGAGTGTCACTTTTTAAAAATGTTGTTTTCTGAAAAAAAAAACTAGTTTTCGAGGGAGATGGAAAAATAAGTGTAATCTGATTCCAAAAATTTTGAAAAAAATATATTTAGAATCTACAGAAAAAATGTCACAAAACTCTAGTTTGCATCATCTTCAAATTCCTCATGGTTTAGTCGCTATCAGTTCCCAAAAGTGAAGAATTAGTTAACAAAAATTATTTCAGTGTCCAGTTTGGCCAAAAATTGTAAACCGCTATTGTGGGATCACCCTGACATCCCTAGGATGAATGTTCAACATTAATTGTGGTCACCCTATAATCCCTTGGTGTCATTTCATGCTTTCTCTTATCTACCATCAAGGTAGTTATATTGAGTATTCTTCTTCCATTTTCATTCCTTTGCATAGCATGCTTTGTCTTCACTCTATGTCTAGGATTAGGGGATTCCACTTCTTGTATTAAAATTTTGAGATCTAGATGGACCAATTCCACCTCCAGTAGTGGAGCCATTTCCCTGACTAACTAGTTTGGCACTTCTTTGTTATGTTGACTTCTTCAACATTTCTTTGTCCCTGATTATCTACATGTTCAAGGACTCCTTTTTGACCATCAACATTTCCTGTCACACCTCATGGAACTTGAACATTTTATGTCCTCACTGGCCTAGATTCTTGATTATCTTGATAAGTCACTGTCTCTTCCTTCTCAAGACCTATATTCTTCTATCCAACCATGCATTCAACATCATTCCTTGGGGCATCACTTTCCTCTTATTCTGAAATACTAGGGTTTTCTTCATTTCTTATTTCACCACCCAAGGTTTGTGAAGGCTCTGTATTTTCACTCTCAACCTAGTCTTCCTTTACTTTCGCAGAAACTTGCAGTTGCTCAACATCATTTTTACTACTTCCTCATGAAATTTTGTCATCAACTATATCTACAATAATAATATTTCTAATAGGATCCTAACTTGCAGTATGCTTTGTTCTTGTTTCATAAAGCTTCCCATGATTTCCTGCCTCTAGGGAAAGTGTTCCTTTATGAAATCCTCTTCTTCAATGTCTATATGAATTGACCCCATATATGGCACTTCTTCCATTGCCAACTGCACCATGGGTTTCTCCTTAGGTCATTTTTCTTCAACTTGTTTCAGCATGGTCGTCCACTTCTCCCACTATTCTCTAATTTGTTCTTCATTTAGCTTAGAACTCCCCTATTGAATCACATGAGTCTTTCTCAGCATTTGTTTCATTGTAGTGATATTAACTGAAGGGGGAGAGGTGAATAATTCTACAACCCTTTTAGATGCAGATGTTTTCTGAGAATGAGTGTGTGTCTTCATTCTCTCATTTTTATCAGTCATAGGTTGAAATTTCAGCTTTTTTATGGAAGAAATGCCCCCTTAGGGTTTACTATTTCCTTGGCCTTACTGTCCATAGGTTCTTTATCCTAGGTAATTGGTGTTATTGAATTTTTTTGGCTTGGAGCATCAAGAGTTCTCTCATCATCATGTCTAGTTGCCTTTGTTGTCTTAACTTTTCTCATATTTTAAGTAAGCTCGTCATACCTAGATTCATCCTCTACTCTTTGCTTCTTCTTTATATTGACCAAGTATGTGAGATTTATCCCATCTTTCCCTAATTATTTCTTATAGTTATCAATCTAGTGTTGAGTGCATGTCAACACTCGAGTATGTGCAAGATCATCATGGAAAAAATAGGCCCTTAAGTGGCGAAAAATTCAGAAAAAATAGAGTTAGGAAATTTTACGTAAAAATTTGAATAAGTTATCTATATTATTTCAAAAATATGTAACAATAAAATCTATAGAAAATTGAATATAGTTTCTAAATTATGAGGTTTTTTTTTTTTTTAAATCTATTTGGTGAAAATTTGAAATTTCAATGCAGTCTAGGACTTAGATTTTAGGGAAAAAATAAGTAGGTGTCCATCTCACCACCCTAACTACAATAAAATGATAATATTTTTTTATAATATTTTAGATATAAGTAGAAGACTCATGTCCCAATGTGGTGCATATTTTTTTGTATTTTTTTCCTAATTAAATAATTAATTATGAATGTTTTATTACAACTTTTAAAAAATATAAAACCTCATATGTCTGACCACCTTAACTTGGTCAAAACTTCATGAATTTTTTTTTTTTTAATCCTATAGTATGTGAAGCATTTAATGTGACACATGTTTTGGATTCAAAAAATGTGATACCATTTGAAAGCTATAGATTTTATTCAATCAGCCTATCAATCAGGACTTTAGTCATAATTTAAATAGAAAATGAATAATAATTATTTATTAAATTCAAGGTAAAGTATAATTGATATTGGTGGAAAGCTAAGAATCTCCTTTAAAAACCCTTTTCATTTCATCAATTTTGGGTAAGAAAAAAGTCATTAGCCACATGCCCATCATATCACCACTTTTTTGCCCATCATGATCCTGCACATACCCACTTGCTCAAAAATTTCTTCATAGTTAATATTTCTTCCTTTTCATAGTCTATAACTAGGATAGTTTTATCATAAATCTTCTCAAAATTTTAAATTGGAATGAACACCTCTTGATCATTTGTATCCAACTGCTTTAGAATATCATGGAGTCCTAGAATCCTTATTGATTGTAATGATAGCCTTTGATATGATTGATTCCTTACCTGGTGTTCATCATCGTAATTAAGCCAAAAATATTCTAAATCATACACATGAGCATACTTGTCACCTTTTTTCTTGTAAAATATTCCCTCTGGATCATAATTCTTTCTTTGGAGTGTAAAGAACTCTAGATTATACATCTTCAATTCCTCTACACACATATTGGCTTGCTTAGCCACATTACATTTGTAATTCCTAATTGTGATAGGGAATTTGAAAGAAAATTTATTTTGTGCTATTGAGAAAAGAGCATGGGACTTGGCTTCATTTTTATTTCCAATTCTAATAATAGCATTTTTTCTATTTGATACCTAGGTAACAAGAAAGGGTATCCTTAGAATCTTTCCATCCTGATGTAGGTGAAAGTGGGAAATTGAATGTACCAACCCCCAACAACTTGAATGATGCTTTGTGCTTCTAGGAAAACCTTTTGGCTTTGTAACCCTCCATTATTATCACTAAATTCACAGAGAACACATCATTAACCCTCTGGTGCAATCCTCTAGGTATCTGTGGATGGTGATCTAGGGTAAATGAGTAGGGTATGCGTAGGATCATGATGGGCCAAAAAGTGGCGATATGATGGGTATGTGGCTAACGACTTTCTTTTTATCCAAAATTGATGAAACAAAAAGGATTTTTAAAGGAGATTCTCAACTATCCACCAATATAAATTATGCTTTATTTTGAATTTAAAAAATTATTATTATTTGTTTTCTATTTGAATTATGATTAATGTCTTGATTGATAGGCTGATTGAAAAAAATCTATAGCTTTCGAACAATATCACATCTTTTGAATCTGAAACATGCATCACATTCTATGCTTCACATACTATAAGATTAAAAAAGGGTAAAAGCACAAAGTTGTGTCACACTTTCAGCCAACTTATCGGCACAACTTAATTTAACAATTTCTAACTATAAATTAATTTTGGTCAAATATATGATCTAGTAAGATTTATTCTAGCTAAGTTAGATACTTCCACAACTTTCTCAACTAAAATTGTTGGCTAAAAATATATGGAGCACCACTTTGAGTCCAATTCACCAAAAAAATAAAATTATTTGAAAAAATTAAAGCTTCAATGAATCCTACTAATGTAAATAATATTTTTTAAAAAATATAAAAGTACCCTTTTGTAGATCCATAAGTGTTGTTTTCAAAAATATATTTATTTTAATAGTTTAATTAATATTTATATTTTATTTGTTTATTTTTACTAAAAGCAGGTTATCAGCACAAAATATTAGGTTCATTACCATGCCAAGGAAAAATACTAAAACTTATTAAAAAAATTGAAAAAAAAGGATGGACTAGATAAAAGAATCTATTTCAAGATGGTATAATTTTTTTTCCATTTTAGATAAATATTTAATATGAAAATTGACATTTGATGGAAACAACTATTTTTTTGATTCATGCACATTTTAATATTTATTTAAATATATATATATATATTTATCAAAAATAGAAAAAAAATATCCATGCACTAAAGTTTCAAGTTATAAATACACACAAAAAAATTGAAAGAAAAAAAAAATTACTATAAAATTTATGACATCTCATACACCTTCATTTTTTAGCATTTTATCAACAACTAAATTATAGTGTTAATTTTATTAAAAAATAGCTAAATATATATATATATTAAATACAAACATAAAATATACTAAAAGATACATATATTTATTTATTTTTAGGTAGAAGTGGTGAGCCACTATAACTATATTAATATAAAAATATAGATATTACAAAATCCTAGTTCAGGTGAGCATACTGGTGGGAAAGAGCAAGGAAGAAAACCCCTTGTTATAGCTCAAGAAAGTACAAAAAATTCCTAGACTTCTATACATTGATAGATGACAACCCCCTTTTACATTCCGAGAAGACTGCTTTACATTGACAAATGACATCCCCTTTTTTACATTACAAAAAATATCCCCCCATAATTACCCAAATATAGACCCCATTTCATATTTGATTACAACATTGAGTACCCTTTACATATTCAAATACAAGACCCATTTTTTCTAACACAAGACCTATTACATATTCAAATACATAGTAATTATAGATTCAATATATTCCACCTTTTCAATGAAATTGTATTGCATTCACATACTGCATTATCCAAATTATACTGCATTACCCATATAGTCGACAAAAATTTTGACTACAAAATCAACCATTATCAACATATTGAAACACTGTTTAAAAAGAAGTTGACTTGTTCCCTGCTCTTTGAGGGTCATTTACTGAACCTTCATCCTGCACATGCTTATGTTATAATCATACTCTTGTGAAGGAATTGTTAGATTGATATAAGGAACATAGTAACAATAACAATATTTCCACCTGACAACTTGTGGAAGGACAGATAATTGCAAATCATGCACACATCTATGATTCCTCAAGAAAGATATTGCATGATACTATCTTTTGATATGATCTATTTCCTCCATAGAAAAGGCAAATATGTATTTGTTAGTAGCTTGGCAAAAGTAGGCTAAGGTATCATGCATTGTAGATAGAAGCATACCTTGAAAAAATTGAGCATACCTCCTCTTATAATGGATTAGATGACTAGGGAATAGACCTCCTACCAAACCATCACCCTTGGTGAAATCATAGTGTTGAACACTCTAAAGTAATGCATCATTTTGTTGTGGTTAGGGTGGTTAGACAGACACCTACTTCTTATTTTTTCCCTGAAATTTAAGTACTACTACATTGAAATTTCAAATTTTCACCAAATAGATTTTTTTTAAAATAAACCTAGTAGTTTAGAAACTGCATTCAATTTTCTACAGATTCTATTCTTACATATTTTTGAAATAAGATACATAAATTATTCAAATTTTTTTTTCAAGTTGCCTAACTCTGATTTTTCTAAATTTTTTGCCACTTACGGGCCTATTTTTCCATGATGATCCTGCACATACCCAACATATATCAAATTATTCCTTGGTTCTCTATCTAGGGTACCAATTATGTTCAATCTGTGAATATTTTTCCTTAAGGAGCAAGAATAAACAATACAGGAAGACATAGAAAACCATTGAGACTTTGGGAACACCTTTATCTTTTCATGTAGCTTTTCAGTGATGAAACTTACCCAAAGAATTTGCAAAGGGCCCTGCATTATTTTTGCTATGAGTACAAGCATCCATGGTCCAAACTTATAGGTGTCTTAGTCCAACAATCTTGCTTAATAGGGTTAAGATGTCTTGAACATCCTGGTTAAACATAGACCTTTGAATTAGCTTCATTTATTTAATTATCTCTACCTAGCACAATTTTGCATTCATAGTTCTTCTATTATGTTCTTTTGCATTTAGATATGTTTTGTCTAGGGTTTTCATATCCAAAAAATTCATCTGGTGAGATGTGAGGATCCCAAATGTATATACAATTCCTTTTATAGAGAGGTCTACATAGAATCTCCCTTCTTTCTCTATGACCCTCTTGTTTGGGTCATACCAATTAATACATTCCATTACCCATTTAGGAGCCCCCATTCTTGGTATAAACCATCCTACCAAATGTAACCCACTTTCTATAACGTTCTTTGAACACTAAGAAGCATTTTCTTGTCGAACCTCCATAATTAATTTAGTATCACGAAACTATCTCGAATGAGTGTCAGTGACTGTCCCATTGATTAGTACAACTTATGATGCAATGTATTCAAATTCCTTATCCGACATCCTTTTGGAAGTACTCATATTTTCTTTGGTTTCTTGCATTATTAGCAGATGTGTGCCTTCTGTGCGAGTTAGGGTTAGTTTTAACTATTCATTTTCAATAATTCATAGAACTTTCAATCTTTAGTTAGGTTAAATTTAGTTCAAAATAATCAACATTTTCATTACCAAACTAGGGGAAATGTCATTTATCCTGATATATGAATGCATAGAACTAATAATTTTTTATCTATTCGAAGCATATCTAGTTTTTCTAGTGATATAGTTTTCTTTCAAAATGCGATCTCAAAACCCTTAGTAGTTTTGTTATTTGGATTCTCAAGGTTTACCTTTCTTTTCATGCCATAATCTTGATTTTAATCCTTCAATGTACTTACAATTGAGTAGTATGGTACAAGGTAGAGTGTTACGAAAGCAACTACATGCTCAAGGTGGTTCCAAGTACATGTGTTATTTTCCACCTTCATTAATTACCTATTACAATGCATTAATTTCCTTAATAAAGGTGCAATCATGGTGGATTATGATTAAAATCACAAACACTTTGGTTTATGTGTAGGGCCAACCATTAGAGAAGAAAATGATATAGAATGCTTACATTGAACACTTATGTATCACTTTCATTCTTACGAGGCAAAGGCTTTATAAGAAAAGCCACTTTAGAAACTTAAAAATTTTAATCAAAAAAGGACTAAAACCTTTGGCACCAGAGCTTGTAAAGGTTACTAGGAATTGGTACTTGACTTACCATGTTCATGAGAACTAGGTTCAAAGAGAGACCCATAACTGGGTTCAAATAGGACCAAATTGATTTAAAACATATTCACAATGGAACCTCTAGTTTTTGATCTCTAGTTAGAAGAAAAGCGAAAGCCGCCACCAAGCTAACCAACAAAGAAAAGGTGAATAGATGCACCAGGATGATTTATCTGGGTGACAACTCACTAGGCCTAACATACCAACCAGGCGAAAAGTGAAAAATTGTTGAAGATACAACAACATTGAATCTAGGACCTGAGATTCCAGTAAATCAATAAGATTAGGGAAAAGAGCTTGCAACACCTCAAGTCTGGTAAATATAAGAGCTTAGGCAAGGACCAAGAAAGCTAAATCAAACACCTCCATTTTACCATTTCCTCCAAAGAAGCACACCAAAGCAAGAAAAAGTAAGGAAGGGAAGGAAAATATTTAGAAAAAAATAGGTCCACATTTTTCCAAGGAGCACAATGGGGCAGGTTGTGAGACCACACAACAATATGTACAACCATACCAAAAGTTATACCACCTAATAACTTTGATAAGGTGCCACACAACATGAACTTTGAGCTTCATAAGGTGAGCAAGCTTTGTTATGCTAGAGACTCATGAATAAAATGGTTCCACTGGCAAGGAATTTATGTTATGCTTCGTGGCCTTGAAAAAGGGTGTAACTTCATGCTTCACAAGGCTAGCAAGCTTCATTATACTAGAAACTCATGAACAAAATACAAATGAGATAAGGTATGTTAAACTTGGTTTTTCTTAATGTATGTAATGTCTATACTTAGGGAACATTATGGTTCACATTATGACCAAGAAAATACAAGTTGAGAGATAAGAGATTCACACCTTAGGGAATGCTAACCATAACATTACCACTAAGAGGAATATCATATACCAAGAAAGGACACACTCTTGAAGGACATCAAGCATAGAATCACCACAAATAAGACATGTCACATAGATCAAGAAAGCCACAGCTTGAATAAAAAGTTCACATCTTGTAGGAGATGTATAATATCATCACTAAGAATGGAACATGTAGAAAATGAATGGGGAATGATAATTCCCCACTTAAAATGGTAACATACTTGCTATGTTGGTATTTTAAGTAGAAAGAAAGGAAGAGAGGATCCATGGAAAGAATGTAACCCAAAAAACTAGTTATCGTTGTCCCCCAATCATAGAGACAAAGATATCAACCAAGAACTATCATATTGATACTAAGACATAGTTGAACTTGAGATTATACCACTATGAATAGCAATGAGAAAGACACATAAAGCTACTATAGTAAAGGAAAAGGTATCCCTTTTTCCTTACTTGATTTAGGGTTGTAATGTGTTCTACACATTCACACTAAGTCTAAGGCCCCTTTTTAATAAAATGTACTTAAATTATACCTTATTTAGGGTTTTATAAAGTGTTTTATTACACTTCCACATTAATCTAAGGTTTCATTAATTAATTGAGCTTAATTGGCCCTTTAATTCAAATTTAAGATTTATTAATTGCTTTTTTCAAGGATCTATCCCAACACCCATTGATGATCTTACATGACATTTAACTTGGAAAAATTGATGTCTTAGAAATATGTGCTAGGACCCATTCATCTTTACTTGTAAATGAGTTCTCCTAACATAAGAAATCCCTTTCTTGGCATATTTTAAATGGGATTTTGATGTTATTTCATCCCCCAAAAGCTTGGTCCTAGAAATTTGTGCTAGGACCCATTCACCCAATGTTGTGAATGGCTCCTCCTCACTTAGGACACCCCGTTTTGAATTTAATTGTGGTAGGATTTTAACGATTTTCAATCCTATATCTTATGTTGGCTTGGTTTATTTGAATTTCGAGGTTAATTCTTAGATTTAGTATAAATGTAAGGTTAATTGACATGGTTTCATCCTAGAACTTCATAAGTAATCAAGAGAACTTACACAAGTATTCACAAGAGTTTATAAGAGAATTTTCAAACACATTCAAAGGTAGATTAGTGAAGTTTTATTTCAACGATTCGAGATTATATCACCATGTCAAAGGCATAGTGCATCAAACATGTGGTTGAGATCAGATTGTTGATGTAACATTGCAGATCCATTTACAATCATTGTTTCACATCTAATTCAAGATATAGATCTATGTTCTTAATGGCCACTTCATGTTAGTTTTCATATTTACATTCCAAGAAATCTTCCATGGTATCATCATTGCATATTTCATGTTTCATGCTTCCATTTTATTATTTCATCATAAGGTTTAATTACCTAAAAGGGGTTTGAGTAAGGAGAAACCCTATCCTATAATAATCAACAATTTTTTCTACTCTTGAATGTTTGTTTGTAGATTTATAGGTTGAAGATCAAGTGGAGAACAAGTTTGAAATTTTTTTATCAAAGTTGTCAAGTTGAAAAAAATTTCACCTACATTGTAAGAACATGAAAATGAGGATATATAATTTATTTAAGGTTATAGGGAGCTAATCACTGAGGAGCTAAGAGTGCAAATCTTGATAAACAAAACCCAAATCTTAGCTTTTAGGAAACCTATCAGCAACACATTCTCCAATAAAGGAGAATGAATCCTTTGTCACCTAAAAACAACCTTCTTGCAACAAGTTACACACCTTTATAGCCTCTCAAAACTTCCCTCATTGTTGATATAATAGTTAGTATTGATTTCTGATTATTATTTGCATCATATCATACAAATAATTACATGTTTTGTGGTGAGAATTAGTGGTTCATCATCTTGATCAATTCATTTTGATGCAAACCCTATTTTTCCCCTAAACATAATGATGAACCTAACCTATTGAATATTGTAATTTTCTGATCTTGGAGTCTTTCTTCTCATCCTAGGCTAGATCTTGCATTCATTGGCATTTCATTTTCATTGAATTAAATCTCATTTAAGGTTTCTTACTTTGCATCCAAACTTGCATCTCATTTAGGGTTTAGAATTGCATTTTTTTACATCCTTTAATTCTAAAAAGTACAAAAAAATTAGTCCTTTTGCATACCATTTAGATCTCATAAATTTGTATTTGAAAATAAAAACAAAATTGCATTTCAAATTAGGTCTTTGCATTCATCATTTCTTTACTTTTTCACATTGCATTTCCAAAAAAATTAAAATTTAAGATTACTGTTATAAATGTGAAACTGAAAGACATTGCAAAATCTTAAAAATCATTCAAAAAAAGTTAAAAAACCCTAATCTAGGACCCATTTTCCACTTGGGGTAAATGAGTCCCTGATCAAGCTAGACATGCATTTTCTAGCTTTTGAAACTCACTTAAAATCACTTAAAAGTCAGTAAAAACATTTCAAAAACCCTCATCAAGGACCCATTCACTACTAAAGGCGAATGAGTCCATGATCAAGTGTTGATCTACATTTTCTAGAAATTGAAATCTCTATTTTATGCTTCTATTTGGTGTTCTTACATTTATGTTTCAATTTTTTTATTTGTTGTTTCCTCAAATTCATTGCATCTAGCTTAATTTTCTTCATTTGTTGCATTGTCAAAATTCAAAATTGCATTTAAAAAATTTCATTTTTAGTTTATTGCATTGTTTAATTAGTAAATTCCATTGTTTATAATCTCAAAATTGCATTTCATTCTAGGTCATTGCATTGCCTCTTTCCATTTTGGGTTTGCACACTAAGTTTGTAAAACTTGTATGAGCTTTACAACTTGGTGTCATATTAGAAATACTATTGTAAGACATAGTTTGAGGCTCATATCATCTCGCGATATCTCACTCACTATGGATCTTGGGTTTTCTAGCTCTCTTTCTGATAGTGTTGATAATCAACCCTCTACGGATCATAGTTTGCATGGGTATGTGCAGGATCATCATGGAAAAATTAGGCCCTTAAGTTGCAAAAAATTCAAAAAAATTAGAGTTAGGCAACTTGACATAAAAATTTGAATAAGTTATTTATATTATTTAAAAAATAAGTAAGAATAGAATCTGTAGCAAATTGAATGTAGTTTCTAAACTACTAGGTTTGTTTAAAGAAAAAAAATCTATTTGATGAAAATTTGAATGCAGTAGTACTTAAATTTTAGGGAAAAAATAAGAAGTAGGTGTTTGTCTGACCACCCTAACCACAATAAAATGATAATATTTTTTTATAAGATTTTAGATATAAGTAGAGGACTCATGTCCCGATGTGATGCATATTTTTTTGTAATTTTTTTCAAGTAAATAATTAATTATGAGTTTTTTATTACAACTTTACAAAAATATAAAAACCTGTATGTCTGACCACATTAACTTGGTCAAAACTTTATGAAATTCATTTTTTTCTTTTTTTAATCCTATAGTATGCGAAGCATAGAATGTGATGTATGTTTTGGATTAAAAAAATGTGATACCGTTTGAAAGCTATAGATGGTTTTCAATCAACCTATGAATTAGGACTTTAGTCGTAATTCAAATAGAAAATGAATAATAATTAATTATTAAATTCAAAGTAAAGCATAATTTATATTGGTGGAAAGCTGAGAATCTCCTTTAAAAACCCTTTTCATTTCATCAATTTTGGGTACCAAAAAAGTCGTCATCGACATACCCATCATATTGTCACTTTTTGACCCATCATGATCCTGCACATACCCGCATACTTCATTTCTCATAACTTACATTTATGTACTTGATGTCCATCTCTCACAAAAAGATATAAACAAACTAGATGAAAAACTAGAAAACTTAGAAGAGCATATCCCTAGTGAAAGCATAGACATTATCATGGTTCCCATTATACAAAATCTAAGGAAAGTGCTTAAAACTGGAAATAGAACACAAATTGTCTATAACCTTAGTTGCTTCTTAATATTAATGACATACATGCTGCAATCAATTTTATTGGAGCTAGTGAAATGAAAAACAATGTGATGAATGTTGACACAGATGATGACAACATGGATATTATTGAACAATGTCCTACAATATTTAGTATCATAGAATTTATTTAAGAAATACCTCATAAGGGCTCAACTAAAAAGCCTCTTGATATTGCTTTCTCACAAAATGACATACTTAAATGTGCACCTAATGGTCCTCTTTGTACATAGCTGGCCAAATCAATGATGAGCCCACTAATGGAATATTAATTGATCCCATTTGTGGAGAGAATGTGATCATTGAATAATTTCTATTTGTGTGTGAACTATGTCAAGATACATATTACAAACTGAAAGCATGGATCAAGATGCATACTATTTTTTCTTGTCCTATGATTGGATCAATATATCTCCCTCTAAAACTTGGCCCGAAAATATTAAATGTCTCATTCACCATCATCCCATAATTGGACCACTTTTGTGTGAATTTAGGATATCCATGGCTTCACTCTATGAATTTCATCCCTTCAATTGTGCATAAACACTTAAAGTTTCCATTTGGAAATGATATCTTTACTATACATCATAGTGTGTGTAATCCTACATCATCTCGAGGGAACTTTTCATTAAATTTCTTTTGGCCCGAGCCTATGGAACCTATTAAACCTCACGAGGAATTCTTTTTCAAATCATATAAAAAGTTCAAGAAAAATCACATAGGAGAATTATCCCTTCAAAACATGCCTCAACCTATGAATAAACCACATATCCTTGATGAATCAATGATTGAACCAAAAACATCCAAGACCAACCTATAACAACTCCTCCTATAATTTCCTACAAGAGACCATAGGATAATGAAAGAAATCCCATTGTACCTCCTAAAATCAAATAAGTATACAAAGCTAGAGACAAAGCAGTTGAATAACCTCTTGTTGTTTCTTCCATTCCTCCTAAGGATGAGAAGGAACCTATGAGTGACAAATCCACTCTTACACAAACAAAAATTAATAATTGATTGAAATGGAATTGAAATGCTAGAGAGCGTAGGCATAGATGCCATGTTATTTCTTGTATGTTTAAAAATAAAGAAGACAAGAATAACATAGAAAATCAAAATCTGAACTTACCTAAAGCAACACATAATGACTCTATACCCTCACCACAACATAAACAAGAATATTCTATGGAAATTGTCATTCAACCTCCCTTTGTGATTAATCTAGATGATGACTTTGACTTTGAAAAAGTAGACGAACAAGTGTACGATGAATTGAACACATTGTTTTCTTCTTCTACGGGCTTAAATGACAAATCTCCTAAAAACAATGTTGAACTTGGTGCTTCCCCTCATTCGACACTTTTCATTGTCCCTTTGGCTAGTTTTCCACATTCTATTTATACAAACCAAGATTGGGATGTGAATAACCTGTTCTAGGTTGACTTGCATGTTCCTTACTAGTCTTTTCTTTTATGTGTTTCTTTATGTGATTACATGTGCGTGGTGTGATCCTTAGACATGATGTTTCGTTTGATGTATCTCTCTCCTTTTCTGCATTCTTCTATATGTACCTACTTTCTCCTATAAGTTGTAAGAATTTTTCATGTGTTTTCCTTTTGTAGATGATGCAAGGAATTGAGACATTTAGGTCTCTTCCATGTTGACCAAAAATATTTTCCTTTCTCTTTTTTCATTTGTCCCTTCCATGTTGAACAAAAATATTTTCCTTCTAGATATGATGCAAGGAATTGAGACATTCAGGTCTCTTCCATGGTGACCCAAAAGGATTTTTCTTTTTTTTCCCTCTAATTGTGTCATTCTTCAAGTTCTATGAGTATTTAGGGAATGATGAATAGTTTTGAGCTCTAAAAATAACATTGTAGCAAAGACATATTGACCCCAAACCCATAGATCCCTTATGTACTTTTGGGGCAACCCTTCCTTCATATTTCATGGCCTAGCTGTATTTTGGAAATATATGACATGGTAAAGGGTCTTCTAAGGAAAGATATAATGTCTTAGTAGAAAACATTGGCTACTTTAAAACAATTTCTCATAGTAGTGGTGTTAGCAACTTCTTTAAAGTGGGGGCATACATTGATGATATCTTTCGGCATATTTCATGGCATGATTTTCTTTTTTATTGTGATGTGTCCTTTTCTTGGTGGTGTCATTGGGTTTGATGTCCTCCAAGAGTGCAATATTTCTAAGCATAAAATTTCCCTTAGTGGTATGATGCAAAGAAAGAGGCATCCCATAAATTGTGATTTGATATTCTTTGACTTTTCCTCTCTTGGAGACATTAGGCATGATGTTCCCTAAGAAGAATACCTTACATGAACAAAGAAAAATCCCCTATAAGAATAACTTATAGCGTCCCTATCGAGATTGTTAGGAAGATAGATTTGGTATGGTATGGGAGGCTAATATGAATCTCTCATTTTCTACCTTGTTGGGATAACTCACCTAGTGGATGGACTGAGGTTCCATTGCCCTAGAGTGAGGAACGTATGTTACAAAAAAACAACCCCATTCCATAGTGTGTTGGAATGGTTGTGCTTGATCCTTTGTTTTCTTTGTTTTTCTTGGTCTTTGATATGGTATGACTATGTATCTATGTTATTTTTGCATACTTAAGTGTCTTGAATATCCACTTTAGTGTGAGTTTTTCATAGGGGAAGCCTCTCACTAAAATGGGGGAAAAATACAATAACAGAAAAAATTATCCTTTTTTCCTTACTTGATTTGGAAATAATTTATATCAAATTAACCTAATAATGCCTTGATTTAGGGTTGTAATGTGTTCTACACATTCACACTAAATATAAGGCCCCTTTTTAATAAAATGTACTTAAATTGTACCTTATTTAGGGTGTTGTAAAGTGTTTTATTACACTTTCACACTAATATAGGGTTTCATTAATTAATTGAGCTTAATTGACCATTCAATTCAAATCTAAGCTTTATTAATTACATTTTTCAAGGATTAATCCCAACACCCATTAATGATATTGCATGACATTTAACTTGGAAAAATTGTTGTCCAATAAATTTGTGCTAGGACCCATTCACCTTTGCTTGAAAATGAGTCCTCCTAACATACGACACCCCTTTCTTGGCATATTTGAAATGGGTTTTTGATGTTATTTCATCCCCCCAAAGATTGGTCCTAGAAATTTGTTCTAGGACCCATTTGCCCAAGGTGGCAAATGGGTCCTCCTCACTTAGGACACCCTGTTTTTAAATTTCAATGCGGAAATATTTTAATGATTTTCAATCCTAGATCTGATGTCGGCTTGGTTTATTTGAATTTTATGGTTAATTCTTATATTTAGCATAAATATAAGGTTAATTCATATTGTTTCATCCTATAACTTCATAAGCAATCTAGAGAACCTATAGAATAGTTCATGAGAATTTACAAGAGTATTTTCAAAGGCTTTTAAATGCATATTAGTGAAGTTTTATTGAAAAAATTCAAGATTATATCATCATGTCAAAGGCATAGTGCATCAAACATGTGGTTGAACTAAAACTGTTGATGTAGCATTGAAGATCCATTTACAAGTATTGTTTCACATCTAATTCAATATCTAGATCAACTTTCTTCATGGCTACTTCATTATAGTTAGCAAATTTACATTCCAAGACATCTTCCAAGGTATCATCATTGCATATTTCATGTTTCATGCTTCCATTTCATTATAAGGTTTAATTACCTAAGGGGTTTGACTAAGGAAAACCCCCCTATCCTCTAAAAATCGACATGTTTTTCTCCTCTTGAATGTGTTTTTGCAGATTTATAGGTTGAAGATCAAGTGGAGAACAAGTTTGAAGCAAAATTGTCAAAGTTGTCAAGTTGCAAAAGTTTTCACCTACATTGCAAAAACGTGAAAAATGAGGCTACAAAAATTATTCCAAGTTTTTAGGAGTTGATCGCCGAGGAGCTAAGAGTGTTGATATTGAAGAACAAAACCCAAATATTAGTATTTAGAAACCCTAATATGGACCCATTTTCTATTAAAGGCGAATGAGTCCTCTATGACCTAAAAATAGCCTTCTTAGAGCAACGTACACACCTTTCTAGTCTCTTAAAACTCCCCTCATTGTTTCTATAATAGTTAGAATTGATTTATAATTATTATTTGCATCATATCAGACACATAATTGCATGTTTTATGGTGAGAATTAGTGGTTCATCATCTTGATAAATTCATTTTGATGCAAACCCTATTTTCCCCCTAAATAGCTACTAATACCATATAGTAATGTGTAATATGATAGGATGAAAATCAATATCAATTAGAAGAAATAGGTGCTTCAACACAAGGAAAAGCACCACAATCCTTAAGGTGTTGAATTTTATTACTCAAAGCCTTACCTTCATTAGTAGAATGACCGTGAACTCGATGATATGCATAAAATGAAATTTTGTTGTAAAATTTCTTTCGTATTCTTGGATAAGTCTCGACAAGATACTCTGTTGATCAATTGTAGAAGTTGATCACTTCTTTTGTGACAAAGTTATCTCTTGCTTACTACAAGGTGTTGAATACATACACAATACTCTTTAGATTGTGAGTTTTTATACTCTCCCTTAAAGGAGGATGTAAAATCTAATGAACCCCAAAATTACTAAGACATTTGTTTGAAGATGAAGCAATTATTTTCCTACGACTATTTTGTGTGATGAGATTTATTTTCCTACAACTATTAAGGTGATGAAACTTCTTTTTTATTCTTGTGTGTTAGGCTCAATAGGGACACATATACCTTGTTCTCTAACACCACATCCTTTTCCATGATACATGATAGCTAAGTTGTTTCAAGAGGTGATATCCTTTCCCATAAAGACCTTCCATCTCTTTTGGACAAGGTGTTTTGCATTGTCACACTCTTCATATGTGGATTTATAACTTATGTTTTCTTCTTCTTTTCTAAATTTTGTGGACTGACATGCTTTTGATGACTCAACTAGTGTAGATATGATGTTGGTTTCTTTCTCTTTTCCTAAATTTTGTGTACTATTGTATTCTTCCATGAATGTAGTTGTAAAATCTAAGGAACTTCAATCATCATCTAATATATTTGTGACTTGTTATATATTGTTCTCTTTTCATTCCTCTTGCATGGGTTATACTTTTGAAGATGATATCAACAATTTCAAAGGACTTTCCTTGTCTTCTCAATGTCCAAACAACTTTTTGGTCATGGATCATCTTTGATTTTATAAACCTTTTTGTTGTAAACATACTTCATTAAACGATGAAGAGTTGAAGGTATGACATTGATTTCATGAATCCATGGTCTACCCAAGAGGATATTATATGAAATATCATTAGGCATGGCATGGATAGGAGTTTGAAATATGGCCTTTCCAACTCTAATATGCAATGTGATCACACCAAGTGGTTGTTTTCCTACATTATCAAATCCATGGAAAGATAAAGAGTTTGGTTGTATTTAGCTTTCTTCTATTGCAATCTTATCCAAAAGGTTAATGCTACACATGTTAAGGGCTAAGCTATTGTCAACAAGGGTTCACTTTATGCCACACCTATTAATGTTAGCTTGTATAATGAAGGACTCTTTTTTTTTCACACTTCTAATGGAGGTAACTCATCTTGATGGAAAGTAATGTCTATGTTGATTGAACTCATACCTTGAATTAAGGTTGCTACATCATTTGGGTTTACACTAGGAGGAACCATAACTTTTTGTAATGAAGTTTGAAGCATATTATGATAATTAGGTGAACCTTGAATAATGTCCCATAAGGATATCTTAGTAGGAGTTTTTTTAAGTTGTTCCAAAAAATCATACTCCATCCACTATGCAAAGGTAAACAAGGAGCACTAGGAAAGATAGGTTGAGGTAATGGTAATGCAGTAGGAATATTTTATGGTTTCCTATTGTTCCTTGTGTTATATATGTCAGAAATGGCATTATAACTTGGTTGCTGCAAAATATTGTTACTAGTAAGTTGCCTTGCAAAATTTAATATATTGTTGAAAAAGACAACTAAGAGGGGGAGTGAATTAGTTGTCATAAATTTGATCTTTTAATTAAATCACTAGAACTAATTCTTAACACTATTTAAATGATTAATCATCAAATGATAATGTAGAAAATTAAATTGAAAACATAAAGACAATAGCACCAGATTTATGTGGAAAACCCAATAAGAAAAATACCACAGTGAGGATTAACTCACACTATAGATAATATCAAAACTGATTATAAAAGGCTCACTTCCTATGAAATAAGGGTCACTGCCAAAAAAAGGACTTTCTTTCGAATGGGGCTATCAACCTAGAGGGCTCACTACCATAGAGATAGAAAGAAGACAAAAAATACTTGTTATACAAAGAAGAAAATATCAATGAAACAAAGGATACCACCACAATCACTCGTAAACATGCATGAATGATAGAGTTCACCTTCTACTCATTACATATAGAAACTCAACATTAAGGCTTCACACTAATCTACCACACTCACATCACACACACTCACTAGATAGCATTAATGTCACATCTATCAGATCTTTTTCTTTTCACTTATCTCTCTTTTTCACTCTTGTATATTTTTCACCACTAACTCATCCTATATTTATACTATCTTAACCTCTAAAACATATTAAAGGATGGCCATCAAAATTCAAATTCAAATTTGGTTGGCACCAAAAAATACTAGGGTGGAATTAGAATGACGGCAACCCAAACACACACTTCATAGGGACCCAAATAGATCCAACACAATTCATGAAGTGTGAAAGTAGTATTCCAAACAAGGTCAACAAAACTAGTGTAAAACAAATATAACCATTAAGCACAAACTTTCCAAATGCTAAAATTATCTTCAACACAATCAAGGAAACTCAACTCTAGAACCACAAGTCATAAAACATCATCAAAGAGAAATCTAGACCAACAACATTTCTACCAAACCTAAACCAAAAACACAGAAAATGATAGTTCACAACTTGTAAAAAAAAATCACATTGTACAATGAATCAATAGTCAAAAAGCCAAAAATATGGATATAGAATCTTCCAACAACCATGATCAACATATATAAACTAAACAAACATAGGAGAAAATTTGGAGCAATCACTAAACAATTGCAACGTATCTTCATTGCAATTTTCTTAATATCCTTGACATATACAGTCAACAACAACTGGTTGATAGCTAGTTGATTAGTTGAAATCAATGACAACACCTTCAATCTTTCCATTCTTGCAGCAATCTCCCCCTTTGCCATTGACGGTAACACATTATGTGAAAAACCATCAAAGACACCATAGTAGCTCTGAATACACTTCTCAATATTTTTCTTTATATTTCTCCCACTTAGTAGATAAATTCTTGTTTTCTTCCCCTTTTTCTTCACATGCTTCCTCTCCTTTTTTTATTTTTTTATTTTTTATTTTTCACATGCTTCATCTCCCCCTTTGACATCGATGGCAAAGGAAAAATATATTTTACATTGATTTCTCCTTTGACATGAAAAAACTAAAATGACAACACCTGACACTACCTGCTCCCCTTGAGACATAGCCATGAAAACATCAATCTAGAAGAAAGATAGATCCATAGATCCACTGGACTGATGCATCTCCATAGGCATCTAGTTGAAGAAAGGAGGGGAAATGACCCCTAACTTTCCCTGGAGCTACTCAAAAGTATCTTTATGAAGAGCCTTCATGAAAATATCAGCCACTTCATCCTTTGTCAAAACATACTCAAGCATTACTTCATTCTCCATGACCTTCTTCTCTCATGAAATGATACCTGATAGATATATGCTTCATCCTTGAGTGCATCATAGGATTCTTTGAAATTTTAATTGCACTTGTATTATCATAGAAAATAGATATAGGATCATCATACATCATTGTGATATCTTTTAATGTTTTTTTAATTCATAGAACTTGCGTACAACAAGATGCAATAGTGATATACTTAGCTTCAGTAGTAGATAAGGAGAAAAAGTCTTTCTTTTTACTCAATCATGCCACTAATCTACATCCAAGAAAGAATGCACCACCACTTGTACTCTTTCTATCATCTACACATCCAACCTAATCTGCATTTGTATAAGCACTAACAGTAAAGTTAGTATATTTAGGATACCATAATCCATAATCTAGTGTGTCATTCAAACATCTAAAAAATATTTTAACAATAGAAACATGTGTTTCCTTAGAATATTCTTGAAATATAGCCACAAGATAGAAAACATGCATAGTATCTGGTCTAGTAGTAGTCAAATGTGATTGTCCACCAATCATAGATTTATACTTGCTTTGATCAACCTTAGGCGAATCATCATATTTACCCAATTTGCAACTAGTCACCATAGGAGTACTTACCGGTTTGGAACTGTCCATCCCAAACTTCTTCATTTCTCTCACATACTTAGACTGTGAAATAAAAATTCCTTTCTCTGTTTGATTAATTTGTAGCCTAAGAAAGAAATTCATCTCTCTAAATATAGATATTTTAAATTCTTTATGCATCTCTTCGACAAACATCTTACACATATTTTCATTTCCTCTAGAGATAATGTCATTAACATACATAACTACAATCAATATTTTGTGATTTTCAATGTTAAAATACAAATTAATATACATTGTACCTTTGTTGAAACCTTGCTGAATAAAGTACTAATCTAACCTTGCATACCAAGCTCTAGGAGCTTGCTTCAATCCATAAAAAGCTTTCTTCAATTTGCACACCATATACGGTTGATCTTTCAACTGAAATCCTTTCAGTTGTTCCATGTAGACTTCTTCTATCTCACCATTGAAAAATACTGACTTGACATGCATCTAATAAACCTTAAAAATTTTATGAGCAGAAAATGCTAAGAACATCCTTATAGCTTCCATTCTTGCTACCAAGGCAAAATTTTCTTGAAAATCTATGCCTTCTACTTGTGAGTAACTTTTACACACAAGCCTTGCTTTGTTTCAAACAACTTCTTAATTTTTATTTAACTTATTTCTGAATACCCACTTCGGTCCAATGATGTTTTTATCTATCAGTCTTGGGACCAATTCCCAAGATTGATTCTTCTCAATCTGCATAAGTTCTTCTTTCATGGCTTCCATCCAATGTTGATCTTTACAATCTTCACTTACAGTATTCTATTCAATCTCAGAAAGTAAACACAGATTCACTTCAGTAGCAACTTTGCTTCTAGTTAATACACCTTTTGTTTTATCACCAATAATCTGATTTTATGAATGATTCTTCTATACGTATCTAGGTAACTTAGGGGACACCACCAAAGCTTCTTCTTTTCTTTCATTCTATTCATCTCGCTTGTAGTGTCCCTCCATTTCAGTTGTCTTTAGATATAGAGTAAGTTCATTTGGTAAAATTGAGTTGTTTTCTTGTGTTCATTATTATATTGTTAAATTTTCTTTTGAAATTATGTGATAAAATAATATTTTAACTAGCCTTGATTAATCAATTTAATTAGATTAAATTGATCACAAGGTGACTTAGTTAATTGGGGGTTAATATAATAATTAAATGTATGATAAAAGATGCTATATATATATTCTGATTATTAACATAAATAGTGGGATTAAAATGCCATCCGATAAAGAAACCAATAAAGCTAAATATTATTATCACTAGTTTTTATTAATTACTCTTAAAGAGGATTATTTAATTAAGTGAATAAATTAATTTAAGTTTAAGAGGGAATATTATCTATATTTGATTTATTAAAAAAGGATGAATCAACCTATGGCAATTAAATGTTTTTATATTGTGATAATTATTCGATTACATTAAATAATGGAATTAGGAATGTCTTAAATAGTTTTTTTTAATTATTTTATAAAATTTCACAAGGTTTATATAAATAAAATAAAACAATTATATATATATATATGCACACAAATGCTTAAGTTATTTAATTGTCTAAAGTTTGAATGCTTTTGCATGCAAATTATTTAAATATATTTATTTCTATATTATAGGAGTAAACAAGTAATGCTAAGCATTCTGGTTAAGTGAATAATAGAGTTGAAATTTAATATTTATATTCAAACAGCTCAAAAGAAACATATTTAATATTTTTAATTTTTATTATTAATATGTTTATATATATATACAAAATTATAAACATTCCAAATAATAAATGAACTAATATATGTATATATATATATATATAATATAATGTATATTCTTTTAAAGAATCTTCCTTTCAACTAAATTAATACACTAGTAGAACTTGACAAATAAATGACTACGTGACTAAAAATGACTAAATTCTATTAATTTTTTGCAATTCACAAGTATAAATGACTTAATAAATGACTAATTTGTTCATCGGGTAAATTCACAACTAAATAATTGGTCAGACAAATAAAAATGACTAAATAAATGACTATTACTCATCTATTCTTTTTTCTTTCAAATTTGATCATAATCCATAGAGCTTAAGCCCCTATCATGGGACCCCTACCTAAGTAGGCCATTTGGCCACCTAGGTTGCTTGGTGCACCAAAAATACCTATTGTGTGGAAGGCATTGCCTCTCGGTCTAGTCTTAAGGCCTTCACATATTTTATAAAAAAAATTAGCATTTACATTCTTTAACTTTTATTACTCATTATGTTAATGAATTATTAATGTTTTTAACTATGATTTGAAGCCAGTTTGATTTTCTTGTTGTGTTAGCATGTCAAATGTATCAAATAGAAATTATGGTCAATTTCACTAATAAAATATGATTCAAACAATCCAATTGCATTTTGAGGGCTATCTTGCATACACTTTCATTTCAAAAGGTCAAGTAGTTGTTTCTAGAAGTAATTAGATTCAATTTACATGGATTGTAGAAACATAATGTCTATAAAAGTAGTTATTTCTAGAAGAAGTTCCTTAAAAATGTAAGGTCAAGTAGTTATTTCTAGAAGCAATTAGATTCAATTTACATGGATTGTAGAAACATAATGGTCGAGTCTACTGAAAACAAAGTTTTTCCCTTAAAAAAAGAGCATTTTGCCCTAAAAATGAAGATTGATTCACTTCTATCTTCGCTTGCTAATATACTCAACCATATTAATAATGTGAAATAGAAATAACAATTATCACTTTTGGTATGCAAATTTTTTCTCTTTCAGGCTTTATATTGTTAATTATTTTTTAAAAATATAATTATTTTATAATCTATGAAATCAATTGCACGTGTTGATCATTTTTATAGATGTTATCTTTTTATACAAGTTTGAACTCTAGTAATTTTAGGAGCACATCATGATTATCTTAATTTTCACAAAATATATGACAATGTAGATAAATGATTTTTTTTCCCCTAAAAATGAAGATTAATTTTCATATGCCTTCCACGCAATAGGTATTTTTGGTGCCTTAGTCAAGTCATGTATGCATTTGGAGGGAGTTTTAGGTAGTTTGTTTTTGGTGTAAAACATTGTGATTGCACATTTGAGGGAAGTTTGGAAGTTTAATTAACAATTTGGTGTTTCAACTCCCACATTTTAAGGTTTTCCCTTGGTTTACAGAGTAGAAAAATCTGCTTAAGAAAGACTCCATCAATATTAAAGGATTATTGGAATTGATGCAATGATAGAGACATCACTGTTAAAGGATCATAGAGTGGTTTCTTTGTCATGAAGAACAACAAAGGTATCCATCCACTAAGGTATTCCTGTAAAGCTACATGCAAGCAATGGCCATGGAAAGTATCCATAGTAGCCTCTAGATTGATTACACTCTCAAGGTAAGTTGGGATCTTTGTACAAGGCTTCCATCAGAGAAATTAAGTTTATATTTTTTTTTGAGGTTAAAAATCCTTAGAGGATTCCAACAAAATATTTAAATGAATACAGATGTTAGGCTTATATACTTGTGGGGATATGATGATAGGAGATCAAATTCTAAGAGAAATTTTAGGTGGAGAAAGAAAGCATGTTACAACTAGTATACTTAAAACCAATCAATGTGCTAATGGTTTAAATGTTTTTCAATTGATACAACCCCATCATTTCCTTCTTTTTTCCCACATGCAAGGGAAATTATTGTTAGGCCAACAAGAGCTCTTTTCATGGATGAGATTTCAACTGGACTAGACACTACTACAACTTACCAAATAGTAAAATGCTCACAACAATTTTGTTCCCATATGGATGCAACAATTCTCATGTCTTTGCTTCAATTTGCACATAAAATATATGAATTGTTTGATGACATTATACTACTTTCAGAGGAACAAATTTTCTATCATGAACCTAAAGATCATGCACTTGAATGTTTTGACACCTGTGGATTCTAATGCCCAGAGAGGAAGAGCCCTGCAGATTTCTTATAGGAGGTATGTGCTTTCTAGCTCTTGGATTGAAAAACTAATAGCAGTATATACTATATGTCATGAATATATGTGTAACTTCACATAAAATTTTCACTTTGACCAACTGTAGAATCAGTCCACATACAATAAAAATAGGTACCTACTTCTAGCCACATTTATAGTTGTCTCCATGGACACTAGAAAAACACATTTTTCTCTTAAATAGAGTTATCCATATTCTACTGTGTTAGAGCTTTTATTGATGAACAATTTTTCCTCAAAAATCAATTTTATTTCCAAGGATGGGTAAAGGAGATGATTCAAACACTAGAGTTAGAAACTATGAAGCTGTGGAATCCAAAAAACTCAATACAAAAATTTTTATGAAAAATTTCATTCTTTAGCATATTTTTACATGAGCATTCTATCATATTGCTAAGTTCATGTTTCATACAATTGAAACCTTTTCATTCTCAATTTGAAACTTAACACAATCCTAGAGAATATTTCCATGAGAAAATCAACTCATTTAATTTGTAGGTAACTTCTACAAAAGATCAACAACAATATTTGGCTAACAAGATGACACCATATCATTTTGTCTCTGCCAAGGAATTTCCAAATATGTTCAAAAAATTTCATGTGGGTTCCTATCTTTACAATTAATTATCAACACCATATGACAAAAAGAAAATCCACAAACAAACTTTGGTACTTAATACACACTATGTCCCCAAAACAAAGATATTTAAGGCCTGCTTTAGTAGAGAATGGCTTCTTTTGAAGTGAAACTCCTTCTATGTATTCAAGACTGTACAGGTAAGATTACATAAATATGAGATTTGAATCTAATAATTTTCCATGTTAATAATCCTTACCATGGAGTTCTTAATATAGGACTAACTTGAAAATCACTCTTTTGGCATCTCTTGTGAATACTAATTTATAATGTTTTTCTCTTATCTAAGTAATGTAGGATTCCTTATTTATGGTATAATATTTAAACAGGTTTCTTAAATAATGAAAATTTCGAATATAGGGATAATATAGAAATGTTGGTATGCTATGAATAAAACTTGCAAAAATGTCAAAGACCAATCATATGAATATTTTGCCCCATCAACTTCCCTGTCCCATCCCCCATTCTTGTACCCTAGTCCCTGTCTTTGTCCCCATGCTAATATCTTATTCAAATATCATTTCTTGGATTTTACTATACTTCAAGGCCTCCCTTGTTTTGCATTATTGCATCTCTCTATACCCCAAAAAGGGAACTACATAGAATAAAGTTTCTGTAGCATCCAGTCTACTCAAAAAAAGTCCTTAAACTTTCCCTTTTAATAAGCTTTATGGTGAATGTTCATATATTTTCATGGCAGTAGTAGCAACTATAGTATTCCTGAGAACCCATATGCATCAAAGAAATGAGGATGATGGAAATTTATATCTTGGAGATCTATTTTTTAGTCTCCTTGTCAACATGTTCAAAGGGACTGCAGAACTATCTTACAGAATTAGTAGGTTACCTGTGTTCTTCAAGCAGCGAGACCTTCTCCTATTTCCTGCATGGGCTTTTGCTATTCCAACCTTATTGTTAAGCATTCCTATCTCAGTTGTGGAGGGATTTTCTTGGGTTATTGTAACTTACTATGGAATAGGATTTTCTCCTGAAGCCAATAGGTACTCATTTGCAGTTCCCATTATAATGCTTGTTACGTATTTACGTAAATACCCATTATATTATGATCTTACATGTTGTATGTACACTAGTAATTGGGAGTGTTTGGGTTCTTAAAAAGTATGGTGGAAATATATCATGCTATTCCCTTCTCTTCATCTAACAGTATTATTAGTCATGTAGGTTTTTTAGGAAATTCCTTATGCTATCTCTTATAAATCATATGTCAACTTCTCTGTTTCGGTTATTGGCAGCAATTTGTAGGATAGTACCGGTATCCAGTAGTTTATCAAATTTTTCTTTGTTATCTATTTTCATGCTTGGAGGTTTAGTTATTCCGTGAGGTTTGTTATTCATCATGTTCATTTTCCATTATGAATTCAAATGAATTATGAACTAAATTATAATTGTATTGATTAATGACAAAAAAAGACATCAATGAGATTGTCAAGAGATTGCTCTCTAGAACAAGAAGGGAATTTCTAAGGCATCTCCAAGGTTATCCAAAGAAGGTTGTAGCATATTATTATAATCTTTATGACCTTTTCTTTGCAAAGAAGATTCCCAAGTGGTGAATCTGGGGCTATTGGTCCTCACCAATGATATATGGACAAAATGCCCTAGTGATAAATGAGATGCTTGATTCGTGATGGAATAAAGTAAGCTTTCATTTTGCTTGCATGCTTAATCTTTAGTCATTTTTAATTATATTGTATCAATTTATACCATCCAGTCTTATAGTTTTTACTTTTTTCTTTAAATTTCCTTGAATGAATCTCTTCGGAGGTACCAACCAATGTTGAAAACTACTTAAATACTATTTGTTTTGAATCGATAATTGGTTGTAGAGAATTAATGGCACATTGATTGTGGGACCTGAAGTACTCAAAAGCTGCCATCTATTTGAGAGAGGCTACTGGTATTGGATAGGGGTTGCTACTTTGTTGGGGTTTATATTGGTCTTCAATATTTTATACACAATTTCCCTTACATAAATTGTGAGTTATTTTAGTGTCAATGCATATATTTTTCTTATTCATTTTGCTTAGAAATTATTTTGTTTCCTACATGTTGACCAATTATCATATTTGTGTAAAGCTCCTGGGAAGCCTCAGCCTGTTTTGTCTAGAGAAAGCATTGCTAAACATCCAGGTTCCCAGTATGACAATATGACACATAAAGAACCCCGGGTGTTTTCATCATGGGCCAAGGATAAGAAATTGGAGCGCTTCTCCTCAACAAACTCTAAAAATAATGCAAGTAAGAAAAATCTTGTATCTCAAATTAATTCATGCATTATTCATTGCCCATATCTTAATGATCAAAATCCACCAGCAACACAATAGTTTATAAAGCGCAAAAGATAAATAGATGGAAGAAGTCAGAAAATAAATAGGTCACCAGGAAATAGACATTCTTTGGATGAGATCTTCTATTATAGGAAAGAGGAGGATCTTTATCTCTTCAGATATATATTTGGAATATTGATTATTTACATGTCATGAATAAATTGACTTGATGTAGCATTGTAAATGGAAACCAATTTACTTATGGGGATGTTGTAAATTACAAATAAGGTGCAAAAATATTCTGTAAGCTTTGTTGTACATTTACTGCATCCCATATGTACTATTTCTTAAAATGGAACATATGATGCAGTCATGTTGTGTAAATACTAAATAGTAAATTCTTTAGTACCTCTCTCCATACCAGGGGTCCTATTGAACCTTTTGATGATGTGAATAAAAATACTTTGTTATTATTCTGTAAAACTTGACAAGATTCTAAAATGCTTAGCAATACATGTATGCACAGTGCAAACGGATGCATGTAGATTAAGGTTGGTGTCCAAAAACCATGTAGTAGGTAAAACAAATTTAGAAGCAGCAACATCTGGTTCTCCAAAGTGGGATGATTCTTCCATTCAAACCATTAACAATGTCTTTTAATGATGTCCATTACTTTGTTGACAGACCTCAGGTACATATGAATCTTATATCTTGAATGCCAATGTATGTTTTCTTTTATTCTGACTTATATTTGAGAGCTATCTAGTTTTTGATGTCCTTGAAATTGTTGAAGGAAATGACTCAACAAGGTGTGACTAATAAAAGACTTTAGCTATTGTGAGATGTGACTGGTATGTTTAGATGAGGGGTTCTTACAGCTTTGATGGGAGTTAGTGGGGCTAGAAAGACAACACTTATGGATGTATTGGCTAGAAGAAATACCACTGGATATGTTGAAGGGGACATCAGAATCTATGGATTTCCTAAAAGGCAAGAGACCTTTGCCCAGGTTTCTAGTTATTGCGAACATAATGATATACATTCTCCATAGCTAACTATGAAAGAATCTTTGATATTCTCTACTTTATACGACTTGCTAGGGAGGTTGATAAGGTGACCAAACTTGTATATTCTCTACATTTATACAACTTCCTAGGGAGGTTGATAAGGTGACCAAACTTGTAAGTCCAAACTCTAGTTTCTTCTTGTTTACTAAATTCTTCCATGTCTCATTTTAGCAAGGATCCATGGATTTCCCTGACTCAGCAAGCTCTCAAACTACAGACCTTTGTGGGAGAGATCATTCAACTAGTTGAGTTAGAGGACTTATGAGATGCATTAGTTGGATTGCCTAGTGTTGGTTTGTCAATAGAACAAAGAAAACGCTTAGCAATTACAATAGAGCTTGTTGCAAATCCATCTATATTATTTTTATGGATGAACCAGCTTCAGGACTAGATGCTAGAGTAGCAACAATTGTGATGCGAACTGTGCCTAACACTTTTAATACAGGAAGAACCGTTGTCTGTACAACCACCAACCAAGCATTGATATATTTGAATCATTTGATGAGGTAAAGAAATGAATATTTGTATTCATTGGTATTTTTTTTGAAATTTATATTCTAATCATTGGTATCTGATTGAGTCCTGGTGTAGCTTCTATTAATGAAAAGAGGAGGGAAAATCATTTTTTCAAGAACCTTAGGTTAGAACAGTCACAAGATCATTGAATATTTTGAGGTAATATTGGCATGAAAGGACACAAAAAGGTTAAGCATGCAGAGGGGGAAGTTAAATCAAATTGAATTGTTAGGATATATACTATATAGATCAATTCTAGCACTATTGGAAAGCACTAGCATCTGAAGTGTAAATCATAGACAACTATACTATTTGACGATTGAATTGAATGATTTATGCCCAATTTAACCTCATCAAGATGCTACATAGTCTATCCTAGGAATACCAAAGATAAAGAATAAATGCAATCCAACCACATGGATGCTTGAAGTTAGCTCTGTTACATTTGAACTTTGCTTGGGAATAGACTTTGCAGAGCACTACAAGAATTCAAGTCTCTATGAGTAAGAACAACATAATTGTCCTAGTAATATTGTCTTGATTAGCTACTTTTCTAGCTCATTCTAGAAAATACTACTAATCTAAGAAGTGTAGGAGAAACAAAGCATTGGTGAAAGAGTTTAGCATACCAGTTCCTGATGGAAAAGATCTTTGCTACCCATTGCAGTATTCACAATCATTTTGTGATCAATTCAAATTCTACCTATGGAAGCAATGGTGGACATATTGGTGAAGCCCAGCTTAATATAGTGTCAGATACGTCGTTACTCTACTCACTACTTTGATGTTTGGAACTATATTTTTGGGACTATGGAAAAAAAACGTAAGTTTTTCTTTGCTCATGCTGACCTATAGAATTTAATTATATGCCTTGCTAGCAATGTGGCTGGCATAGAATATCAATTGGTTCTTTATGTTTGAACTAAGTTTATACGTTAATTTGACATTTCGTGTGGAAATATACTAACAAGTTCCATGCTTTCATATCAGGGATAACGGTATAGATCTCTTTGTTATCATTGGGGGCATCTATGGGGTAGTGATGTTCTTAGGAGTGAGCAACAGTTTAATAGTGTAACCCGTGGTTGTAGTTGAAAGAAAAGTATTCTATAGAGTAAGGGTTGCAGGAATGTACTCTACAATGCCCTATGCTTTGGCACATGCAAGTTGTTACTTTTAGATTTTACTGCTTACACTAGCCACAATGGACTCCAACTAATGAGATTTTTTTGTCTCACTTACTGCCCTCTTATAAGTTTCTATTGCCGCCTTGATTTATATATAAAACACATATGTACATATGTATATATATGTAAGACATATATGTCTACACACACACACACTAAAGTCGCTTCTAAATCTTACTGCTTATAATAGCTCGAATGAAGTCCACCCAATAAATTTAATTTCTTTTATGATTCCTTTACCATTTTTTGTTCTAGTTTTCTATCCTCTTTGACTTCCAATGATTTATTTTCGTATGTCATGGATATCAACATTTCTTTCCCTTTTCCTTTTATAGTTTTTCTAGTAATCCTTTTAAATTTAGTTTCTATAGATACATTATTCAATCTACAACTAATTAATACATTACATTTATTGTTTTGGAATAGGTGGCCATAGAGTTCCCATACATATTATGGGTATGTGCAGGATCATGATGGGCCAAAAAGTGGTGATATGATGGGTATGTGTAGGGTATGTAGTTGAAAACTTTTAATTTTACCCAATTAATGAAATGAAAAGGGTTTTTAAAGGAGATTCTCAGCTTTCCACCAATATAAATTATGCTTTACTTTGAATTAATAAATTATTATTATTCATTTTCTATTTGAATTACAACTAAATTCCAGATTGATAGGCTGATTGAAAAACATCTATAGCTTTCAAATAGTATCACATTTTTTGAATTTGAAACATGCATCACATTCTATGCTTCGCATACTATAAGATAAAAAAAAAAAAGAATTGAATTTCATGAATTTTTGACCAAGTTAAGGTAGTTAGAAAAACAAGTTTTTATATTTTAAAAAAGTTGTAATAAAAAATTCATAATTAATTATTTACTTGGAAAAAAATTACAAAAATATATGCATCACATTTGGACACGAGTCTTCTAATTATATCTAAAATATTATCATTTTATTGTGGTTAGGCTGGTTAGACAGACACCTACTTCTTATTTTTCCCTTAAATTTAAGTACTACTACATTGAAATTTCAAATTTTCACCAAATAAATTAGTTTAAAAAAAAAAAAAAACTAGTAGTTTAGAAACCACATTCAATTTGCTACATATTCTATTCTTACATTTTCTGAAATAATATAAATAACTTATTCGAATTTTTACATCAAGTTGCCTAACTCTAATTTTCCTGAATTTTTTTGCCACTTAAGGGCCTATTTTTTCCATGATGATCCTATACATACCCTTATCCCAAAAAATTCTTTATGTGCTGATTGTCTACATTATGATAGGTTTCCAGTGGATAGCCAACAAGTTTTTTTGGTTCCTATTCATTTATTTCTTCACATTCCTCTACTTTACCTAGTATGGGATGATGGCAGTTTCAATAACACCAAATGAGCAGATGGCTGCAATTATAGCAAGATCTTTCTGTGCCATATTTAATATTTTTTTAGGATTCTTCATTCCAAAACCGATATGCAATTGATTATTTTTTCTTCATTCTTCATTTTATGCATTCTAATTAGAGGAAAATGTGAAGAATCCAAGATTTTGTTTTTTGCAATCCTAAAATTACAAATTGTTTGATAGGAAAATTTTAGCCAAATAATTGATAGATATTCAATTAAGCAAAAAAAATTAGTTCCTCTTTCAAATTATTTTCTAGATCAACTATTATTCTTTTTGATAATGACGAAAAGAGCTCACACAAGTAATGAGAACTAAAGAGCTAAAGCTATCATGACGTAACTTAGATCAGACTCAGTCTTTGACTATTATATTAATACCTATTATATGTTATTAACAATCTTAGAAATAGACCTCAAATTTGGAGAAAATCTGCAATAGATTCTTTTATATTTAAAGAAGACTATAGGATCTAGGAGATAAATTTGAGATTAGACTATTTGTTCCTGATAAAAGAAGGTAATTATTAATTTTATTATGTTGTGATACAGAAAATACCAAAATGGTGGATTTGGTACTATTGGATATGTCCAGTTGCTTGAACATTGTATGGCCTCATTATTACGCAGTATGGGGACTTCACTAACCCAATTATGGTAAATGGAAAATAGAGAATGCCTTTGAACAAATATGTGGAAGAATATTTTGGATACAACAAAGAATATTTATGTCTAGTTGTTGTAGTTCTCATAGGTTTTGGAGTTTTCTTTGCATTTTTGTTAGTTCCTGCTGGAACTATAGGGAGGCCTTCAACCAGTAAATAGTGATTAAAACATGTTGCATTGGCCAATCATAATGCAAATTTTCTCAAGTTTTATAGAGGAGTGATAATTCAAGTAAGAAAATGTGTTGACTAGTTAACTCTCCTTGAGATTTGGTGGCTTGTGATTGGAGTATGAAATGGTTCTACATATTATCAAAGGCTCTACATTTGGTACAAGGCAAGAGAGCACACAAAAAGTGAGTCTAGGTTCTTGTAGATTGTTAAATACTGGAGAAGGCCTGAATATTTAGGCTCCTACAATTTGCATGCAAAGGAGATGTGGTGATGGTTATGTTTGACATATCTGTGTAAAGCCATTAACAAGATGATGAAATTTGGGTCCCTATGGAAGATTTCTAGGTCCTCTCACTCAGGGCTTCTTTCATCGGCTGGAGCTCCAAGGGTTTTGGGGCCCATAAACCCTAGAAGATTTTCACCGCCAGCTACCAATACTAACCAGGGATCGAATTCCAGTCCTCAGTATGTCAATCTCATTCGTCAGGTGTCTCAGTCTAGGGCATGAAGTGGTGATATGGTTGTCGAACCAAACCCTAAATCTGCACCTTCCAGCGGCAATGTGAAAACTTCAAGCCCCCAATCATCCACTCTTGCCATAGTGAGGGAAAATTCTAGTAATTTGCTTCCTGCCATAGGGGTCATTATGTCCGGGCCACAATCCTATACTTTAAACTAAAAACCTCTTAAATATTTGTTTTGAATTCTACTATTTTCTATTTTGTTCATACATATTGGTTAAAAGATAAACACCAACATCTATATTCAAAAACAGGGGAAAATGTTGTTCTGTGGAATTCAGGAACATACCCTCCCAATAATACTATCCTAATATGGTACTAGGTAAGAAGTTTGTTTATGTTTCAGTTGACAATAATTAATGATTCTTATTCTATTTTCTCTTTTCCAAACACTGTCATGTAATGTGCTAAAAATATATTCATTGGGTCCCATGGATAGAGTTCAATGCACCAAAAGGAAACAATGCAGTGGATTTGGACCTGAGCAACACCAGGGCTAACATTTTTCAAGTCAGGACACTGATTTCTCTAAGGTGTACATGGAAAACATTGTGAAAAATGTGGAATTGGGAGATGGTGCCTCAGGTCTAAGGCCTAAAGTGGGTTTCACAGTAATGCTCAGGTTCCGCATTGGGAAGACCATTGTTCAGTGCCAAGTTTATCTTGCAGGTATGAAATCTATAGATTAGTTCATATTGAGGTACCGCTATTATTAGTAGTAGTGTTTCAGTAGATTAGCAGAGACATTCTATTATCATTGTAATATACATAAAAGCAGGCATGCAAAATTATGGTTGGTTCAGGTTGCTTTTGTTGGTCTGCTTGCACAAGTTGTGTCCAAGGTCCCAGCTAGTAAGTAAATGTATGAAATTTCCCATTATTTTGCAGTAACTATTGATGGATAGTATGAATTAATTCATTTTTGTGTACTTAATGTGAATCAGTATTATTTATAGACTAAATCAAATACCGCTTCTTGCCAATAATGGGTGTTGGTGTATATGGCAAATGATTTATTGCGTTTGTTTATAATTGTAAAATCTTCTTCTACCAGTTATCTCCTCATTGATTTCTTGTGTTTAAGCCGAGGTTTCCTTTGATAGTTGATGGAATTTATGAATGTCCCTACATTATTTTGATTCTCCCCATGTAAAGAGATTATTAATTACACACAAATTGTATGCACTATTCATGGTGCCCTCTTATTACATCTTTTAATCAAATTCTCCATTGTTTTTTTCTCTTATGATATCATTTAATCAAATTTTTTATTGTTTTCTCTTACATTCATTTTGCAATTTTGTTCGATGCAGTAAGATTACTATAATTTTCAAATTGTATGTGGTCATGTGATGAAGGGCATTCTGTGGTTGCCTAGATGGCACTGCCATTTGGAGTCATCCACACAAGAATAGAAAAATATAACTTCATTGTGAATCGAAAATGTCTCTAAGAAATTATTGATCACTTGAGAATGAAAATTTTAGTCATATTTTCTGTTAGAAAAATTGCATTAACCATCTTTCAAAAATGAAGACCAAGTAAATGTCATTCCAATACATTAATGGAAAGTGAAGTGGAATGTACAATAGAAAGAAACCACCAAGACAAAGTTCTATCCCAATTAATAGAGATCTACAAAATAATCTTAATTAACAATTATTCCTAAAGCTAAGGATTCTTGTGAATTGTTTTGGTAGAGGTAGACGTAGGTGAGTTCTTGAAGTTCAATTCTAAAGACAAAGGAGTGTGGATTTTTCTACCCTTGGATGAAGCATTCAACACAGTTACATGGTTTTTAATTTCAATACAAGAATTGTTAGCTAAAGTATTTTAAAACCAAGCTGCTCATTTTGTTCATTTAGTTACAAAATTTCTCACTTCTTAGAATTGCCAATTATGGATGTGCGGTGGGAATTCCAAGTGGGTCCTGCTGTGGGAATCTTAGCAGCTAATCAGCTCTGGCGTGCATGTTACATAATGGAGGTATTCAATGTCTTTTCTGGGTAAAAGCAAAAAGCTGTGTCACACTTTCAGCCAACATATTAGCACAACTGAATTTAAGTATTTCTAACTAAAAATCAATTTTGGTCAAACATACGATGTAGTAAGATTCATTCTAGCTAAGTTAGATACTTCCACAACTTTTTCAACCAAAATTGTCGGCTAAAAATACATGGAGCGCCATTTTGAGTCCAATTTACCAAAAAAATAAAATTATTTGAAAAGCTTGAGGTTTCAATAACTCTGATGTTTGGAAGCTTTTTTGGAATTTATTTTTCCTTAAGCGTAACCTAAAAAGTTACAGAATTTCTCTCTTTGTTTGACATTCTCTACTTGAAAGTCTGAAAGCTTTTTTGAATTTATTTTTCCTTTAGGATAAACTCAAAATTTACAGAATTTTTGTGGTAATTAGGTGTGTTTGGGTCTCTTTGAGGGAGAGAGAATTGTTTGTAGTTAGGTCTTTATGGAAAATCATCAATCTCAAATTGACTGCGCAATTGTGTCAAATATTGTAGCATCCATTAGATATTTTGGTTATATGATGTTTGTCATTTAAGTTTTAATGTTTAGTTGGTATGGGGCTCTGTTGTCTAGACCAAGTATTAGGTATGTATTAAGCCATGGGATCTTTCTTTTCTTTGCTTGATGGACCTCGTAGACACAAAGACAAGTTTTGACAATGAATTGTTCTATGGTCTTACAACGTGACTTTGACACACGCCATGAAATATTAATTCAATTTGTTTGTCGTCTTCTTAGTTGCAGAGAATAATAGAATTAGCAAGCATTGTTTTGTCCTTTGATCCTAAGCTGATTGAGGTAAGTTGAGGAAAAATCAATGCTTTGTGTTGCTGGCATTTCCTTCAGATTATTTATTATTCATATAATGAATCATGCAACTATTTACTATATGTAGCAGGGAGACTAGAATGGTGTTGGATGCCATACTAATTACAGGTAAGCATGTTTTACCATCAACATGATATAAATGTATGTTAGTCTGGAAAAGTAATAAAAAGAAGAAAATTACTAAACACTTGAACACACATATACTTACACATGTAGCTTAAAGTACTATCATGATCCAAACTTGGATATATTACTGGATTAAATGCTCTCCTTGAATAGCACCAAGTCCATGCGAAAGGAAGGAGGTTATGAAGTAATCAAGAAGGCAATAGAGAAACTTGGGAAAAGGCCCAAGGGCACATTACTGCCTATGGGGAGGGCAATGAAAGATGTCTCACAGGCTGAAATGAGAGAGCAGATATCAATACCTTCTCTTAGGTATAGACTATTTCTTAACGATTTCTAGTCTTTAAAGTTTTTAGACTATATGCAGTTCAATCTTGTAATGTGGTTATATGGTGGGTAACAGGATGTTGCAAATCAAGGAGCTTTGATTCGAGTGGGTAGGGACACAAAAAGAGAGGGAAAAGGTTAGATGCTCCCAAATATCATCTTGAATCTATAACTCAACTAATGCAATATAAAAAAAAATCTAGGCATCTATTTATGGGTTTTATGAACTTCAATATTCAAGCAACTGTTTGATGCATCTTCACAAACTTAGTTGTAGGAATTGAAGATGTCTTTTTACTTCATACCATTCTCAATAGATCACTTATATTGTAATTGTTTTTCTTTTTTCTTTCTAGTCTAAAACTACAATCATTCATCTGGCAATCCATTTTGTTTTACCATAACCATACTCTTCATTCTCATATTGCTGCCTGTCTTGCTTTAACATTGTCAGTACTATTCCACAATTCATAAATTGAAAGATTAGTATTGAGATTTCAATATTTGTCTATAAGGTGCATGTTTAAATTTTAGTTCCACAAAGATAATATGATATTGAATCACTAAGTGTCACCGTCAACAATGTCTGGGAAAAAATTGAAAGCCAAATGTATTATGAGGGAAGCCAAAACTCAAAAGACTACAATTAAACCTCATTGTTATTGAAGTTAATTTTTAAGGATATACAATGTCTGTTTTCAAGTTATTTTGAGGATCATCAACCTGCTTCTAATATGGATCCCTACATTGTGACATCCATGATTAATGAAACTACAATTCTATGGAAGCTAGATTTGTTAAGTGTTTATTGACTTATCCTATTGTTATCTTTTGATGATAAAGATTGCATATTTTTATGATTAATGATAGTCAAAAGCTATTTTATGTTGTAAAGAGAAGTGACTTAAATAATTTTTGGCTTGAGAGAAAATTTGATTCAAAAAATATTATCTTTTTTACAGATTCCAAAGATGTATCACCCTGAAGAACAGTGGTGGGAAATGTGAAGTAATTCTAGTTCAGCTGCTATAATATATGTATAATGCTAGTGCTATCTAGATTGTTAAAATTAGTGTAAATATTCATAAGCTATTTGAAAAAAGCATATCTTTCTTGTCATACATAAGATCTATATGTAAACATGTTGCATGCATTGTACTGGGGACTAAATTCGAATTAATGCATAAGAAATCTAATTGTTATTTTTTGGTAATCTTTATCCCAATAAATTGTCTTTTTCTATCTCCTTCATTAACATTGCTTTTGGTTTTATGTTATATGTTTTGTTGTACCAAATGTATTTATATTTTACTTTTCATTAATCAGTATATATTGAACCAAGACCTCCTCCAACACCAAAGGGAATAGCTACCTGTAGTAAAATATCAATCAATATATGCTAAACGAAGACTTCCTCCAGCACCAAAGGGAATAGTTGCATATAGTAAAATCGAGATAGATATTTGCAGATCATTTCCTGAATTGTCATAGCTATGTTTAATCTTTATGATGCTTTATCAATTACCAACATGCATAATTGATGAATCTCTTCAATTTTTTACATTTTTCCTAGGCCAAACTGTTGTGCCTGTCTCAGGTAGGAACTTCGTTGCCCTGCAACTCTTGTTTGGTATGGGCATCAAGGTATTTAATTTCCAGAAACAATGAGCCATTGGTTTACATTTTTTATTTTGATTTCCATCAAGCTAGGAATTGGTTCTACTTCTTGTTGATAAAACAACCGCCTACCACAAGTATTTGCAAGGAGTAACATAAGTTTGATTATGTAACAAAGACTATTTATATAATTAAGCGGCTTTGTACATTTTCTTGCCATCACTATGAATGGAAAAGACTAGCTAAATTCTTGTCAACTATTTATGATCCAACAAACATGAGTTATGAATATGATATACATGTTTGTTAATTATTTAAAATCATTGACACAAAACTTGGATGCTATTCCATATTTTATTACTTCTATAATTTCATTACCATGTGGAACATCAAACAATAATATTAACTCCCAATTCGTTTGGTTGCACTATCTTGGTAATATTTATAATGCACCATGGGAAAAGACACCAATAGGTTGGGGTGCTAGGACACCCTTTCTAAATAAGGCAAGTGAGTTTACTAATCAATATAGGGACACCAATAGGTGAGACATGCATATAGAGTAGGTCATGAGGTCTTCTACTTTTGAATGTAGGTTTTAAAGTGTATTATTCTCAAAACAGACTACAGCTTATTCTTGTGATATATTTCTCAATTTGATGGGGGCATACTTGTATATTAACAACAAAGCCAGAGTTAAATGTTTCTAACTTTCAAGAATTATGTAAGAATGTTTATTTGGATATTTGCATCTCACATAATTTCTTCCATTTTTTAATATCTCTTTTTTGTTTTTTTAGTATTTAAGCTTCTGGTTCTCAGTTTCAGAAAAAGTGAGTAGTAGTCACTTACAATGGTGAATGGAAAATACAATAGACAATGATCATAACAATTATGTTTTTGCATTTCATGGAGTTTCACTAAATTCTTCGTTTATCATTATTATTGTTTCCCTTCAATGTATTGAGATTCATCATCATAGTTGACACTTGACAATATAATTACGGACTAATCAAGTTTACATAAGTCTATATGACTCCCTTAGTAAGGGGTCCCATCATGTTGCTTGTTGTAATATTTTCTTTTATATTTTAGTTCAAGTTTAATATTATGTTAGTTTTGTATTATAAAATTTATGGCATTTAATAAATTATTCATTTCATGACTATATTTACTACCAATTAATGGAAACCAGTTAATAAAAATGACTAAATAACTAAATTAATCTCTAAATATATGACTAAATTAATAACTAAATATATGACTAAAGTAATGAATAAATATATGACTAAATAAATGATTACCATGACTAAATAAATGACTAGTTAATAATAATCAATGACTAAATAAATCACTACCATGATTAAATAAATGACCAGTTAACAACAATCAATGACTAAATTAATGACTAAATCAATGACCAAATCAATGACTAAATCAATGAATAAAATAGTCTAGTCATAAATTTGGTCATGTTATAAATGACCGGAAATAAACTATTAATGGTCACGTGACCAAAATTAGTCATTTATATGTAATTTTTAGTAGTTTATTTAGTCATATATTGTTGTTTTTGTACTAGTGATATATATGTATATATTAGTTTTTTTAAGCATGACACTTGTCTTTACCTTTATCTCCACCTTTCTTCATACATTCTCTCCTTCTCTTCATGTGCCTAGTCCTTGCATCCACATTTTTGCATGCCCTTTACGTGGTACTTCTTTTGGGGAAACTCTTCCATTTGGGGGGAAGAATGATGTACCCATTTTTAAAAAGATAGGTATGCTTTACATAGGGAAAAAAAAGGACTCCTTTGGCAAGAGTTTTGGAAAATGAATTAGAGGTGGTCTGGTAAACAGATCATAGACAAAGTTAAATGATTCTTCTCCTCAGCAATAGAGTATGAAGGAGTTATGCCAAGTCTTTGCATATAAGGGAATAGAAATCTAGTAGGCCCATCGATGCCAGTTTGGAATAAAAGCTGCAAGAACACCATTTTCAGGTATGTATTCTTAAATGGATAATGACTCTTAATGTGATGTTTCTAGATCTGGTTGGAACCTGTTGAAGAGTCGAGGCACTTCGTTCATGCCATATTTGTCTTTTTCATTTGATGCCCTTCAACTCTCTCCCTCTCCCTTATGTTAGAAACAGGGACAAGCAAAATGTCACAATGCTACAAAGAAAGAGAGGGGCAAACACAATAACAACTTATATTAAAAACAAATCTGATTTTTATTAATTCCATTTTTCCTGAAACAGAGCTGCTCGTGCCCTTACAAACATGCCTACATTCTTTCATACAAAAACAGAGTAACTTGCCCCTTATTCTTTTACAAAATAGAGTTCATCTTAAAGTGATAGGAGAAGTTTCTCGAATATTCAAACACTAGAATAATCTAGATACGTCAAAGAAGATAGTAGAAGAAATAAATGTGATGGTTGAAGTAGTTGAGGAATGATGGTAGGGGAGATTACAACAGTATAGTTGGAGTCCACGTCACCAACACTCCCCCTTAATCTTCACTGCCATATATGTCTACTATTCCAATTCCTTTACTCTTCATTTACCATTCACTAATGTCTTTTTTTATTGCTTGTTGATGTACATAACCAAGTCTATTGACTTATTCAATTCCTTTTCTTTGCCTGAACATGATGATCTTCATGTCTGACGATGCCTTTGTCTTTGTCCAACTGCTGCCATAGTCTCTCAAACTTTTTTTTCAAAATTTGAATCTTGAACTTCCCGCAAACTTGTCATCTATAGATGTCTTGCCAAAAGTATTTGTTGTACCTTCAAACTTGCCATGATTCCCATCATCTTTTACATGTGAACTTTTATACTTAAGCAAATTCTTGATCATACCTGTAATTTTCTACCAACTCAATCCATAAATCCATCCACAATCCATATGCATACAACTTGTCATATAATCTTTCTTTGATGCATTATTCCAACATTTCTTTTCACAATGATTTTTCAAACCAGAAACACTGCAAGGGTGTAAGTCCCAACATTTATCTTTTGTATGCCCTTTCCTGCTACAATAGCAACATTGAATACATTGTGTTTCTCGAACAAATTTACTTGAGCCTGTATTATTTCCTTTGCCTATTACATACCCAATTCCTTCATGTTTTGGCCTCATAACTAGTTCTATTGGCTCTTTCATTCCTTGCTCATTTTTTCCCAATCCTTTTCCTTTATAACCCATTCTTTTCATGATTTTAAAACCAATATTATCATCAAAACAACTAGCAATATTTGCAAAATCAAATACATTGCCATCACAATTTTCAGACTCATCTTTATCTTCATCACAAACAACTTCAGCAAAAATACATTTATCAATTGGTTGATCAAAGCATAAATCATTTGTATCACATAAAATGTCACACACTAAAGGCTTTGACTTCACACATTCATTGCATGCTACTAATTTATCATTCTCTTCTTTTAATTTTATGATTTCCTTCAGCTGCAAGTTATTTGCTTCTTCCAATCTATTTAATTTTTCTTCCAAGTCTTCATTCTTTTTCTTAATTTCATCAAACAATTTTAGTCTTTGTTCAAATTCTTCATTTATTTTCTTAATCTCATCGAATGATTTCAGCTTTTCTTCTAACTCTTCATTTTTAGCTTTAACTTTATTCAATTCAATTTCAAGATCATAAATTTTTATCACTTGTTCAATTTTTTCAATTGAAACCTTTTTGAAATCTTTTAACACTTCAAAATTTTGTTTCTTAACTTCTAACAATTCCTCTTCCAAAACATCTCTCTTTCTTTACTTTTTTTCCAACCTTACCCATTGAATTAGATAATTTAAACTCACCTTATTGGTTTTTTTTTTTTTAAATTCTGCTACAATGATTTCCCTTTTCTTCAACAACTATACATGCCTTCACCCTATTAAATAATTTAAGCTTCTTTGTATTTTGATTACAGTCAACTAATCACTTCTGGGATCTTCAAAATAAAAAAAACAATAGTAAAGCTTGGGCTATACCTTCATATCTACACAGATTCCTTCAAACCCTTCACTTTTTTCTTTCCTTTCGCCATTCACTGCAATCTCTGTCTTCAGCTTTTCAAATAGCCACCAAACATAATCCTTACAAGCCGTGATTTCTAATTTGTAGTAGGGGAGAGGGCCCAGCAGTCGTGCACCCTAACTTCGCGCTTCTAATTATCCTACGTCGAAATTTCAAATCACTCCCAATTTTTTATAGCAGCTTACTTGGCAAGTTCTTTGCTTATAACTAAGGTTTCAGGGCCACATCATCAAATATGATGCCACATCAGCATGTGTTTTTGTCAAGGTGTCCAAAAAGGCCCCAAAAAATAGTGAGACCAATTCTTGTGCATTACATCATGAGTAGTTGAGCGCTGATGTGGTATCACATGATTGGTTGCTTTTTAGATCAAAAGCATACATTTTGTTTAATTATGGGTAGTCAAATCACAACTATTGGACATTATATAAACAAGTATTAGGTATTATATTTACGATTGGGTGCACGACTATTAGACCCCGCATGACTATTGGGCCCTCTCCCCTAACCAAGACAGATAACAACACAGAGAATATCAAACTATTCAAACACAATTTATTTCAAGTTGCTCGAATGCAACAACACTACACAAATTTCATTTTTTCCTATAAACATGTATTCGACTCTGTATTAACAACATAACAGAGAATGTACACAACATCATACAGGTACACGATTCTCCGTTGGATTAAACCTTTGATTCCTCCTTTGGCTGGGCAATGCCTTCTTCTCTAATAACGGCGTCTCCTTCCTTGCAGGCGGTCCGTCCTTTATGTCTGTTTTAGTCTGCTGCAACTTTTAACAGCTTCAACCAGTGATCTCTTTAACAGAAATCCTTCGATACCAGCTACTCTCTAATATCTTCAAAGACTCCTGGCTTGGCAATTTAAACTGCAGTCTAGCAACTTAAACAACAATCTTCTTCTCAGCTGTGAATTCCTTTCTAGCCTCTACCTTTAAACACTAACACTCTCCCAAATAATTTTGGCTCATATAACCCTGGATCTTACTGCTCCGATCTTTTCTTAGCTTCTGCAGTCTCCCTGGATCGGTCTGCTCTGATACCACTTTGTTAGAAACAGGGACAAGCAAAATGTCACAATGCTACAGAGAAAGAGAGGGACAAACACAATAACAGCTTATATTGAAAACAGATCTGATTTTTATTAATTCCATTTGTCCTGAAACAGAGCTGGCCGTGCCCTTACAAACATGCCTACATTCTTTCATACAAAAACAGAGTAACTTGCCCCTTATTCTTTTACAAAACAGAGTTCATCTTAAAGTGACAGGAGAAGTTCCTCGAATATTCAAACACTAGAATAATCTAGATACGTCAAAGAAGATAGTAGAAGAAATAAATGGGATGGTTGAAGTAGTTGAGGAACGATGGTAGGGGAGATTACAACAGTACAGTTGGAGTCCACGTCACCAACACCTTAGTTGTTTGACTGAGTAATAGTGATTATTTCTGGGGTATCAGAATATTTTACCTGTAGAATTTGGCACGATTTGTGGAAGCTTACATGCTTAGAAACTTTAGATGTTTATCTGGAACTCTACCATTTCCTTGGATGAAATTATTTCCCTACCCAGCGTCGTTGTTGTGCTCCTCCTCTCTTTAGCTATTGCTAGTCTTTTCATGCTTGGGTTTTAATAAAAATCCGCCCTATGATTCACTTTTGATGCCTTGTATTGAGCTGCATCTTGATGTAAGTAATTAAAGCTAGGGATTGCATTCATATATGGTATCCATTCCTTGCAGTTTGATCGCTCCTGCTGTGCGTAGTGCTGGTCTGTAGTTGGACGAATGAAATAATAAATGTCCCTTATACCATTCGCAACCTATCACAGTTGAAGTATTTAGGTTTTAGAGAGTATAAGTTTAAACAGCCTCCCTGATACTATTGGCAACCTGTTGCATCTGCAGTACTTGAAAATAGAATGTTGTAGAGGTTTAAATAATCTCTCTGATTCCTCATCAACTTGTCTCAGCTACAGTGCTTGAGCATAATAGGAAGTTTAAAAGTTTAAATAACCTCCTTGATTCTACTGACAATCTATCATAGTTGCAACACTTGAACATAGAAGGGTGTAAAAATTGAAATAACCTCCCTGGTTCTTTTGGCGTCACCCTGCTAGTTGCGTTTACTTGAAAGTTTCTTTCACCTTCTTTTATCAAATCCATTCTGTGCACATCCTGCAATCTGGAATTCCATTAGACCGCAATTCTTTTGAGGTATTTTGTCAAAGAGTTCGCATGCCTTGTCTGTGTGCCCACACTTTACATGCGTTGTATCTTGGGGTTGTTGGTGTGTGAAGTATGGGCAGCCCTCATCCATTAAACTTGCTTGGTTGCGGGCACTTTGAACATGAGCAAAGGTTACAATATTAGGATGTGACCGAGTGCTTCATTAGTCCAAAGATTTTGAGAGTTTCCTTGCAAAATCCATTTTGTGCACATTCTGCAACTATTGCATCCCATTCCATGAGTCCGCATTTCTCCCACTTTCTATTTGGCGCAGGCAAAGAGGAATGATGGAAAAGGTTTTGAAATCGGGCTTTACACCTGCATATTGCATTTGCTTGAAAGTTTCTTAAGCCTATTTCCCGCAGCTTTTAAGTGCACTCTTGTGCAGCAACTACCCTGCTTAGCTTCAGTCTCTCCCTGGCAGCACCCTATAGTATGGTTTGCATTCATGTTACAATTATATACATATATGTTGAAGCATGATAAACTGGGATAAATCTTGATGAAATCGATATTGTTTGCTGATTATTCATGGGATCTTTTGTAGTGTGATGTATAATTTAGGTGTGCTACATTCAATATTTTCTCTTTATATTTAGTATTTGATAGATAGAATTTATGAGGGAATTCGATTTTACATGCAGTTATAGATTTATTCTTACATATAGTTGTAAATATATAGATATAAATGGGTGTAAAGAAACATATACTATGACATAAGTTGTAGTATAGTATATATCTAATTAAGAATATTTTATATCCATGTTATAAATAGATATACATGTTTATCTGATGCCATCTTAAGATAGTATGGAATCTATTTATGTTTTTCCCTCTCAGTCTGAATGTATACACTTCATACTATATATTGAGAATCCTATCACTCGATATATATAATTTATATGTCTATAACTTATCAGATTTATCGAGAGTTTTGTTAAAGAGTTAGAAGCTATAGAAAACTATTATAAGTATTGTCCAAATAAGTCAATTATTGGGGATCAAATCGAAAGGGAATTCAATTCCAAAAGGATTCAGTAGGCTTAACCATAACTTGACATCGTAAAATAGCTAGAAACCTCCTTGGTTAATGATTAGGTATTTAGGTATACATCCTACACCTGTCAATTACTTTAGTAAAGAAACTTTTCCATTTTTTATGTTTTCCCAGAGTGTATTACGTATAGGTGAATGTAAAGGTATTAATCTATTTATGGTGTCAATTAAGTATGTGAGTTGTATTTATTTAATTTTTTATGCTTTTCAAGATGTTATTTGAATTGATTTATTAGTAAATGAAAGAGTCGTCTAGATGAGATAGGGTGCTTTATGGTTTTATTTATATAAGTGTATAAAAATGTGTTTATAACATGAATTAAAATAAAATAAAATTTGTTGGTGATAGTAGAGATAATTTTATAACATATCTACATAATTCTTTAATCATTTAAATGACCTCGTCATGGTCAAAATAAAATATTGTGAAATGGTTTAGGATGTTTATTACATATAATGAATGAATATGAAAATGTAAGTAGTTATAGGAAAATTAAATTAATCTTGTGTTAGATGCTTAGTGAGATAGTTGTAAAATATGTTTGTACAATTCCCTTAATTATTTTAAATGATTTCTCGATGAGTGAAAGAGCAACATAGTAGGTTTCTATTCATTTTGTCTTAAATTGCTCCTCATAGTATTAATCGTTGTAGACTTTAAAAGATTATAATTGAGTGTGTATCTCTGTGTGTGTTGTGTGTAGGTGTGATTATCATATGGTTTTGTTCATTACATAGATTAGGGAATAATGAAGAGATTTACGGAAATGTAATTTAAAAAAATTGGAGCATCCAAGTTGTGACAGATAAATGAATAAAATAATTGGAGTACTATAATAATAAGTTGTAAATTAGCATGAAGGTTACATACTAACTAGTTAATAGTGAAGATTTCCTTGTGTGATCAATATGATGGTTATTTGGAGTATTGCATGTTTGTTCAGTGGAAGTGTAGAGTAGCAGTTTGGAAACTTTGACATTTGAATATTATTGTGTGGATGGTGTATTAAGTGAAATTAGTGTGTATAATGAAATGTGAAAACAATGTTTTCCGTGGTTGATTGGTTACTTGCTTAAATTATGGTGTTTGATTAGTGAAATTATTGTGTTTATGATTATTGTCATATGGAGGGAGCTGCTTGTGTCTTCTAATTATTATGAAAATTTTGGTTATTGTGTTTGTTCTTGTACGAAGATGATAATCTTTTAAAAGTGTTGGCTTCTATTTTCGTTGTGATATTGTTTCCTTTACTCCACATTTGTCATTTTGTGATAATGAAAGTTATATAGTCTTTTGTGGTTCCATGATGTGAGTCTTCCTTTTGTGTTAATTTTGATTGAGGAGACTTTTTGCAATTGACTTTCTTTTAGTCATAATTTGAGATGATTTGGAACCTAAAGTGTTGAAGTACCTTCAGTAGGAGTTTGTGTTATTTTGGTGTTTTTGGCTTCCAGAGGCAATCGATAAACTTGATTTATGTTGTTTTTCCATGGTTAGACCTTTGGGATTCATTGATCCTATTTCTGATTTTGAGTTCTTGTGGGTGGTACCTCCTTTGTTCTTGTTTCAGTGATATGGAATGGTTTTGCGAGATGGTTCTTTCCTCACATGTTGTGTGATATGTTCATGCAGGAGCATCCAGTGGTGTGAGGGTAATCTTGCATCACCCAAAAAGATGCTTTCCATTTATGTTCTTGTTGTTTTCTTTTTGTTGATATTTTTGCATTTTTGGATACCCTTTTCGTCGAATAACAGTTTCCAACTTTCAGAACTACTTTTCTACTTTTTCTGCCCAAATGCTATTTTTAGCAGGTGTGAATTTTAAGGCGTGGGAAGACCAAAATTTATGTAAAGGTTCATGATGGAAAAATAATCACTTTGGCAAAAAAATCAAGTCAAGATCATTCACGGTTTGAAAGTTATTCAAGTTCCAATTTCTACTTTTTGCCCTGAAAAGCCTTCTAAGTCCAGTTTTAGGAACTAAACAGTCTCGTACGGGCCCAAAAATTGTCAAAACTAGCAAAGATAGTTTGTAGTGCGTTCTTCACTCCGAGACCTTTCTGATGGTGCAAACGGTTTGAAAAACAGAGTCCCGGATCAAAAGTTATGGCTTCCAGAAGTTGGCCAGTTTTTGGAAAATTGCCAATTTTCGAATTAGGACTCAATGTTTGAATTTCAAATTGTAATTTTGGCGCCTAACCGCCAAAACTCTTATCTTGAATGTTGTTTTTGGCTCCAAATTGGGAAAGGGGTTATTTATGGGAAAGTTTCTAATTTTTGTGTAACTTTTTTGGGAAAGAGTTCGCATGCTGCGAAAAGGGGGGATTTCTATAATTCTGTAATTTTCTGAGAACTTCTGTCATTTTGCATGTATCACAGACCTTGAGGATTTGTGATCCTTTGCATTTAAGAGTTTCATAATATTGAATAAAAGATTATTCTCTATTTTGTGAGTGTTTTTCTGTGTCTCAGGTTTGCTCCCTCGTCATATGTACTCCTTGACTTTTATGTGAAATGAGGTACACCCCTTGCTTGTTTTGGTTTGGTACCCGTAGGGAGTGGCTCTTCATGGGGGTCTGACACACAAAGGGGTTGTTGGGGTAACCCATGGAAGAGTTTCCTAAACAAGTGATAATGTAATTAATGAGCTAGTGGGTTTGGGTAGATAAACACTAAATAAGATTAATTATGAGCCTCACCCATACCGTTAGTTATTTCATAGGCTAAGTATGGGATGAGAAGACCTGGTTGGTATGATAACTACCTTGTCCTCATGAAAGGTAAGTGGTCCCGCATGAGTCACCCTATGGAGTGATGCCTTGAGATAGGCAGCCAAGATAACCATAGATGGAGGCGGTGCCTTGTGATAGGTTGCCTGGATAATCCATGTAAGGCTATATGATGACACTCTCCTATAGTACCCATTTATTTTTCCCTTTTTTGGTTGCCTTTGGGAGTGTTGTTTGAATTTTTGATGTTGTAATTGGTTCTTGGCATTTTTTGTTGAAGCCTCCAAGTTCTATCTTTTAGCGTTGCGCACATGCCACATGGCAACTTGATTAATGTTAATAAAAGGTTCCTTTGACATTTATTGTTGGTTGACATTGTGATTTCATTTGAATTTTTTGGATCCTATTGTTGTTGGCACCTCTGATGGTTATTTAGTGTTGATCTATAATATTGGCATTTGGTTTTGTCATACATTTCATTATTTTGTTGTACCTATGTGATGGCAATGTTATGGACTGTTATCTTATATTGTTGTTATCCTTGTTGTGGATTCTAGTTTGCTTTTGGTTCATTCGACCATTTTGTTTGAGGAATGTGGATCTTTCTTGTCAACTCCTAGCACAAGGGGGTGGCCTTTCGGGTCCACACAATTGGGTGGAATGTGCTATGCACCCCATTGGGTTCCCAGGTTGAGTTCGTGATGTGGAAGAGGATACAAAGTTTCCAGAACTTCACTTGGTTGAAGACTACTCTTCACTTTGTACCTTATTCTTCTTTGATGTATCTTTTTTTGTATTTGATGTATCTTTTCCTCTACACAATAGGATGCATATGTACTCCTGAAGTGATGTAATGTACTCCTAAAATAATTGTAATGTATTATTGTGTCCATGATGTGTTGTATTTGTGAAAATATTGTCCACCATTGTAACTTTGAACTATGAAATGATTTATGTAATAGGATGATGTATGTATCATTTTTATTTCCTTTGATCATGGATGGTTATATGTTATCTTTATGTAATCTTGATTCGTTCATCATCATTATGGTTTTAGTTTTAGGATTTTGTGATGCCATCTCATGTACCCCAGAGGACATAATGGTCATTGTAATTGTATAATTCCTTTATATGTAATATATGTTCATGTTAATCTCATGTATTGTTCTATTTTCAAAAAAAAAAAAATTGTGCAGTGTTTTGTTGTCCTTTGGGGTTTACACGGTGGGGTGTTACACTACTTCTCTTGCTCATCCTTTTCTTGTTCTTCAATCTCTTCTTTTCTTACACAATCAGGTTCATCAAATACATATCCATCAATGCAAAAAGAATTATTCATTGTCTCATCAACCTTAACATTTGTACTCTCTACAATCTTTCTATAACTTTTATTGAAACATTTGTATGCCTTTCTATTAGTAGAATATCCATGAAAAAATCCTTCATCACTTCTTACATCAAACTTTCCCAAAGTTTCTTCATCTTTTCTGATATAACATTTGCTTCTGAATACCTTGAAATACTTAATTGTAGAAATTCTTCCATGCCATAGGTCATAGGGAGTGTTTGTACTATTTTCTCTTGCTTGAACTCAATTGAATACATAAACAATAGTATGAATAGCTCATTTTCAATAAACTTTCAGTAAACCATCCTCAATAATAATTGATTTAGCAACCTCTTGAACCACTCTATTTTTCCTTTCAACAACTTCATTTTGCTAAGGAGTTCTTGAGGCAGATAACTATCTATTTATTCCATGCACTTCACAAAACATATTAGACTCATGGGAGGTGAATTCTCCACCTCTATTAGATCTTAAGAATTTTATCTTCAAGTTTACTTCATTTTCAACCATAGCTTTGAATGTCTAGAATCTATCTAATGCATTTGATTTCTCTCTAAGAAATGTAACCCATGTATATCTAATAATCATCAATTAAAAGCATAAAGTACCTTTCACCTAACAGACTTCTCACTCTTGCAAGACCATAGATATCTGTATGAACTAAATCCAGTAGTCTAGTAGTAGAATGTTCCTTTGATCTATAAGAATTTCTTGCTTGCTTTCCAAACTAACAATTCCTGCACATAGAATTAATAGTCTTTTTAATTCTTGGTAAATCTCTCATGGTCCAAACAACACCAATCCTCACCAAGTTATCAAAATTCATGTACACATTCTTTGATGCCATAACCAACTATCATTAATCTGAGTCATAAAGCATCATCCATCAACACCCTTATGTTGATAGATATTTCCTTTAGATTTCTTCCCTGCAACATTCAAGTTTTGGATCCTTTCTGGATCTCACATCTCTCATCCTTGAACACAAGATCATATCCCTTACTAGACATCTAACCAACACTCAATAGATCATGCCTAAACCTTTAACATAGTAGAAATCATTAGTATGATGCTTTCCATCAAAACTTACCAAACCTGTTCCATAGATTTTAGCACCAATATCATCTCCAAATATAACCACGCCTTGATCATATTTTTCAAGCTTAACAAGCATAATTTTATCACCAATATCATATGATTTGAACAACCACTATTAGCTACCCAATAATTCTTTTCTTGTTTATCATGTAGGGAAGAGATAACTATACCTTCATTTTTATCTATCTCTGAAGGGATTTCCTTTACCCATTTTTTAGAACTAGTAGAAGTAGGTTCATCCTTAATCACCAAGAAAAAGCATTCATTGTCATCAGGATCTTCACATTCTAAATCTTCATTAGATATTCTAGCATTATCATTCACATAACATGCTCTGTTAATCTTCTTTCCTTTCTTTTCTTTCTCATATCTTTTTTTACTATTTTTATCTTTTTCCAGACACTTTGTACAACATAATGACCTATTTCTCCATAGCTAAAGCATTTAAAGGGTAACTTACCTTCATACTACCCAGAGACTTTCCTCATCCTTCTTACAAAGTTAGCTTCTATTTCATCAAAGTATTGTTCATCCAGACTTTCACCTTTTGTAGCCTTAAAATAAATCTCTAATTTGCATCCATTATTTATATTTAGCTTCCTTAGCTTATAAGATGTCAAAAATTCCAACGAAATATATTTAATACAAGTCTTATAATCTATACTCTACTCAATAGAATACACCTTCTCATTGTAAGCATTAAGAAGAGTTCTAAGAATATTCTAACTACTATCTCATCCAATCTCTATACATAGGCTTTAACATTCTTATCTTCAAACATATGTACAAGCTCAAACTATGTCTCTAAATCCTACAATTTTTCCTCTATAACTCTCTTATCACCTTCATGAACTCTTTCCAGAGCATCCTAGTCTTCCTTAGCAATCTTCAAAGTCTAAACCTTAATCAACTTATAATGTACTAGACTGTTCTACAAAATTTACTTTTCCTTATTGTTCGCTTCATGTATGATTTGATATCTTCAGGTGTACTCAAACCATTAGAAGGAGGAGTGTAAGGATTCTTGTAAGCTTTCTCCACATCATATCCACAATATTCCAAGTATTCTTCCATCAATATTTATAGATAGCATAATTAGTTCCATCGAACCTTGAATAATCATCAATAATTTTGCTAGCCATCTTGGACCTTCCTCAAGCGGTTAAGCTCTTCCCCAAGGAATCAAGCTCTGATAGCAATTATTGAATAGGACAACTAAGAAGTGGGGTGAATTAGTTGTCACAAATTTCATCTTTTAATTAAATTACCAAAACTAATTCTTAACACTACTTAAATGATTAATCATCAAATGCTAATGCAAAAACTTAAATCTAAGGCATAAACACAATAAAACTAGATTTACATGGAAAACCCAATAAGAAAAAAATATATAGTGAGGATTAACTAACACTATAGAGAATATCAAAACTGATTACAAGAGGCTCATTGCCTGAGAAATAAGGCTCATTTTCAAAACTGGGACACACTATCCAACAGGGCTATCAACCCATTGGGATCACTACCTTAGAGATACAAAGAAGAAAAAGAAGATTTGTTACATAGAAAAGAAAATCTCAATGCAACAAAAGATTCCATCACAATGACTCACGGGCATGCATGAATGATAGAGTTCACCTTTAGGGCAGTGCATTCAAAAGCTCAACATTGAGTCTTTGCACTAATCTACCACACTGACATCACACATGCTCACTAGATAGAATCAATGTTGCATCTATCTACTATTTTTTATTTTCACTTATCTCTCTTCTTCACTCTTTTATTTTTTTAACCAATAACTCACCCTATATTTATACTATCTTCAACTTTGAAACATATCCAAATTCAGCCATTCAAATTCAAATTCAAATAAGGCCAGCACAAAAACATCCTAGGGTTGAATTAGAATGGAGGATGAACCAAACACATGCTTCATAGGGACCCAAATAGATCCAACACACTTCATCAACTCTAAAAGTAGTATTCCACACAAGGTCAGCCAAACCAATGTAAAAAAAATAGAACCATTAAGCATGAACTTTCCAGATACCAAAATTATCTTCAACACAATCAAGGCAACTCAACTCTAGAGCCACAAGTCAAAAGACTTCATGAAAGATAAATCTAAACCAACAACATTTCTCCTGGACCTCAACTAGAAACACAAAAAACCACAATTCACAACTAGTGAACATGACTCACACTATACAATGAATCAACAACCACAAATTTGGATATAGCATCTTCCAACAACCATGATCAACATATCTGAATCACACAAACATAGGAGAAAATCCAAAGCAAAAACCGTATTAATCATTGAACACATGCAACATATCTTCATTACAATTTTCTAAATATCCTTGACATATACAACCAATAGCAACTAGTTGATAACCATTTGATTAGTTGAAATCAATGAAAACACCTTCAATCTTTCCATTCTTACAACTAATATATCCTAGAGGTAATGAGTTGTGTTGAGGTGGTCCTATGATAAGAAGCGGCTTTGGAGATGACTTAGGAGGTCTAATAATTAAAGGACTTTTAGGAGGCCTTGAAGAAATATTAGGTTGTCCAATTATTAGAGGACTCTTAAGAGGCTCAAGAGGATGTTTTGGAAGTCCTATAATTAGGTGGAGATCTAATGGATACTTGTACATTCATAACCTCAATGGATGTAACTTGTTGTTGATGTATTTTTAGTGATGAGGGGTCAATTATTGGCATAGCCTCTTCATCCATACCATATGTTGAAAGAGATGTATCTATAATATTATCTGCATTTGGAACAATATCTTCCTAAATGGGGGGATAATTGGAAGAGGTAAAAACAAAGTTCTCGTGATTTTCCATGATTGTATCTCCTTTCACCAAGATATCTTTGTCACAAGTAGGAATGGTATTGAGAGAAGAACAACTATGGTTATCATGGTTATCCTTGATTACATTCTCTTTCACTAAATCATTCTCACAAGTGGGATAGATGTTGGGAGATGAATGGAGACAATGCAAGGTAATGTTAAGGAATGTGTTAATGATCTCATCTTCTTGTGGCTTGATATTTGTGGACATCAAAAAAGTATCCCTTCTTCCTTGCCTGATTTGGGATTAATTGACGATAAATTGGACTTAATGATGCCTTGATTTGGGGTTGTGAGGTGAATAACACATCCACATTAGGTCTTGGGAACTCATAAATTGAATAAAATGCATTTATTGATGTCTTGTAAAGGTGTTGTAAGGTGTTGTAACACATCTTCACACTTTTCTAAGATCATAATATCATAATTCACCTAAGTAACCTTACCAAAACCTATTTCAAAGTGTTGTAAGGTCTTGTAATAAACTCACACTTTCCTAGAATTTTCATCAATATTTACACATTTCTTATGCTTTAAATGACCCCTTTATACACTTACAAGCCTTACTTAAGTGTCTTGTTAAAGAAGAACTTGATAAACATTATTTAAATTATCATAATTCCTCACATCAACTTAAAAATTATCGAGTGGACTAAGTCACCATTGGTGGCGACTTAGTCCCATTTGGCTCAAAAATCAAAATAAATTTAATTTTTTTTCAAGTTTTTATTCCAAGTTAAGACCTAAGGTCGGCCTGTGATGATGTATTTTCAAGAATTATGGCATAATTTTGTGTTAAAAGGTGTAGGACAACTGAGAGGGGGGTTGAATCAATTTTCACACAAATTCAAATTCAAAACTTCAACACTTATCAATCCCACAACCACACTATTCTATTATTAAGTATGAACATGAAATGCAGATAACAAAAAGTAAAATCAACACATGAACACCAAATTTTTACATGAAAAAACCAATGAGGGGAGAGCCATGGAATGATGAACTCACAATATAAGAGATTATAAAACCAAATACAAAGGCTCATTGTAAGGGCTCACTACCCAAAAGAGGACTCACTATCCAAATACAAAGGATCATTGCCTAAAGAAAGGACTCACTATCCAACAGGGAGGTTCATTACCTATAGATACAAAAGAGAACAAAGGATCCACCACAACAGTAAACACACATCTGCAACCTTGATCAAAATATTGCAGAAACCTTCAACTCACTACCTTCAGGAATCTAACACAATGAAGTACTGTTGCCTCAACTCACTTTCACACACTTCTACTTTTTGATTTGTGGCTCACTTCATCACTTTTCATCTCCATCCAAATCTTTGCAATCTAAATTGCATTTATACCATCTTCAACCTTAGAAACTTTCTCCAAGGTTGGCCACATAAACTTCATTTCATAAATTCAAATTAGGTCAGCAACTCAACATTCTCAAGGTGGAAAAGAATGAGATTTAACCAATAAAAATACTTAACCAAGACCAAAAATAATGTCCCAAATCAACCACATGCTTCCTTAATGAAATTTAATTCTTAAAATGAAGTTTAAACACTAGGTTAGCCAAACCTAATGAAAACACAAATGAACATTGATGTACATGCTTCCCAATAAGAAGATAACACATAGACGATGCAAAATGCTTCATTATAAATGAGAAAAAATCTTAGGTTCCTTCAGATACATCTGCAGAAAGTGAAATGATATTCGAACACTGAACTCCTTCCAACAATCCATCTGGACTATGCAGACACATACAATAACTCAGAAACATGACTTTTGGATCACCAAACCACAGTTATCTTTTCCAGATCCAAGAGAAAACCAATATAAGACATATTCTAGATCCTCTAGATCTGTAATAGAACAACGGAGGACTGTGAAGCAGAAATATTTTTCCCAATCCATAGAAGACCTACTCTACCAAAATAGTCCATGCACTAGTGAACATAACTTTCACATCCCATCAAACCAGAAGTTTCAACTTAGGAGATATCACCACTAGATCACCATTAGCAAACCTTTAGATATACACAAGCATAGGATCAACAAAATAGAAATTTGAAGCACATACCAGAGCACATTCTAAGCACATTCATAACTTTGAATTCTCTTCTTTATAAATTTTCTCAAAAGCACTTGGAAACTCATCATTTCAGCACATCTACAACATACTAAACTATGTTGAGATAAATGACAACATTAATGACAACACCACCAAAATTTTCCATACTTGCAACAATCTCCTCTTTGTCATTGATGGAAAAACATGATGTGAAAAACCATCAAAGACAACATCCTACACAAAAATCTCCTCTTTATAGCTATAACATGTGCCTCTTTAGGATCTACTTGAAGTATGGCAACTATACATACTGCATGCATAATATTTGGTCTAGTAGTATTAAGATACAATAGTCCACCAATCCTAGATCTGTATTTTCTCTAATTAGTTTTAGCAGATTCATCATCTTTACTCATCTTACATCTAGTTTCCATAGGAGTACTAACCGGTTTGGAGTCATCCATTCCAAACTTCTTCAACAACTATTTGACATATTTAGATTATGAAATGAATATCTCTTTATTAGTTTGATTTACTTGAAGAACAAGAAAGAAATTTAACTCACCAATCATAGACATTTTAAGTTATTTTTACATTTCTTCTGCAAATATCTTACACATGCCTTCATTTCCACCAAAGATGATATCATCAACATATACAACTACTATCAACATTCGTTACCTTGCACTTTTAAGTAAAGATTACAGTTAGCAGAGCCTTTGCTGAATCCTTTCTTTGTCAAGTATCTATCTAATCTTGGATGCCAAGCTTTGGGAGCTTCCTTCAGTCCATACAATGCCTTCTTCAACTTAAAAACCATGTTCGGTTTGTCAGATAATTTAAATCCTTTAGGTTGCTCCATGTATACTTCTTCGTCTAATTCACCATTCAGAAATGCTGACTTGATATCCATCTAATATACTTTGAAATCCTTGTGGGAAGAAAATTCCAAGAACATTCTAATAGCTGCCATTCTAGCCACAAGGGAAAATTTTTATTCTAAGTCTATGCCTTCAACTTGTGAGTATCCCTTGCATACAAGTCTTTCATTATTTCTTATGACATGGCCATTTTCATTTAGCTTATTTTGGAACACCCATTTTGAACCAATTACATTCTTCTTCATAGGTCTAGGAACTAATTCCCATGTCTGATTCTTTTCTATTTACTACAAATCTTATTTCATAGCTTTCATCCAACTCTCATCTTTACATGCTTCACTCATAGACTTAGGTTCAATTTTATAGAGTAAATACAAATTTTCCTTAGTTGGGTATGTGTAGGATCATCATAAAAAAAGCAGGCCCTTAAGTGGTGGTGAAACTTCAGAAAAATCAGAGTTAGGAAACACGACGTAAAAATTTGAATAAGTTATCTATATTATTTCAAAAATATGTAAGAATATAATCTATTTCAAATTGAATTTAGTTTCTAAACTACTAGGTTTATTGAAAAGAAAAAACTTTTTGGTGAAAATTTGAAATTTCAATGCAATAACACTTAAATTTTAGGGAAAAAATAAGAAGTAGGTGTCTGTCTAACCAACCTAACCACAATAAAATGATAATATTTTTTTATAATATTTTAGATATAAGTAGAGGACTCATGTCCTGATGTATGTGAAGTGTAGCCTATAGTATGTGAAGATATAACCACCTTAACTTGGTAAAAAATTCATGAAATTCATTTTTTTTTAATCCTATAGTATGTGAAGCATAGAATGTGATGCATGTTTCATATTCAAAAAATGTGATACTGTTTGAAAGCTATAGATTTTTTTCAATCAGCCTATCGATCAATACTTTAGTCATAATTCAAATAGAAAATGAATAATAATAATTTATTAAATTCAAAGTAAAAAATAATTTATATTGGTGGAAAGTTGAGAATCTCCTTTAAAAACCTTTTCGTTTCATCATTTTTGGGTAAGAAAAAAGTCGTTAACCACATACCTTACACGTACCCATCATATCGCTAGTTTTTGGCCCATCATAATCTTGCACAGACCCAACTACTACTTTACTTCTTGTCTTCACACCTTCACTCTTATATCCAATTATCTATTCCTCCAAATGATTCTTCTATACATACTTAGGAGTCTTAACAACAAGTTTTGGTTCATTCTCTTCTTCTTCCTCAATCTATTATTTTTCTTCTTCTTCCTCCTCCTTCTTATTCTCTTCAGGTACTTGTCCATAGATAGGATCATTAGGTTCAACTTTACTTATTTCAATAGGTTTGTGCATGTCTTCATAAACTTTCACATTAGCACTTTCAATAATCTTCCTCAATCTTTTATTGAAGCATTTATATGTTTTGTTTGTAGTAGAGTACCCAAGAAAAATTCCTTCATCACATCTAGCATCAAACTTCCCAAGATTTTCATCATCTTTTTTAATGCAACATTTCCTTCCAAATACCTTAAAGTATTTCATAGTAGGATTCTTACCAGTTCATAACTCAAAAGGAGTCTTTGTGTTGTTTCCTCTGATCTGAACTCTATTAATAACATAAACAACAGTGTGTATTTTCTCTCTCCAATACACATCTAGTACATTTGATTCTTTCATCATGGTTCTTGCAACTTCCTATACTGTCCAAATTTTCCTCTCAACTACCCCATTCTACTGAGGGGTTCTTAGAGCATAAAACTATCTCTTTATGCCATGTTGTTGAAAAAATGTATTAAACACACTAGAGGTGAATTCTCCACCTCTATCAGATCTCAAACATTTTATTTTCAAATTCATTTCATTTTCCACTCTTGCTTTGAACACTTTAAACCTATCTAGAGCCTAAGTATTCTCTCTAAGGAAAGCAACCCATGTCATTCAAGAATAATCATCAATAAGGAGCATAGTCACCATTCAGGATTCCTATTCTAGTCAGACCACAAAGGTCAGTATGAATTAATTCTAGCATTTTGGTAGTAGATTGCTCTTTTCCCTTAAAGTTGCATCTTGTCTATTTCCCCAACTAACAACTTCTCCAAATAGTATTAGTAGGCCTTGTGATTCTAGGTAGACCTCATACAACATCTCTTAAATTTATTTTGACTAGATTATCAAATTTTACATGTCCCATCCTCTAATGTGTTGCAAATATGGTTGTCGTTGCACCAAAATATTCACGCGTTAATGCCCAATACAACCGCTAGATTTATACAAGATCAAGATCTGCATGAGGCAGTTAAAGGTTAAACCATGTCACGAAGCCCAAGTGCCATGTTGGACTACACCTACCACAGGAAGAGGAGACCAAGGGTCACACCTTGCAACAATCCCCCACCCCGAACACAAGCGCGGGGTTCGAACCTATGACCTCAGCTCTAATACCAATTGTTGCAAAGACAACTATCGTTGCACCAAAATATTGACCTATTAATGCCTTATATAGCCATTGGATTTATACAAGATCAAGATCCATAGAGGGTGGTTAAACAATGTCATGAAGCCCAAGCATTGTGCTGGACTAAACCTACCAAAGGAAGAGGAGACCAAGGGTCACACCTTACAACACGGTGCCACAACCAATTTTCATTGACTTGAGACACAATGCATTGACCATCAACTCCTTCTAGTAGCAACCATATCTCTAGATCCTTTTTTGTTTTCATAGGTATTATTCTGAAATGCAAGTTTAAAACCATTGCAACACATCTTTCCAACACTCAAAGGTTATGCCTCAAGCCCTTTACATAATATACATCATTAGTACTATGTACTCCATCAAAACTAATTGTACCTTTCTCACAAATATTATCTCCTGTATTATCACCAAACATGACCAAACCACCATCATACTTTTCAAGTTTAGTGAACTTACTCTTATCTCAATTCATGTGATTAGAACATCCACTGTCGATCGCCCAATAGTCTTCATCCTATGTTGCATAAAGGGTGGTGACCAAAGTACATTCCATCTTATTCATTTTGTTCTCTGGAGCATACTTCCTTGCACATTTTCCTAGGTTAGCAAACACATATTTATTCTTTAAAACTAAAAATAAGCATTCACTATCATCACTCTCATTATCAGATTCATCATCAGAGATTTAACTTCTTCTTGAACATAATACAACTTCTTGTATTTCTTATCCTTTCTTTCCTTATCTTTATAATCCTTTTTCTTCTTATGTACAACTTTATTCAGACATGTTGAAGCCTAATGACCAATATTACCACAACTTAAAAATTTAAAGGGAAACATACCTTTATACTTTTCGGTACCTTTCTTCAAAATTCTAGTGAAATTCACTTCCAACTCATTAGAACCATCACTCTCTGAATCATCTTCAATTTTCATTTCCTTAAATGTTGTTTCTGTCTTTTCTTCTTCCTATCTTCTTTCATGAACTTTCTCATCTGAAATGCTTCCAGGGTGCTAAATAACTATTCTTTAGCATACTTCTTAGGATCATACATCTATTCAATAACTGAAATCTTATCAATGTAGCAATCTAGTAGGGTGATCAAGATCTTCTCAATAATATCCTCATCAGTCAGCTTTCCCCCTTGATTCTTAACTTCATTTGCTATCATCTCAACCCTCTAGAAATATCTTGTAAACTCTTAACCTTCTTCCATTTTCAAATTCTCATATCTATGCTTTGTCGCTAGCTTCTTTCTCAACTTTACTCTTTAATTTCCTTCATATAGTTATTCCAACTTCTTAGAGGCTTCATAAGTAGTGTCTAAAGAAAGAACCTTAGTTCGCTCAATTTTAGATAAAGCACTATAAATAGCATACCTCACTTTCTCATTCTCCTCATAAGTAGAAACATCATCTACAGTAGAAGGACCACTCGCTAGAGCAACATAATTTGTCTCAATAGCCTTCCAGTTCTTGTAACGAAATGAAATAATATATCCTATCATCTACACTTTCAAATCACTATAATCAAATCCATCGAACATTGGGATCTCCAACTTATGAGCCATCAGATCTTCCTTAAGCGGTTAAGCTCTACACCAAGAAACCAAAGCTCTGATAGAAATTGTTAAAATGAGTAGGAAAACTGAGAGGGGTGGCGAATCAGTTGTCACACAAATTCAAATTTAAAACTTCAACACTTATCAATCCCACAACCACAGTATTTTGTTATTATGTTGAACATGAAATGTAGATAACAAAAAGTAAAATCAACACATCAACACTAGATTTTTACGTGGAAAACCAAATGAAGGAAAAATGACATTAAGGATTAACTCAAAATATAAGAGATTATAAAACCAAATACAAAGGCTCATTGCCAAGGGCTCACTACCCAGAAGATGGATCGTTGTCCAAATACAAAGGCTTACTGCCTACAGAAAGGACTCACTTTCGAGTAGGGAGGCTCACTGCCTATAGATAAAAAAGAGAAAAAAAGATCCACCACAATAGTAAACACACATTTGTAACCTTGATTAGAAGATTGTAGAAACCTTCAGCTCACTACCATTAGGAATCTAACACAATGAAGTACTATTACCTCAACTCACTTTCACACACTTCTACTTTTTGATTTGTGTCTTACTTTGTCACTTTGCATATCCATCCAAATATTCACAATCCGAGTTGCATTTATACCATCTTCAACCTTAGAAACTTTCTCCAAGGTAGACCACATAAACTTTATTTCATAAATTCAAATTAGGTCAATAATTCAACATTCCCATGGTGGAAAAGAATGAGATTGGACCAATAAGAATACTTAACCAAGACCAAAAATAATGTCTCAAATCAACCACACACTTAATTAAATTTAATTCTTCAAATGAAGTGTAAACACCAGGTCGGCCAAACCTAATGAAAACACAAATGTACATTTATGTACAAACTTCCCAATAAGACGATAACACGCAGATGATGAAAAACCATTCATTATGCATGAGAACACATCTTAGGTTCCTTCAAATACATTTGAAGCAAGTGAAATGATCTTATAACACCAAACTCCCTCAAACAGTCCATCCAGACTATGCATACACATAAAACAACTCAGATGCATGACTTCTGAATTGCCAAACCACATGCATATTTTCTAGAACCAAGAGAACACTATTTCAATAAAAGAAATATTCTAGATCCAAAAGATATAAAATAGAACAAATGAGGAATTTTAAGGAAAACAATTTCTCCTAGTCCATAGAAGACCAACTCTGCCAAAATAGTCCATTCACCAGTGAACGTAACTTTCACATCCCATCAAACTAGAATCTTCAACTTAGGAGATATCACCACTAGATCACCATTAACAATCCTTTAGATCCACAGAAGAATAGGATCAACATAGGAGAAACACAAAGCACGTACTACAGCACATTCTAAACACATTAATAACTATAACTTCTCTTCTTGATTGATTTTCTCAAAAGCACTTGGAAACTTATCATTTCAGCACATCTATAACATACTGAATTGTGTTGACAACAATGACAACATTAATGACAACACCACCAAAGTTTCTCATACTTGAAAAATTGTGTATAAATATATGGTTTTATCTGTCATAAAAAAAATTCATAACTCATCATCATTCATCCATCATTCATCATGTTCTCAAGTCAAGCAAGCAATTGTTTTATCATTGCTTCTCATCAAGACAACTTCCTAAGACATTCAAGGGAATATTCTTCATGTTTTGTTCTAGAAATTCAAGATCAAACATCATGGAAAGGTGTTAACTCCATTTTTTCCTGCTTCATTACATTCTTTCTTCATTTGGTTTAATTACCTAAAGGGGTTTGACGAAGGAAAACCCCCATGCCTTAACATTCAACATTTTTTTCTCTTTTCTTGTGTGTTTGTAGATCTAGGAACTTTGAGGCTTTGAAGATCATTCAATATTAGGTTGAAGATTCATTGAATACTTCTCCTTATTGACCAAGTCAAAATATCTATTAAGAGTCACTTTCAAGCTTGAAAATCAGAGTTTTAGAAGTGGACATCTACAAGAAACCAAAGTACAGACCAAAGGATTATATTTCCACTTTCAAATTTTTAGAAATTCAGAAGTGGACTAAGTCACCAATAGTGGTGATTTAGTTCCATTGAACCTTTTTTCAGAGGTTTTTGTATATTTGGATACCCATTTGACCAAAATGGGTTTATGAGCAGTTTTTCCAAAACTGGGACTAAGTTGCCCAGATTGGCACAAGTGTCCTAGTCAGCTTATACAACTATTTTTTTAGCATTCTAGAGCTTCATGCCATCCCTTTTCAACCTCCAAGTGCACAGATTCTATTTCATAGCTTTCTATCTAGTTTTGTTTGCATATTTAGGTCATTTATCACATGTTTGCATATCATAGTGTGTTTTCCAGCACTTTGCATTTCTTAGGTTTAACATCATTAAATCATCTTTCTTTCAAATTATTACATTATTATATCATATTTATACACATTTTATCATATTTACATTAATCTTGAGTGTATACATTTGCATTTTAGCCCCAATTCTTTCTCCTTTTAGGTGAAAAACCCTAGAAGGAGCTTAAAGCATTTGGGTAAGCCAAAATCATTGTCCACAATATCCTCCAAAGTGAGTGGGATAGTGTTAGGCCCATAAAAAAAATATTCTCATGACACTCAATGATTGTATATTCTAACACCAAGATACCTTTCTCATAAGTAGGAGAGATATTGGGAGAATAACAACTATGGTTGTCATGATTTTTTGTGCATATATCCTCTTGTATCAACACATCCTCATAAATAGGAGAGATATTAGGATAGGAAATATGGTATTAAGGGATGTGTAAATTTCATTGTCTTGCACTAAGAGGCTCTCATAACTAGGGATGTTATTGGAAGAATGACTAACATGCTTATTAATGTGATTTTTATTGGCATACTTAGAAAGTAAAGATACTGAAATTTTAGAATTGTGCCAAAAATGAAAGATAATCCATCTAAATTATGCAATTCTTAAAAAATGTAAACAATTTTCCTATAGGTTGGATGATTTTGAATATTGAAATGCAATAGAATTTTTACGAGTTTGCAACAAATGAGACAAAATAACACCTTTTCTTGCACATACACTAATTGTTTTTCAAATTTTCAAATATAGTTTGAACAACAAAAAGTGGAAGCTAAAAAAAGATTTAAATGCACTCAAAAATTGCTTAGAATGTTTTTATAGGGACTCATTTGACCATTGATGAATGGGTCCTTGCTCAAGGTTTTTTAAAATTGAAATTTTCAAATTTTGGGCCTTTGCATGTGATTTTTGTTTCTAGTTACAAAGAAAGATTTTTCTAATAGGATTTTCCAAATTAGGGTGTCTAAATGAAAGTACAAATAAGGTTAAATGATGAAAAATATGACTATTGTTAGAATGTGATTTTAATCTGAATATGAACCTATATTATTGAAGAATGATCTTGATGCAAGTACAATGAAAGATTAATGTAATCCTAATATAAATTTTCTAATTTTTTATGAATTTAAGTGATGGAAACATGTAATATTAAACCCTAAATTCAATGTTCACTAATTCAAGTTTAAAGAGCCCTAAATTCAATGCAACTAATGTAAATCTAATGCAAACTTAGAGAAAAACATGATCGAGGACTAAAGTGACTTCCAAATTAGAATTTAAAGTATTCAAAATGTCAGGTTTACCAAAATTAAACATAGAAAAATAGAGGTTTTACAAAATGGAAAGGTAGCTAAAAGGGGTTAGAATGGACCTATTTTCCTTTATTTCATTAGGAAATGAGATCACCACAAAGAGTTGACTTACAACCCTTAGGCGATTCAACTCAATGAGGGAATCTATTCATTTCCTTATGATTGAGGACATGGGTATTAGCTTGAAGAAAACCTTTGGGAGAAAAACTAAAAATATTAAATCAACTCAATTTAAAGCACAATATAGATAGAAACCACAAAGTTTTGACAGATCTAGAAATAGAAGAGTGATGCATACCTATCACCAAAATAAAATTTTTGAAGGTTGTCTAGGACTCATTTTCCCATGGGAAAATGGGTCCTTGTGTAGAGGTTCAAATATAATCTTTACAATCCTCTGGTCTTGTTTCTACCCTCTTGATTTCCATAGATCCCACTATCAGAAAGATGGAAATGAATTTGGTATTTGAATTTCTATAGCTTGACAACAAAGTTGACAACAAATGCAACTTTACAAAATTTCTCTTTTGAGATCTTCAACCTATGAACTTGCACATACACAAGAGGGACAATTTTTTTTTCTAGTGTATAAGGGTTTTCATTGGTCAAACCCTAGTTTTTATAATTAAACCTTGAAATAAAATAATAAAAAATGAAGGAATGATGAATGAACAATGCTATGTTGCAACTCACCAAACCATTGAATAAAATTTTGGAGGACTATAATATTGATCTTGATCTTGATGATTGAATCCTGACTTGAATGTTGACTTGGAGCTTGGAACCTACATCACAATATTAGCTCCAAAAATATGCATGATTACAAAAGACTACAACATGACACTTGAGATCTTGATTGTTGTTGTAGATGACTGATATATCTACCCTTGAATGCTCTTGAAAATAATATTTTCTCTTAGGATTGATCTCTCAATAATCTCATGTTGATTTGATAAAATAACCTTATATCTATAGGAATTTATCCTTAATTTCCTAAAAATTAGACATTACAAGCCAACCTTAAAATTTGAATTTGGGATTATAAAAATACCACCAAAAAAATGTTTTAAAATGGGTCCAAAGGCTTAGGGAGGACCCATTCACCCATGGGAGAGTGTTTCCTAGCTCCCTATTACTGGAGCACACATTGCTCAAGGTAATGTATTATGTGTTGGCATTAATTTTTATCAGGTTTCCCCTTCAAGAAATGCAATTTAATGGGATTGTAGATGTAAAATATGTCTTATTAAGGTATAATTAAGTCCAATTTCATAGAGGGGACCAAACCAAAGTGTGAAAATGTAAAGGAATAATTTTTTCTTCACTACACTATTATCTATTGTTCATGGTATTTTCATTCATATATGATCACATTTCAGTCGCATTCCTTTTTGTGTTGGAATTGCTCATTTTGGTAAAGTTTATCTCATACCCAATTTCACTATTTGATTCAAATAAAATTTCTAAGGGAGATAATATTTATTTGAAAAAAAAATGATATAAGTTTCCAGCAAAGGACATTATATTGATTACTATACCTAAGTTAGACTAGCGTTATTAAGCTAGTTTGGATTAAAGATGAAATCAAATTAAAGTATTGATTTTTGATTGGGAGATGGGATTATAAATAGATGATGATGGATTAAGGATAGGATCCTTGGGTGAAATATTTTGATGATGATGAAGGTCTATGGGGTATAAAGGAGATTAAGCCCTCAACCATTTTGATGTTCAAAGGGAGATTTTTATTAAGAATTAGGGATTGGATATTTGGTTGAGATAGATAGATGGATAATGGGTGATTAAATTTAGATGAGGGATAGGTGGATTAGATTAGGATTTGGTTGGAATGGAATTAGGGTTACAAGGGGATTAAGGATGATAATGGATAGAGGATATTAGAACCTAGATTAATGATTAAATTAGACTAAGAATAGATGGTTCTAATGTAGGTTACAGGAGAATAAATGAATGGAGGATGATTAGGATAAGGATTAGTACCTTGATTAAATTAGGCACAATAGTTAGGATTTGGGTCATAAATTATGGATTAAGTATGGATTTGGATGATATATTGGGATGATTAGGATATTTGGGATGAGATGGGTTAGGTGATTGGGAATAAGGTAGATTATTAGAAATATTATGGGGATAATTAAGATGATTATGAATGATTAGGATGAGGTGATTGGGATAAAAAGAAGTGATTACAATGAGATAGATGATTAGAATAATTAAGGGGGATGATTTGAAAGATTATATGTAATTAGGATGGGAATGGAGATAAGGTTCTTAAGATGATTAGGGATGCTTAGGACAAGATCGATAATAGAATGATTTGGGGATGATTAGAAATATTATGGACAAGGAGGATGGGATGATCAGGGTGAGATGATTATGATGACTAGTATGGGATGATTAGGAAAAATAAGAATTATTGTTATGACTAGAATGTGATGAATAGAATGAAAAAGAATGATTAGGATGAGAAGGGGGATAGGTATAATGATTATGGATGTTTAGGATTGGATTAGGGATGATAAAGATGGGATGATGGGTGACTAGGAATGATTATGATGACTAAGATTGGAGAAATAGGATGAATATGAATTATTATGATGACTAGGATAGGATGAATGGTTTGACTTTGTTGACGGGTGTTTTTGTGCCCTGTCAACATAGGTAGCACACAAATATGCTACCTCTATTAAAAGGTAATTCTTGCCACTAAGTTTTATAAATCACCCCAAGGTCTTTACGGTGTCAGATCATGACTTGCAAAAACTTCTAAGTTGTTGATGTGATTTGTTGGTAAACAAATAGGGCATTTATGGTTCACTAAGCAAGGAGGGAATTGAGCCTGCAAAATTTTTATATGTTCTAGAAATGAGTGAACAGTTGTTGCAAGTTCAGGATAGAAAACTAAAAATCTTCCTTACTCATCAAATATGGCTTTTTTTTATGCTCGAATTTGTCTCTTACTTTAGTTTTCAAAGAAATTTCAAAAGGGAAAGGGTTAGGAAGTTTCCTAGACCTGCAACTAATGTTAAACAATAACAATGGAGGATGCTACAGTGGATAGACTTCCTAAAACTAAGTTCCACTTAGCCAAGGACAGCACATAGTCTCTTGAAACTACTGCAATCCTCTAAGGTCTATAGATTTTCAAACTTTTCATTCACCATTAAAGCATGAATAACAGTTTAACTTAAATGAAACAATGCAAATGATGCTCAAATTAACTTTACACAGTAGCTTATGAACAATAAATAGCCAAAAGTATGAGCTAAGAAGACATCAAACAACATAGCATAGTTCACCATTAAACCAAAACATAAACTACTAACTAAAAGTAACTTAAAAGTAAGATAGCAAAGCTAAAATATAATACTTGGAGATTGAGTCATGCACACGTAGAGAATAAAACATAAGAAAACATCAACATAATTCTCTTTCCATTAATTTTTTATAACATTCCTTTACACAACTCATCTCTCTCTTTGAAAATGAGAGGATGTCCCTATTTATAGTTTTCCAAAAGAAAAATGAATGGACAAGATTCATATACATTGTGTGGCTCATATTCATTCTACATTAGGGTTTCACCTACCCCCAAATATATAGCAATATAAAATAGACTTCTTTGAATTTTCCCTATTTTGTCTTGTAGTCTATTTTTTCTTTTAACTACTTAAAATTTGTATAGCTTTGTTGTCAAATACTCATCATCTATAGTTGGATTTCTAGTATTCTTTTGGAGAGTAGCATATTCCACAAACTTCCCAATCATAGCCTGAAGCTTGTCCCATTCCATAAAATCTATCTTGTCTATTTGAAAGATGATTCCCTTGAAGTCATTCAACATTTCTTCATGACGCTTCACATATTTATCCCTCACCTTTACCATCTGTTCTGACTTTGAGAGGGCCAAGGTAGAAAACTCCATAAAATTGGCTAATAGTGTATTGTCATCTCCTTGCTCTATGCACCTAAGGAATTCATGCTTAACCTTCTCTGGATCTATTTCCAAAGTGGGTGCCTCATAATCCATCATTAACCTCAGGAAGTCATCTGCCTCAACCAAGTGGGAAACAACACTATAAAAAATATCCTCTAGTTTTACTAATGGCATGCCAATAACCACCTTCTTGAACTCAAGGGTATGCAGCCGATCAGGCCATGATCTTCCTTCGACAAAGCCAATTCTTTCTCCTTGACCTCTGAAGATAGCTACAAGATGCATTGTAGTTTTGGGTATGTAGTCCTATAGAGCTCTGGGAAGTCCTTGCATGTATTGACCTCTGGCTCAATTTCTTTTTTGAGGCCAAAAATCGATTATGTGCCCTAAGAGCATAATGGATTCCCTTGTTGCCATTGTCAGCCACCCTCTTGAACCAATTTGCAATGAACTTAGTCCATTTTTTCATTTTTTCCATTTTATCTAGCTCCTCCTTGGAGAGGAGAGAAGGGGCAGATGGTTCTACTCAAACTTCTTCTGTGGACGTCCATTGTTGGATATAGGCAGTGAGGTCTGCCACTTGTGCTTTTACCTCCTCTTTAGTGAATTGATCCTTATTCATCTATTGTATGATGGTGGACACTAACCCCTGAAGGTCATCCATCTTTTGTTCATAGTTTTTTGGGCCTAGGTTAATTGTGGATATCTATTAGCCTTTCCCTGAATGGTTCATAAGCCTTTACTTGCCACTAGGGTAGCAACTTGTAGCATCCTAGATCTAGAAACCTCAACTATAATGTGTGATATGATTTTAGGCTTCTTTTCCTTTTGAGTCCTCATTTGAGATCTAGCTAGTATTTCCTCTAGCCTCACCTTTGGATCAACGACTATAGGGGCCTTCTTTTTCAATTATTGTTCCAGCTAGTCAAGAAACTCTATTTTTCCCTTGGGTGATTCATGATCACCTTCCTCTTCCTTGTTCTTTTGAGGTTAATCCTCCTCATCACCAGGAGCCTCTTCATAATTCTTTTCCTTCTCATTTGGCTCCGTTTTATGTGAAGTTATTCTTGTTTCTCACTCGATGGAAGTGACATTTTCTTCAATGATGTTTCCCTCTTGTAGTGCCTTTTCTTCCTCATGCTCAATCTTGACTTTATGTTTGGGTTTGGAGCTCTTTTCTTGCACGTCTTTCTCTTCTTTATCTTTCTCCTCCTCCTTTTCTAGAGGTACTTCTTCTTGCACCAGGACCTTATCTCGGCTAGTTAGTGAATTTTCCTAAGGTATTTCTACATCAGGATCCATATCTATCTTTCCTTCTTCAGAGCGGTGCTCCTCTAACTAGCTCTATTTTTCTAATTCTTTATTTGATGTCTCTATTACATAATGTTCACCAAGAGCCTCAACATCTTCTTCTGAAGTTTGTGAATTTTCCTCATTGGAGGATTCCTTGTCCAAGTTTATACATAGTGCACCCTTTGGATGTTCAAGTAATCATCTTTGTCAGAATCCTTAGGCTCTTCAACTATGTTTTGTGTTCCCTCCTTGTATTTCTCTGCATGGATTCTTTCCATGTCTTCTGAGATCTTCATTGTGGCATCCATCTTTGGTAGATCGGAAGGTGGTGGGGGAAGGGGTAGGGAACCAACAATTTTAGCCATTAGAGCTTGAACCTTGGGGTCAAGGATTACCCCAAAGATCTCAATGGGAACGTTCTAGATATATGATATGAAGGCATGTGGCAAGACAGGCAGTGGCACAAAAATTTATGGCGTGGATGACAACAAAGTAGAAAATGTGGGCAATAGAGGAAAGATTGAGGAATATGATAGTGGAGAGGTAGTGGAAGAGCATGAGTCAAGTACCATAACTAGAGTAGTCAACGAGGCAAAGGTAAGGTGGATTGATATGTCCATGATAGGTGGAGATGAGATGGGAAAAGCTTGAGAAGTGGAAGGTGGAGGAGTGGTAATGGTGGCAGTGGTAGTAGGAGTGGAAGTTGTAGGTGGTGAGAACAACTGCTCAATTTCTTCTTCCTCTTGTGGATGTTCCTCTTCTTGAATGGTAGACATCTTGAGAAAGAATGTCCCCATTCTCTTTGTCCTTTTTGATGGCTTCCTTGCAATCGTCTTCCTAGAGTATAGCTTATTTTTAGGCTTGCACTCAAATGTATCTTTCCTTTTCTTAGACCTTATGACTGGTAGGGACTTGGGATCTTTTCTTGATGACCCAATGGCTGCACGACTATCAGTTTCACTTTCAAGCTCATCCTCAAGCTCACCATAGGTAAACTCTACACCCTACTCTTTGAGTTGAATTATCTGTGCATCCACCCATTTTCTTGTTCTATGTTCAATGGGTTGGGTAAGAATGTCAAGGTCCATGAAATCTTCCCCATTCCAATCAATAATGGGTAGGGGAAACCCAGCCATGGAAAGGTATCTATCATCTGATAATATTGTCTTCTTCAACTATTTGGTTAGACATTGGAAATAGATTGATGGACTTTACAAACTAATTGGTCATCCTCATGTAGTGGCACATTTACACCTCCTTGTCATCATTACAATTGGCTCAATGTGAGGTCGATGGAAATATTGCCCCTCAACCCATTTATTCAATTTTTCATGAGGTTCCACTCTTCCTCGGTCCATGTGGATGTCCAAGTTATACTCCGCCAATTCCTTTTTAGAATACTTGATATGTTGGGTAGAAGGACAAGAATACATTACTTGCTTGAAGGTTAGGGGATATGGAACCCTAGCTTAGTGCTTATCACTTAAAAATATGTGGGCACTCTACAGCTACCAAGAAACCTCTAACAAGATGATCTAGTCATTAGGGTAGTGTGGTAATTTGTAGGTTCTTTCTAAGAACCCTTCTGCTTTGATATAGGTAAACTTTGAGAACTAAATGCATAGATACCCAAATTTCTTTATGAAGGCCTTCACACTGTGTGATACCCTTCTCTCAAAATCTCCTCCCAAGAGTCTAATTATGTGACCAATGAAGGCATCATTCACTCTTATGTATTCTCTTTTAAATCTCTTGTACTAAAACTGGCATTAGCAATCATAGGCTTTCAGCTCTCCCTTCTTTTTCCCAGTGTTGTTACATAGAAGAGTCCTTTATATGGGAATTTCTTTGCAAGGAGGTAGACTAGATATGATGTCATGTAGGACTAGGAGTTGGTTGTCCAAGTTATCACTGATCATCTTGGCCTAGTGAAATTTTCTCTCACCTCAGATGATTTCTTATATAAAGTAGAACATCCATTCTTTAAAGAATGTGGTAGTTAGTAGGCCCATTACTCTACTCAATAGAGTAACTAGATCATGATACTCCATGAATAAATCACTCCTAAATAGATTCTAGGGTAATTTATCAATATTGCCCCTCTTTTCTTTTGACCAATGTTGGTTGATCATTCTCTTGCATCCAAGAGGTTCATGTTGCCACACATTTAGAGAAAATTCCTTCTCTACCTCTTCCCTCTTATCAAATGTTGGGATGAAAAATGTCTTGGCAATAGACTTGATAGACAAGTCTACCAATACTCTTCCATCTTTATCAATGATTTTCCTATTAGAGTGGTAGCACTCCCAGTAGGCCGTGACCAATTTTAGAGTGATCAATGGAGGAATAAAGTTGGATTCCTTTATAAGACCACTTGCATTGATCTTTCATACATCTTTTTTGGTAGGGTTTACCATCACCCTTTACTTGAATTCATCAATTTCTATGTTGCCTAGGTTTGTATCTAACACTGTGTTCTAGGTGGAGGTGAGCTTGGAGGTGCACTCCACCCCATGGAACTGATACTTCATTTATTCCTTTTCTTCCTTTTCCCTTGGTGTTCTTGCAGGCTTCTTTCCTTTGTCAGCTTTTCCTGTAGGCTTTCCTAATGATCCCTCAGTAGATTCCATAAATCCTACATACATGGAGTGTAGTAAGTGTTATACATATAAAGGAGGTAAACTTCATTAAAATCCTTCTAATCTGGGGTTAAATCCATTCATACATCCTTAAGAGATCATAAAATTCATCATCATTCACCTTTCGGGACTTTTTTAGGCCAAATAGGCAAATGCAGGCTTAGGGGTGTAGGTTTCCCCTAGGTGGAGGTCGTAATGAGTAGCTAGAAGAGAACTAGAGTAAAATGGCACTAGGGCCACAAAGTTTCATAAGCAGCCGCCCATAGAGAAGTTTTTGCATGGCTTGTATGATAAGAAAATCCCTCATGAAATTATTAAGCATGTGCAAAAATTGGCTATGAGGCACTTGAAGTCGCTAAGTGGTGTTATGGTGCTCTTGCGGGTTTGAAGGATGTTGGTGTCATGAGGTGGAAAGCCCACAGAGTTCAGCTATTAAATAATAGTGTTGGGTAGGCAAAGGTCCGCATGTGGAGTTCCACATGGCAGAACCCATGGATGTCGTGGATGTTATGAATTATATCTTATAATTCTCTAAAGCCTATCTTGGGAGTGCAGAAGTCAACTGCTGGGCCACCACTAGGTTCTTTCCATTAAGTGATGACCATGAGTGGCTACCAGGCCATAGACAACAGTCTACATAGGCAAGCCCACAGTGACTAGGTAGACTAAGGTTTTGTGCTGGTAACCCTTGGAATTCAAGAAATGGAAAATAACCCACAAAGTCATCAATGTGGGAGGATCTGGGAACTTGACTATAAGATAAGGGTGATGAGGTTACGACTCTCTGATGATAACCACTTGCATGGACGGGCCTACTTTTTCACTTTAAACTTGGTGCTTACACAAAATATTTTGAATATGGAGATCAATGGTGTGGGGTCCACACTGTGGGATGGGGTAGTGACTCCACTATTAAGCAAAAATGTCGGGTGATCGAAAGCTACATGTGGAGTTCCACAAGACATCAAGAGTTAGTCAATTTTTCAACAAGCATTGGGTTCAAATCCTTCATGGAAATAGTGCAGGCAGATCCTGAAATGTAGGATGACATTAGGGATTGGCCATGAATCAAATGATGTGATGGGAGCTACCTGTAAGTGGAATCCCACAAAGGGATTCCCATAAGAGGTCGCAAACTTAGCCATTTTCTTCAAGTATTTTAAGCATTGTTTATGATGGTGAGTGCAACAGGGCGGGTCGCATGGACATTCCTGTCATTCGAAGAATGGAAAGAGCAGAGTGGGGTTCCACATAGATGCAAAGATGTGATTTAACCAATACCAAGGGGTTTTAGTGTGCTGGATGGATAGCAAGTGTGGGACCAAAAACTTGAGAGGGATAAATGGGGTTACTACGGTGGACTAGGGTTTATTTTTTTGAAGATCTTAAAATTTACAAAACCCTAACCACAAAAAGAACATTTCAAATTTTAATCACCCAACAAGAAAAAAATGAACCTACCTCAGTGTCATGTGAAAATATGAAGAAAACTTGACTCGAATCTAACAAGAAGCTTTGCATGAGTGGGGACCTTGTCTTCTCCTCTCAAAATTCAAATCACTAGGTGAAAATGATAGTTGGGACACCTCTATTTATAAGAAATCATGGAATTAATGCACACGTTTATTGTTGGTATGGTGGTAGCTTGGTTGGTGAGATGCATAGAACCAAGTTGGCATGACAATTTGGTTGAGACCTAGGCAGGGAAGGTTGTTTGCAGAACCTACCATGGGAGTGGATGCTTAGAGTTGGCCGCTAGATAGCGTCAAAGAGATTGTATCATTTCGCAAGAGGAGACCCACAAATGTAGGTTCATGATGTCTGGTGGATGCATCAACTAAAGGCACAAGGAAACCTGCAGACTTAATTCCATAAAGGTCAAACTCTTAGAAATTTTGGATAGTTGATTTTGGTCAGGTGGAATTTGATGACTTTATTGCAAGTGACCATTTTAAGCTCAGAAATAGGGGCATGCTAAACAAGGAAAAAGAGAAAACAACCCAACAAAAATTAAAATGGAAAGAGGGGGTCCCTAGTCTGAATGGGGAATGTGTGCTATAGGCACAACGAATGGAAACTCTACTGGGAGAATGCTCTCGAGCATTCTAAGGTTAAGAATTCATATGAAACCTAAAATCTCTAGTTTCACAGAACAGAAGCTGATTTCCCCAAGTGAACTAAAGTCTTAAAGGAGGATGAAATCCTTGGTTGAATAAAATTAAAAAAAGTCTCAAAAGTGTGTGCAATGATTTTATTCCCCTCCCTCAAAAACCACATAGGAAAAAAATCAATCAGCTAGGGAAATCTACATAGATTATCTAACCCCAAAAGTACAACCTATACATTGCTCAACTACCAGCCAAGCATCCATAGCCTTAATGGAGTTGGAATTGTAACCCAACGAACATTTCTCTATTGCCAACCAGATGTCCATAGAATTGATAGAGTTTCTGACACACCCACACAGTTGCCTATTTTTCAATATCTTCCATTTTTTTCTTCTTTTCTTTTCATATTTTCTTTTGATACTCTTTTGCTCAACTACATAAGCATTAAAGCTCATAGTGCATTTGGAAATCACAGTGCTCACTGGAGTAGACTTAGGATCTTTCAATTGCCAAATCCTCATAATGACTATCATATAGCTCATCAAGAGTGCTTAAGATGTATATCATGTGTAATTTGAGATAGATGTGAAGGGATTCAAATAAGGGTTCTATCCTAGGTCAAGTTAGAGTTCAAGTAAGGAAATCCACCTCATGGTACTGGATATAAACTAATGGTAACTAATGAAAAATTATGCAAGGAATGAAAGGAGCACATAGTAAAGTGGGACCTCTGATGAGCCAAGCACAACCATCGCATCAAGATTAGAAGACACCCTCCAACAAAACAAAAGCTGGGAAAATGAATAAAAGGAAAAGAAAAATAACGAACAAAGGAAGAGACCTACTATAACTATATACAACTATATACAAACAGTGATCTTGGATAGCTCAAGCAAGGAAATAGTGCTTGAGGTATTTCCTATTGACAAGCAACAAGGCATCCTCTTTGGTTAATTTTTTGAGGAAAAAGGCATTATCTCCTAGAATCTCAAAACTATGAAAGGTTCCAAGCTAGAGCTTGTCGAATTTGTCATGTCCCCCTTTCTTTTTATGGGCCTTGTCCCAACATAGGACCAAATCGATAATCCTAAAGGACTTTAGTTTTGCTAGTTGATCAAACCATCTCTTGACTACACCCTGGTGTTTGGAAAAAATTTCTATTGCTTGGTCTTAAAATTCCTCTACGTGGAGCAATTCAGCCAAGTGTGCTTCATGGAATTCTTCCTCCTCATAGTATGTGTTGATGAATTGGAGTGTAGGGATCTTGAGGTGCACCAGGAACACTATCTCTAAACCATACACGAGATTGGGGAATTTCCCAAGGCTACTTTATGATGAGTGTGATCTACCCACAAAGAAAAATGTAGTTGGGTGTGCCAATCTTTCAAGTTTCTATCAAGTAGTTTACATATAATTGTCAATAGGTTCTTTTTTGTAGATTTGGCTAGGTTGTTTCCTTGGGGATAATAGTTGGATGAGAACTTAAGTGAAATCTTGTAATCAAAGGCCCAACTAGCAAACTTAAGGGATGCAAATGTGGGACCATTATCACAAACCAAAGAAAATGGGCAACCAAAGTGGTTTAAAATAAAACTTTCTAGAAAATTAGTAACCACTTCACTTGTACATTTCCTACATGCAACTGCTTCAGCCCATCTAGTGCAATAATTGGTAGCATTTAGAATATGCATGTGGCCTATAGAGTATGGTGGGCTTACTATATCAATGAAGTTGAGTCTCCATTGATCAAAAGGCCTCACCTCAATGACTGGATGCAATAAGACAGTTGCAAAATTCCTTTCCCTTGTTTCAATAGTTTGACAAATGTGACAGGATCTAACATGGTTGTGTGCATATTTGAATAGCATTGGCCAGTAGTACCCTTCTCATAGGACCTAATGAGTTGTTGAGGGGTCGGACCCATGGGTAGTGTCGAACTTGTCATAAAATTGTTTCAGCACCTCACCCGCTTCTACTTTTCCTAGGAACTTGAGATATATTCCTTCATGATTTTTTGTATAATATGGCTCCTTGCAACATGTAACTACTACTCTTCAATCTCAAAGCCCATTTCTAGACTCCTTGTGACCGTGATGGACATTTTTTGTTCAATGAATAGTAGCTGATGTCACTATACTGTTCATCTGGGGAAACATCCTCCAAGTGATATTGTTACACTGTGAGTTCCGACTCAATTTCTACTATTGTGTGAGTGAGGGCTTGTCCATGGAACAACTTCATGGGCTAAATCTCCATATCATATTCTTGTAGCATCATGACCCATTTTTCTCTTCTTTCCTCTAACTTATTTCTCATTAATAGGGTCTTGACGGTTGGATTTGAGATAATTGTGAATACCTTGTTTCATAGAATGTAATGTTTGAATTTATTTACCCCAAAAACCAAGGAATACACCTACTTTTCAATGTTTTGGTAACACAATTCAACATCTTTCAATGGAGCACTCATAAATGCAATGGGGTGCTCATTCCCTTCATCATCCTTCTGCATGAACATGTTGGCACATGAGTGATATGAAGCAAAAGAATAGATGCATAAGGGATTTGAATAATCTAGGTTCACCAGCACTAGAGCATCTACAATATCCCTCTTAATATCTTCGAAAGCATGTTTAGCTTCCTGCATTCACTCTACTTTGGCATCTTTCTTGAGCATGGCATTTAGTGGTTTGACTATTTCCACAAACCCCATGATAAACTTCCTTACGAAGTTGATCTTTCCAAAAAAAGACTTCACTTCATTTTTTCTTCCTAGAGATCAAATCTTCAATATGGCCTATGTACACTCTGGGTCTATGGAGATGCCCTTCTCATAAATCACATGTCCTAGCAGCTTTCCCTTAGTCACCCCAAAAGATGCATTTCTTTGGGTTCAACGAAACGCCAAACTCTCTACATTTCTGGAATATTTTTCACAAGTCAGAGATGTGGTCTTTCCTCTTCTTTGAAAACACAATGAGATCATCTACATATATGATGATGCATTTGTTGATGAGGTCCTTTAAGGCTATGTGCATGGAGCACTAAAATGTTGCTCCTACATTGATCAATCCAAACAACATCCTTTTGTATGCAAACATTCCCCACTTTGTGTTGAACATCATTTTGTGTCTATCATCATATTGCACCATCACTTGATTGTATCTAGACTATCCATCTATAAATGACATCATTTAAGACCCATTTACAATTTTTAATACCTCATCCAATGAGGAAACTAGATAATTGTCCTTTTTAGAAGCTCTATTTAGGTTTCAGAAATCTACGCATAATCTTATTTCCCCATTTTTCCTTCTGATCGGGACCAAATTGGCCACCCATGTAGAATTTTAGAATGAAAATATTATTTGAGTGGATAACAACTTCTACACTTCTGTGAAAATAATAGACTCTAATAGTGCATTGATCAAGCACCGATGCTACCAGAAGGGTCTCACATCTGGCTTAAGGGGAATGGTATGAGTGATAATGGAGGTATCAAATGTTTTAAGTTCTTCATATCCCCAAGAAATCACATAATGATAGATCTTCAAGGTGTCAAAAATTCCTTTTCCTTCCTCTGGGGTACATACTTTTCCAATGAAAACATTTTTAGCCTCTTTTGCGTTACCCAGGTTGTGAGTGTCACATTGATTATCTATTGATTCTTTCTTGGCCTACTAATCTTAGTTCTTGATACGATCTCAATAAAATATCCTTTCTAGTGGAAACATGCCTCTTGGTATTGAATTGGTCTTTAGATTGATCACTCCTTTAATATCAAGCTCAACCTCCTCTTGCTTTGCTTCATCTATGATTTTGGACGAAAATACGTCAAAATTTATGATGAAGTTGAGGATATGCTTGCCATCATTAAACACTTGAAAGTGGGTGACATTTTTGGGCACTGATGGGATAGAGGTGAATAGTGAATCTCTTTAAACCCATCAAGGATAAGGGTTGGAGGGTACTAGTGGCTTGGGCTAGAGCATCTATGATCCAATTCTTGCTACAAGGGATCAGTTGGATATTGAATGTATCCAACCCTTATATAAGATTCCAAACCCTATGTCTATAGTTTGCTAGCCTTTGATTGTGACATAAATATAGTTTCCTAACTTTTTTCAAAACTAATTCAAAGTCCCCAAAAAATTTGCAATATTTTGACATTCTTTTTCAATATCATTAGGAGCCCATGAACTAATGCTTCATACTCCGCCACATTATTTTTGCAATAGAATTGAATTCAGTGGGTAGAAAAGTAAGTCTTACCCATAGGGGTGATGAGCTTGAAGCCTGCTTCTCTCCCTACTTGGATTTGGATACAACAAAGTGCAGTGTCTAGAAATGAGTGGGACTTTTGGCTTTGGAACTAGTTGAGCATATTTATTTTCTTGGTTGTACCTCTACTTCTACATCCTTAGGTGATTGCATATATTTGGAATGGTCTTGATCTTATCATCCCTCTTGAGGGTTCCCTTTCAAAGTAATCTCTCCTTTAATGTGCTCTACTATTTTCTAACATAAGTAGCATTCAAATTCAAAATGAGCTGCATTGTGCACTTTGCACTAGCTAGGAAACGACAATTCTTTGAATTCCATCTTGGTTCCTAGGCTAAGTTGGTCTTGCACACATTTATGCATAAACTCTTGGAAACTGTCCAACATGCTGAGGTTTTTGTCATCCTAGAGTTCTTCATTACTAGACTCAATCAAGACTTCCATGCTATTTGGGAGGGAAGTTAGATTGATAGGATCATCACATAACATAAGGACCTCTTCTACACTCTCTGTCATTTTGGTAAGCAACATGATAGTATTTACACAATTCTATTTCTACAAACAACACATTATTTGTATTTTTATACTCAGTAATCATGAACTTCATCCTAGGCTCTCGATCAATGTGGATTTGATTAGGTAGTCCCTTCCAGGGTAGCCACAATTGGGAATAGTATAATGTAGCTAACATAGCCATTTAAGGTTCGAGTGAAATCCCTTCCCAGTATGATGTTGTAGGTGTCTAGGATGTGGACAACCTAAATATCTATTACTTGTTGGCCTCTTTGATCCACTACAATCTGCATAGGAATTTTGTTCAATTCCCCCACTATGTTTACCTCCATTTTATCCACCTAAGTGACCTTTTTCCTAGATGGGGTCAGGGTTATTCCTAGTGTTTTGCATACTACCAATGGCATGACATTAGCTGAGGCTTTCAAATTAAGCAAATAGTTGTGTAAGATCTTGCCAAATATTTTGATTTTTCTCAAGAAAGGAGGGGTCTCCAATTTCCCTTGAAACAACCCTATTGATATGTCAGGCTAGGCTACCTAAGAATTTCCCTTGTTATTTTATTTATCCTTCGTTCGGGACTGATTTGACTCTTTGGTGGTAGATTTTTCTAATGACTAATTTTTAGTAGCTTGCTGGCTAGGTGGATGATCAAGTTTCTTTCCTAAGATTTCCCTAATCATAGGTTCACTACTGAAGGTGTCAAATGAAACCTTCAAGTGGTAGGTACCTCTTGGGCTGGTTTTGATAGATCCGTTCCATTTAATGACCTAAAGAAGGCATTTCTAATAGTGGTTACTCTTAGTAATTCAAAGGTTGAAAAACTCACTTTGACTTTTTTCAATTCATTTGCCACAAATTCTCCCATTTGTTAAAATTTTTATCTAGAAAATTATTTTGGGAGGAACTAGTGCATTGATCTTGGGTCTATTTAGGCTTCCTATTTCTATTGAAGCATTGGGTAGAAATGTGGGGATAAGTGTGATTCTTGTTTGTATTAGGACTAGGTAGAATATTGAAATGTTTTGGAGGGGTAGAAGTCGTGAAGGGACCACCTGCTTGCATATTCCTCAAATTATAAGTAGTTTCCCTTTGGTGGAACATGTGAACTTCATCCTCTCGTGCCTTTGCCTCATCTATGGGACCATTTTCTACTAAATCAAAGAGCTAAGGTAGCGATCTCTCATTTCTTACCTTTTTTGCCTCTTTTTCCTTGGGTGCAACCTCCTTCTTGGGCATGTTTCTTTCACTTTGTGGAATTGGAGCTTGATTGACCACTAGCACCAAGGAATAATATGGTAGTGAGGGAACTAAGTCTCTACAACCTGAGCCATCAATGACATTCTTGACTTCCACTTGAAATATTTCTACAGTAGTTTGGAATTCCACTCCAACTCGAAATGCCTATTTGTCTTGTGAAATCAGCACCATCTAGATAAGGCAGCCTCAACCAAATAGACTCCACTTGTGGAATTTTCATTACTATCTAGTTGGTCGAGAGGTGTGGGGATGCCCCCATTCTTTGGCCTAGAGTTCCATGTTCTATTTTTCCTTTGTAAAAGCCTTCTTTCAAAGCTCTGCCCTAAATTTTGAGCTCTCATAATTTTGTCCTAGAGATGCACCTGAATCATGGTTCTCTCAATTGAGGTTGGTTGGGATGCTCCTTTGATATGCTCAAAATTCATTATTTTTATTACTTAGATGTGTCATCTTCATGGAAATATTCTTTACCAACTTAGTCAATTTGTTTATTCAATCCTTCTCTATGTTATTCTATTGCAGAACTAAAATTTGAAGGAATAGGAGCTATGTTATAGGTTGGTTCTACTAGGTAGGTGGGAACTCATAGCCTTACAATTATGAAGGCACTTGAGGCTATTGAGAATAAATCTACTATGTAGAGGTTACAAGTAATGAGGCACTAGTGGTGCTTGGTTCAATGGTTGCCCTGAATGTGGAACTATTGGCAACTGAGGAACTTGCTTCAATATAGGTTTTTTATGAGTTGAGGCATGGGTGAGCTGTTGGATTTGGGTTGGGTTAGCAGTTGGCCCTACTAAGAGAAGCAGACCTGTAATATGCTACCCCAAGTCCATGCTTGTTGTGACTGCTTCCGTGTATGCATCCTTTTTACCAAAGCGGATATAAGATTATCTAGGGCAGCATAATACACAAATCTACCAGAGGAATCATCAACCACATAAGGCAATTGCAACTTCGTGTAAGCCCTATGAAATCAATCGTTAAATGAGATTATTAGTTCATTGAATTCCCTCCTGATGGACATGAACTACTGATATAGCTCTATGGGGCTGACAAGAAGTTTGAACTTCTACAAAAATGTGTTCTTCAAAGATCCCATATAAATGGATCTAGGGCAGCATAATACATGAATCTACCAGAGGAATCATCAACCACATAAGGCAATTGCAACTTCATGTAAGCCCTATGAAATCAATCGTTAAATGAGATTATTAGTTCATTGAATTCCCTCCTGATGGAAATGAACTACTGATATAGCTCTATGGGGCTGACAAGAAGTTTGAACTTCTACAAAAATGTGTTCTTCATTTGATCCCAAGAAGTAATGGATCTAGTTGGAAGATGTATATACCAATATAAAGCCTCATACCCCAATGAGTAAGGGAAAAGCCTACAAGTCACATCTTCATGTTCAATCTACATATCTTTCAATGTTGGTTGGATGATCTTGATATGTTCTTCCAGCGTCCTTTATGGATCATGTGGATGGAATTTATTGCAGCAGCCTTCAAGATTCTTTGGCATGTTGTGGTAGTCATTGAAGGAAAATGGGGATGGGTTATTTCCCAGCCAAGCCATTTTAGGAAGTGGAGGCTGCAATTTCTATGCTATAGTAAATTGAGGTTGAAGTGGGGCAATAGCTGGGGCAACACTTTGGATATGGGAAGTGAGGGGTAAGAATGTTGTTTGGAGTGAAGGAGAGGAAGAAGGTGTTGTCGGGAGTGAAGTGGAGGAAGGAGATGAATGGATGGAGAGAGAGTGATGAGATGGAGGTCGAGTTGGTGGAGATGATGTTGATACTTCCCCTTTCCTCGCTCTCTTAGCCTTAGTAGGGATCTTTATCTCTTGAAATTCTCTCTTTTTAGGTGTGGATCTAAGCACTCTATGAAACCTTTGAGGGGAGAAGGACCCAATTTGATCTAGCTTACTTTGGACCTCCTCCTAGCACCGCTTCTGTTGATGGGTGTCTTTACACCTTCTCAACATAGTCAACACACATGTATGCTACCTCTCTTGAAAGGAAATTCCTACCACTAAGTTTTAGAAATCACCCTAATGTCTCTTGGGTGTCAGGTCATGAAGTACAAAAATAACATAGTTGTTGATGTGATTTGCTAGTAATAAAAAAGAAAATTTATGGTTCACTAAGTGTAGAGGGAATTGGGTCTAAAAAGGGAGTTTTATAAGTTCTAGAAATGAGTGAATAGTTACTGCAAGTTTGGGATAGCAAAATAAAACTCCTTACTCATCAAATATTGCTTTGTTGTGATGTTAGAACTTTTCTCTTACTTCAGTTTTCAAAGAAATTTCAAAAGGGAAAAGGGGGTAGGAAGTTTCCTAGACATGCAACTAATGTTGAACAATAACAATGGAGGATGCTACAGTGGACAAACTTCCTAAAACTAAGTTCCACTTAGCCAAGGAAAGCCCATAGTCTCATGAAACTAGTGCAATCTTCTAAGGTCTGCAGATTTTAAACCCATCCATTCACTATTAAAGCATGAATAACATCTAAACTTAAGTGTATCAATCTAAATGATGCTTAGAATAACATTACACAACAATTTACCACCAATAAACAACCAAAAGTATGAGCTAAGAAGAAATCAAACACCATAGCATGCTTCACCATTAAAGCACAACATAAACTACTAACTGAAAGTAACATATAACTAAGACAACAAAGCTAAAATCTAATACTTGGAGATTGATTAATTCACACATGGAGATGAAAACACAAGAAACCATCAAGATAATACTTTTCTTATTATTTTTTTGTAGCATGCCTTTACACAACAACTCATCTCTCTCCTTGAAAATGAGAGGATGCCCCTATTTATAGTTTTCCAAAAGAAAAATGAATAGACAAGATTCATTTACATTGTGTGGTTCAGATTCATTTTACATTAGGGTTAACCTACCACCAAATATATGGAAATATAAAATAGAGTTCTTTTTATTTTCCTTATTTTTTCCTATAGTCTATTATTTTTTTAGCTACTTCCATATTTTATAGCTATGTTGTCAAATACTCATCATCTATAACTAGATTACCAACATTATTTTGGAGAGTAGGATATTCCATGAACTTCCTAATCATAGCTCAAAGCTTGTCCCATTCCACAAAATTTTTCTTGGCTATTCAAAAGATTATTCCCTTGAAGTCATTCAACACTTCTTCATAATGTTTCATGTTAGAGTAAAGGTTTTAATTTAATTATGTTAATTAAGTTACCTTTATTCCTCTCTTAAGATTTCACTTTAGTTGCATATTGTGACATTTAATAATTAAATGTCTCCTTTTTAGGGTTTCTTTAGGGTTGCACAATCTCCTTTTATAAGGATTGATTATTGTATTTTACAACTCTCTGATTAATACATTTTCATATTTCAGACTTTCAAACTCTCTCTTGCTTCTTTCACCATTCTCTTCCCTGTGACAGGTATCTCTTGCATGTAGGTGTTCTTGGGCTTTGAAGTTGGATTTGACAACTTCTACATGGTATCAGAGTGGATCTGCTACAGCCTGTTCTTGTTTTGAAGATTTTTGAGCTTCAAGGGTTTGGGGTTTGCCCTTTTTGATCGAAGGCATAGTTTTTTTATCTGGTGCATTTTGAGCCCAAACTGACCTCATGGTTGCGCTTAGGAGGTCGTTTCCAAGTTTTTTGATATATAATTCACCCAGTTTCAGTGCAATTGGATCAGAAGGCAAAAAAAATTTGCCCCAAGGCTGTATGGCCCCAGGGCATGCAGATCGAGGTCCAAATTTTCAAAAAATCAAAAAAAAAAAAACAAAGTCTTTTTTAAAAATTTGTACAACCAGTGTATTTGTGGGCCGCTGCCCACCGGCCACCGAGCGGCCACCCGTAGCTTCTCTGACCAGCGGAGCCACCGGGTAACCGCCCAGCCACCGTTGCAGGGGGTGACCAGTGGTCATCGCCAGCGATCACCACCCGCGGTTAACCGCTAGCCACCCACCAATAGCCCCTGAGGGCTTTAAACTTCAGCAGCCAGTCATGTGAGTGACCAGGGGCTTCGCCCTAGGTGCAAGACTACCCGCCCCTAGTCTTGCATACAACCAGGGGCCCTATTTTTTAAGCCCCTAGGGGCTTTGGGGACCTAGTTGGACTTTTTGGAGCTGTTTTATGAAATCGGGTGTAAAATGGATGTTTTAACTTAGATTTTCAAATGGAAATGGGTGTTGGAAAGCTAGTTCCAAGCATGATCTAATTGATGTAGGTATTTTTTTCTGATTTTTCCGTTTTACATTTTTTTTGCCAATCAAAGTCAGAACTTGTGTTTTTCACTCCCGGCGGCGTATCTTTTGCATCTGAACTCTATTTTGCACAAACGAATAGGCGTTGGAAAGGTGTTGTAGTGATATTTCCAGATCTGTAGTCTATTTCATCAAAAAAATTACTAGGTAAATTTTATTAAATTTTGTATGTTTTTACACTTTGCTCAATTAATTGGACATTTTGGCACCTTCATGGGTTCTGTTTGCGTGGGATCGTCTATTTAATTTGATCTACATGTTGTAAGGTTAGTTTTCTTAGATTTTTTAAGTTGAAGGGTTATCATGGGTTTTTCTACTCACCCTTCAGTTGTAATTCTGGAATGGGGTAATTATGAATCATGGGCAAAGGGCATACTTACACATTGTAGGTGGCTTAATATTTTGCCTTATTTGTATGATCTCATACCTGAACCAGCCACTTTAGAGGGAAAATTAGCATGGAATATCACTAGAGATCACATAGTAGGACTTATATTGTCTAGTGTTGATCATGACACTGTGTTGGCTATATCAGACATTGATTGTCCTCACCCACTTTGGACATGTCTTTGGGAGATCTATGGAGACCCAAATCTCTCTCCATTCCCAGAGGATCCTACTTTAGATTGTCTCTTACCCATTGCTTGGAGAGATAATACACCCTTTAATCATGACACTTTAGAGGAACTTGAGTATTTAGACACCCTTACATATTCCGATGGATCAGAGGCTTGTCTCACAGTTCCTACTCTTTAGACTAAGACTTCATCAGCATCTCCTATTGTTCCTGATTCAGTGCAGCAGGGCATCATTCACCTTCCAGACATAGCTACTTTGTACTCTTATCTTGCAGACATATCTTTCTTGTTTGTTGAGTCCTATATTGCAGATTTGGAGGATTATTTTGAGGACATTCATCTCCTCTACCTTGATAGTTAGGTTATCACTATACGCCCACCATTATCAGTGCATTCAGAGGTTGCATTTTAGGATTCTGTACATCCGTTTGGATTTGACATCATTTGTTTCAGTTCAAACAGGGAGATTCTTCAGCATCCTATCATGGCACACATCTTGAGATAGATTGGTTCATCACTCTTCATAGGGTTTCTTCGACATCGTCCTTTGGATCCGTTTCTTCCCAAGGGGAGGAATATTATCTACCACTTTAGGATCTCCTTTCGGATTCTACATCGGGCATCTACCATTGTGACAGGAGTTTCTTCATTGTGGGGGGGCTTCTTGTCTCTTTATATCTCTCCTATGGAGACCATTGTATATGTACTTGTGTGATAGAAGCAGTTCTTAGGGGGTCATGTTGAGTCCTCCTTCTATCTCTCTTCTTCTTTCACTCTTGTTTTTCATCTCTTTTTGGAGAGGAGTTTTTTCCCACTGGATTTCCTCCTTTACTCCGCTTTACAGAGATTTGGTTGTATTTGGTACTTGATTAGGCCTAGTTGCTGGGACCTAATTTTTCTTTCCATCATTGTAGTTACATTTTCTTTTTTGCACATGTTTGTAGCTGCACTCTTGCTCATCTTAAGGGGGGTGTTAGAGTAAAGGTTTTAACTTAATTATGTTAATTAAGTTACCTTTATTCCTCTCTTAAGATTTCACTTTAGTTGCATATTGTGACATTTAATAATTATATTAATTATTAAATGTCTCCTTTTTAGGGTTTCTTTAGGGTTGCACAATCTCCTTTTATAAGGATTGATCATTGTATTTTACAACTCTCTGATTAATACATTTTCATATTTCAGAGTTTCAAAACCTCTCTTGCTTTTTTCACCACTCTCTTCCCTGTGACAGGTATCTCTTGCATGCAGGTGTTCTTGGGCTCTGAAGTTGGATCTGACAACTTCTACACTTCATATATTTATCCCCCAACTTTACCATTTTTTCTAACTCTAAGAAGGTCTGAGTAGTAAAATGCATAAAATCATCTGACAATGTATCATCAACTCCTTGCTCTATGTTCTTGAGGAATTCATGCTTAACCTTCTTCAGATCTATTTCCAAAATAGGTGCCTCATAATCCATCATCAACCTCAGGAATTCATTCACCTCAACCAAGTGGTAAACAACACTAGCATATATATTCTCCAATTACACTAATGACCTTTCTATAACCACCTTCCTAAACTTAAGAGTATGCATCCAATCATCAAGTAGGACATGATCTTCATTTAGTAAAGCTAGTTCTTTCTCCTTGACCTACAAAGGAAGCTTCAGGATGCATTGCAACCTTGGGTATGTAATCTTGTAGAGCTTTGTGAAGTCGTATGTATCAACCTCTGGCTCAATTTCTTTTTTAAGGGCCAAAATGTGATTATCCACTCTAATGGCATAGTGGATGCCCTTGTTGCCATTTTCAGCCACCCTCTTGAACTAATCTATAGTGGACTTAGTCAAATTTTTCATTTTTTCCATTTTATTTAGCTCCTTGGAGAGAAGAGTATGCATAGACGGTTCCACTAGAACTCATTATTTTGTAGATGCCCATTGTTGGATATAAACAGTGAGGTCTACCACTTGTTATTTTAGCTTCTCTTTTTTGGATTCATCCTTATTCATTTGTTGTATGATGGTGGAAACCAACCCCTGAAGGCTATCCATCTTTTTTTGGCAGGTTTCTAGGCCTAGGTTAATTGTGGATATCTAATAGACTTTCCCCTGAATGGTTCCCACACCTTTACCTACCACTAGGGCAGCAACTTGTGTCCTAGATCTAGAGGCCTAAACTGTAATATGCAATCTAATTTTAGGATTCTTTTCATTCCAATTCCTTGTCCTCAGTTGAGCTATGGAAAGTATTGCCTCTATCCTTTCCTTTGGATTAACAACTACGGGGGCCTTCTTTTTCAATTGTTGTTCCAACTAGTCAAGAACCTCTGTTTGTCCCTAGGGTGATTCATGCTCACTTTCCTCATCCTTTTCATTTTGAGGTTGGTCCTCCTCATCACCAGGAGCCTCTTCATCATTATTTTCCTTCTCACTTTTCTCCTTTTCAAGTGTATTTCTTCTTGTATCTAGCTTGGTGGAAGCAAAGTTTTGACATTATTTTCAGGCTTAAAGCTCTTTTCTTTCACATCTTTCTCTTCTTCTTTATCTTTCTCCTCCTCCTTTTCTAGAGGAACTTCTTCTTCTTGCACCAATCCCTTATCTCAACTAGATAGTGGAGGCTCTTTAGCTATTTCTACATCAAGATCCATATATATCTTTCCTTCTTTGAAGTGGTAATCCTTTGGGTGACTCTCTTCTTCTAGTTCTTGATCCAATGTCTCTATTACATAATGTTCACCAAGAGCCTCAGTATCTTCTTATAAATTTTGTAACTTTTCCTCATTGAAGGCCACCTTGTCCAATTTTATACTTAGTCCACCCTCCAGATGTTCAAACTAATCATCATTGTCATAATCCTCAGGATCTTCATCTATGTCTTGCATGCCATCCTTGTATTTCTTTGCATGGAGTCTTTCCATCTCTTTCAAAATCTGCATTATGGCCTCCATCTTTGTGGCTTAGTAGGTGGTGGGGGAAGAGGTAGGGAAATAGAAATTTGAGCCTTTATAGCTTTGACCTTAGGGTCAAGGATTACCTTAGAGAACTCAATGGGAACATTCTCCATATATGATGTGAAGGCATGTAGTAGGACATGTGGTGGAATAGAAATTGATGGCATCGATGGTGAAAAAGTGGATAATATGGGCAATGGGGGAGGGAGAAAGGAAGATGATAGTGGAGAGGTAGTGGAAGTGGAGGATTCAAGTACCATAACTAGAGCAATTGGTGAGGTAGGTAAGGTGGACTAAGATGTCCATGGTGGGTGGAGATGAGATGGGAAAAGCTTGAGAAGTGGAAGGTGGAGGAGTGGTGATGATGACAACAGTAGTGACAACAGAAGTGGTAGGAAGTGAGCATGACTACTTAGTTTCTTCTTCCTCTTATGGATGTTCCTCTTCCTAAATGGTAGGCATATCAAGCATGAATGTTCTCTTTCTTTTTGTTCTTTTTGATGGCTACCCCTCAGTTTCCTTCCTGAGTACACCCTATGTTTAAGCTTGTTCTCACATGTATCTTCCCTTTCTTGGACCTTGTGATTGGTGGGGACTTGGGAGCTTTGCCTCATGAAACAATAGTCTTACCACTATTAGTTTCACATTCAAACTCATCCTTGAGCTCTCCATAGGTCAAATTTTCACCCTACTTTTTGAGTTGAATTATCTGTGCATCCACCCATTGTCTTGTTCTATAATCAATGGGTCTGGTAAGAATGTCAAGTTTGATGACCTATTCCTCATTCCAATCAATAATAATTAGGGGCAACCCAACCACGACATGGTATCTATTGTCCACAATATTGTCCGCTTCAACTATCCTTTTAGGCACTGGAAATACATTGATGAAATTTATAAACTAAGTAGTCATCCTCATGTAATACCATATTCACACCTCCTTGTCATCATTACAATTGGTCCAAAAGTCCTCAATGTGAGCTCACTAGGCATATTGCCTCCCAACCCATTTCTTCAATTTTCTATGAGGGTCCACTCTTCCAAAGTCTGCATGGAAGTCTAAGTTATACTCCACCAATTCCTTTTCTGAATACCTGACAGATTGGATAGCAAGACAAGAATACTTTCCATGCATGAAGGTTAAGGGATATGGAAACCCAGCTTGGTACTTATCACTTAACAATGTGTGGGTAGTTTGTATCTACCGAGAAACCTCTAACAAGATGATCTGGTCATTAGGGTAATGTGGTAACCGTTAGGGAATTCCTGAGAACCCTTCTACTCTGATATAGGTAAACTTTGAGAACTAGATGGACAAATAACCAAATCCATTTATGAAGGCCTTCACATTGTGTGATAACCTTCTCTTAGAGTTTCCTCCCAAGAGTCTAAATATGTTCCCAATGAAGGAATCATTCACTCTTCTATATTCTCTTTAAAAGTTCTTGCATTACAACTGGGGATAGCGGTCATTGACTTTGAGCTATCCCTTCTTTGTCCTTAGTGTTCTTACAAAGAAGAGTCCTTTGTATAGAAATTTCTCTAAATGGAGATAGACTAGACATGATGTCATGTAGAATTGGGAGGTTTTCTTCATAGCCAAGAGCTAGTTGTGCAAGTTATCACTAATCATCTTGGCCTAGTGAAATTTTCTCTCACCTCAAATGATTTCTTCTATAAAGTAGAACATCCATTCTTTGAAGAATATGACAATTGGTAGGCCCATTACTCTACTCAGGAGAGTAACCAGATCATGATACTCCTCAAAGAAATCACTCCTAAATAGTTTCTATGGTACTTTATTGGTGCTTCCCTTCTTGTCTTTTAACCAATGTTGGTTGATCATTCTCTTGCATCCAAGAAGGTCATGTTGCCACACATTTTGAGCAAATTTCTTCTCTACCTCTTCCATATTGTTAAATGTTGAGATGCCAAATGTCCTTCCAATAGAATTGGAAGACAAGTCCACCAATATTCTTTCCATATTTATCAATGATTTTCCTATTGGAGTTGTAGCACTCTCGGTAGGCCATGACCAATTTTTTTATGATCAATACAGGAGGAAAGTTGGATGCCTTTTCAATCCCACTTGCTTTGATGTTTCATGCATATTCTATCATAGGGTTGACCATCATCCTTTGCTTGAATTCACCAATGTCTACATGTCCTAGTTCTATATCTGACACTTTGTCCTAGGTGGAGACGAGCTTGGAAGTGCACTCCACCCCATGGAACCAATACTTCATTTGTTCCTTTTCTTCTTTTCCCCTTGGCATTCTTGTAGGATTCTTTCTTGGTGGAACCCTAAAAAAATTTCATGGTTCCATTGGTTTCATGGTCACATTTTTGATTAATCACATCTTGTTGCCCTTAAGGTCTAGGTTTTAAGAGTTTCATATACCTTGTTACCCTTAGTTTCCCTTTGGCTTATGTTTTATAATTGACCTATTGCATCAGATTACCAATTACTTAAGTTTCTTCTCATGGTCTTTATTGTCATTGTTCAACCAGCCCCAACATTTAGGTTACCCATCTTGCTTAGGAAGTCTTCTTTTAAAAAAAAAATTGTTCGCGTTCATTTTAGCACCACTAAAGTCTATTTCCTGTGGTCTATCACTTATCACATGTTACTTCATAGTAACCCATCCCTATCTCATGATGAGAAATACATTGTATTTCCTATCACACTTGGTTCATCACCCATTGCATGTTTCATTGCTACCACCGGAAGGTGACCATGATGAGTGATGTGGTTAAGTTTTTAACACATTGCTGGCCCTAACACTATCACCAATTACCTCATGCCATCCAAAAGAGAACTCATGACCATTGATGGGTGGAGTACCTCCCCATTGCATGAGCTTAGTCAGTCCTAAGTTAATATTACTTAATGAAACTCTAACACACAATGACTGATGGAATTCAAGTATTCAGTTAAGATCCTCTCATGCTCAAGATCAAAGGTTGAAAACTCATTGTTGGCTTCCCAGCCATTGCTTCAGGAGGTCCCAATGTAGAATTGGAAGATACGATGAGTGATATTCACATAATGTAGAGAGATACATGTGGCATCTCCTTAGCTCATCAAAGTATATATCAAATCACTAGTAGGGCCCTGTGGAGAGTATGAAATAATGTGAGCCATTAGATGGAATTTTCATATGAGTAAATCAATGGCCCAAATTAAATAGAAATGACCAACTTACAGAATAATTGTTCACTCAAGTAAGCCTTCACATGCCATTAATGGTGAGTGTACTCGACCGAATTCATAGAAAAGGGTTTTCATTTTTATTTTCCTCTCATTTAAACGTTTGAGAAGCTAAAGAAGAGTTTGGAGCAACCAGAGCCAAACCTAAATAAAGTTTCAAAGGATTTTTTCTTGGGTAAGTTTCCATCAAATCCCATTGGTTTATCTTGTTACTTTGCAAGAATTGGTATATTGAACTGAAATGTTTGAATTATTTTCAAGGATTAATTAGGGTTCTTGACTTCTTCTGATTAAGTGTAGTTTCCTAATTGGGTAGAATTATATCTGAACTTGAGTTTGACCTGCCAAGAATAGAGTAGCAATTCTAAACCTAGTTTAATTTCAAACTCAAAAGCCTTGAAGAATCCAAGATGAGTCAACCTGGTGATTCATCGTCTACAAAACCCATACCCAAGAAGAAAAAATAGGCCTCCCATAACCCACCCCAAACATCCTAAGTGATTGAGATGAAAAGGGCCAACCAAAGGAATATACATGTTTCATGCGCAATTCCAACTACTAGATGTCAAGGAAAGTAGTACAAAGGCTACAAGGGAAGGAATACTAACCACTAATTTCAAGGACCTTGCAGCTAGAATTGGTAATATTACCATGCTATAATCTAGATGAGAGCTATTTTTGTATGCTTTCACAAGAAGAGATGCTTGACATCCTGGTAAAAATGCTTGGGGATCTGATTTAGGGAAATTGGTTGTCCCTAAGGTCTTTGTGGAGGTAGACTTAATGCTACACCTTGCATATAGATATGATGATGTGAATAGGGTAATCACATACACTAAGGGTAGAAGCATTTTTAAAATAAAGAAAAGCAAAGTCATGGAAGTTTTCAAAATGAAACCTGATGCTCATGAAAAGATCAGCATGGAAAAGCCAGGAATGGAATATGCTGATCATAGGGTTGGATTCTGAAGAGGTGAATTTCCAAAGCATAGATGAGAGAAGGGTGTTGTTTTTGCACTCAAATAATTTGAAACCCTAGATTATGAAGAATTTGTAGACTATTTTAGATACATATACTTTATGTTGTAGTAGGTGCTAAGGGTGAAGTGTTATGTAAGGATAACGACATCCCTATTATTTATGATCATGGATATTTAGCATAAGAACAAGCACACATGGTTCAACTATGCTAATAGATTAGCTAAGAGGTTGCACTATGATTTGATGAGGTAGAAGGAAAGGAGAAACCCATTGAAATTCAGACATGATTCACTATTGATGCATATGATATTATATCAAGGAAGGGAAGTTTTTGGTAAAGCCATGAAACTAAGACAAGAGCATGAAAGAAATAATTAATTGGCTGTCCAAATGTGGACATATATTTGGGATTTGCATTGCCTATATTCAAATTATGATGGATTCTATAATACCATAAAACATACCATTTTGGTACAAATGGGTGTTGTAGTGACTGAGAGGATTTATAGAAGCATTCAAGCATTGTTGAGGCCAAGAGAATGTGGTGATGACCTTGATTATTAGTGCAATTGGGGAGATTGGTATTTGTATGATAATTGCACAATCATCAAATGCTATGGGACTCCTATGGTGCCACATATATTTCCTAGGTTTGTTTCTAATAGGTTGGATTTCACTAAGATAATGTGGCAAATTGATCATTGTGATGCAGATATTTTTAGCTTGTTTAGAAAGGCCTCTATCATTGCATCAACTTTCTCTTTTGAATATTTTGTTGTCTTGGAAAAGGAAGCATGTGAGGTATTTGGTGTAATGATTAGTAATCTAAGAATGAATATGGCCCCTACTAGAAAGTTTGATCCAGAAGGACACATCAATAGAGAAAAGATAAAAAGGGGAATCTCAGGGTACGAACCTCATTGTTTCTTCTTCAAAGAGGATCTGTGATAAGGAACTTACCAACACTTGTTGTCTAGGATAGAGAAAATATTTGGTTGAAAATTGTTGAGGTTGAGCATAGAGCTTCTACTCAGAATTCTTATTATGAAAGCCCTTACAAGTACCTCACTAACAAATTCAAAAGGATGGAATTGATCCTTAGTGATTTTAATGATGACACTTTTTTAGAAAAGGTGCAACAAGTTGAGCAGTTGGCTCAAAATTCATTGCAGGAGCATTTATTAAAAACTAGTGGTCAACAAAAGGAGCCTACATCATTAGAAGAGTAGCAACCAATAGATATTGAGGATACTCTTGCTATGGAGTTTGCTTCTACAAATGTTAAGGAAACACAAGGTGCTAAGGAAAATGTACAACAACCATCTACTAAATCAAGCCTCTTGAGCAAGGAGTTGAGCATGAATTTTCTCACCATGATAGGCTAGTACCATGGGAGTACAATGAAAGGCACGAAAATGATGCAAGGGTTTTAGCCTTTTCCAAATTTTATAGAGGATAATTCCTTTGTGACATCCAGAGAATTTAGAGAATACATTGATGAGCTGAAATCCCAAGAAATAAATGATAGGAAACAAAAGGCTCTGGAGGGAGTGGATCCTTCACAACAAGAAGAAGTCAGAAAAATGACTGAAGAGGAGATTATTCAAGAAATTGAGCAAATGAATCCTATGGAAGCTAGGAGATTGGTCAAAGATAGTGGGGTATTGGTAATGCATGATGGAACCTTTCATCAATAATTTCTTTAGATGCAATCAAGAATGACCCAAATGCCATGATGTTTGAAGAAACTTTTGATGGGAAAACTTTTGGTTTAGGGTTTAGCACCATTTTGCATACATTACCTATTTAGTAATTGACACCAGATTTAGGGAGGTGTGGACTCAGTAGGACAATGACTAGCCTTCCAGGAGACTTTATTATAGGAAGGGATTTAGAGATGGCAGCTTCATAAGATACAAGGTTTACAATGCATACAACCATGTTGAGTGTTGACATTGTAATCTCTCAGGCCAGGTATATGAAATTGTTGGAGAAGCATAAAAAACTATTTTAGGAATACAATAAAGTGAAAGCTACTATGGTTAGGGTAGGTTAGAAGACCTTACATACTTCCCCATCTAGTACCTCACCACAATACAAACATACCTTAAAATTGAGGATTAATGCATTGAAGGGTGAGCTCCAAGTAGTCAAGTCTAAAAAGAATAAATCCCAGGAGAACATGAACAAGATTACAAAGAATATGACTGAAGAGATTCTAGGCCACAAGTTGACCACATCAACCCTTAAAGTAGAAGCCACATTGTCAACTTATAAAGGAATACATGAGGCATATCAAAGATTCAAACATTTTCAAGAGGTTTTCCAAAAAACTTGGAATAAATTGAGCATTAGATTGAATATTTTAAGGGAGATTCAAACAAATGCAAAGGAATATCCTGAAGCTCTAGCAAATCTTCTAGATATAATAAGAGGAATTGAAATGATTGGTGAAGTCACAAAATCCCATGAAAGAATTGGTGGGCAACTGCAAGGTAAAATCAAGGGCTTCAAGGATATGGAAGAACATGGTATGCCCAAAATCCTCAAAGAAGAAGAAACACTCAAAGTGTATGAACCATTGAGGGATTTCTTCAAGCATCAAATTGCTACAAGTCCACATATAACATACATTAATGATAAGTTATACTTAACTATGCTAAATGTTATAATTGATAAATTCATATTGATTCAGATTGACATGGACAACTTTGTGAAAGAAGCCAAAGTAGTGATTGGTGCAAGATACAATGCATATATCACAAAGGTGCAAAAGTTATTTGATATCAACTAGCCCACAAAGGATGAATATAAAAATTGGCTAGAAAAGTATGTTGAATAAGCTATAAAAATGGTGAGATGGATATAGAACATGGTCTAGTATAATACAGGTCTAGCCTTTGAAATAACTATTTTAAAAAATATCTATATGTTCTCAATTTGAAAGTGCATGTGGTAATCCAGCCAATTCTCTCTCTTTGCTTTATGCTTCTTTCTGCTTTCATGTTTCACACTTTGTGCTGAGTGAGGTGATGACATAGATGAGGATGTGAGTTCAATAAGCTCCTACAAGTTTTTGTCCTTCTATATTTCCCCCCATTTCTTCAAGTGTAAATATAACTGCCTAGGGTTTGAAATGAAATGAAATACTTTTGAAATACAAATTGAAATGTAATGTGACTAGCCAATAGGCCAATGCTTGTTTCTCCCTTGATCTTATAAAAGGGAATTCAAGGCTATTGTGCAAGGGTCTTTGAAATTTTTTTGGTTGATCTCAGATAGTCTTAGAAAATATTTTCATGAAGTGTAATAGGCATACAATGGATATAGAATTACTGGTTAAGTCTTAGGTTATGAGTCTGTATTCATAGTTAGCTTAAATTTTTTTCAACAATTGTAGCATTTGAAAATAGATAATGGAAAATTTCATGTAGATTATCTCCTATGTGTTCATTGATGAATTGGTAATGAAATGATCAAGGATTATTTCATTGATCTATAATTCATCTGGTTGGATGTGTGTCCACATTTATGCTTTAGTTCAAGTAATTGAGTAAAATGCTTTAATGCAATCACTGGTTTGTGCATTAATTCATAGGATATTTGAAGAATTTTCTGTCTGAAAAATAGAGTTATGAATTTGTAATGCAAATCCATAATAGTCTATAAATGTCAAATTCCTTTGTTATTGCATTACAGTATGTTGATAATTTGACCCTGTCACCCTAAGATAATGCATTGGTCTATGTATTAAGTGAATTTAGGTACATTTGATCAGTTGGATCCTATCAAAGAATGATTCATCTAAATAAAATCATATTCATAATGGTAATGGTTGTTGTACATTTTGTTTAAATTTTCCATTCTCTTCTCCAAGTTACAAAGGTGTGAGGAATTTTCTAGTTCTTTTCAAATTGTCACTTGTTGAGTCATAGATATGAGAGTGTTTTTGCTTAATATGAAATGTATAGGAAAATATCATGAAGAAATATTATAAGTACATTGTAAGATCACCATCCCAAGTCTTACAGAACGTGAAGAGCAGGAGGAAAGCTTAATTTCTTTCTCTCATTCATTTACCAACCCCTTTTAGGTTTCTAACCATTAGAATTGGAAAATTCATAGGTTGCCTTGAAGATCTAGTTGGTATTTAAAAGAGCCAATAGATTGGCAACTCTACTAGGGACCTTTCTTAAATTTAACATCTCTCATGCAGATCTCATACAATCAGAGTCTAGTGTTTTTTTATTGTTCATTGGAAGAATTATTGGTTCAAACTTTAAAGCCACATATGTCATATTCAATTTATGTGTCAAATTCTAGTCAATTCTATCACATTGTGTTGAGTTATATTTAGAATTTTCTTTGAGGTCACAAATAAAAAGTCAATATGTAATCAATTCTTATTTCCTAGCATTCTGGGTGGTGACTCTGATGTTTCTCATACCAATATGACAACAAGATCTTGAAAGGACCCTAAGAAGAAGGATTTTGACATAGCATTTGACACCATGCCAAAAACTAGAAGTCACACAAAGAAACATCCTGAGCAATAGTTAGAACCCGAACCTACAAAGGATAAATAGCCTCTATGGAAGAAGAAAACTACTAAATTAGGTAAGTCTATCAAATCTCTTGTTGGAGCATATCCTACCTTCAATAAATGAAGTAAATAGTATAAATACCAATGATAATTCAAATGAGGGTGGAATACTTGAGGGAGGTCAAGGAAGTTTTCCTGTTGAATGAGTGTTTGATAATGAGCTTGATATATCTAGAGGAAGATAGGTGGGGATTTTGGGAGAATAATAAGAAATTATTAGAACCACCAACACTTGGAGTTGGGTCTATTTTTTAAGGGGGAAACTTTAACCTAAGGGGAGAGCTCCCTAATCCAAAAACACTTGTTCCCCTTGAGGAACATCTAGTTGATCAAACCTTCCATACCCCAACACCGTGTGACTATGGAGATTTCTTAGAAAATGAGGAAGATATAGACAAGGATATGCAAGCCTTAGAGGATGAAGAAAATTGGCTTGTTGAGTAGGAAGAAGAGAAGAAATTAAAGGAATTGAAGGAGAAGGAGGATAGGATTAGACCCAAGCAGCATTAGAGAGATGTTAGGAGACAAAAAGTTGAGAATATGAGAGAGGATGCTGCTAGGCATAAAGCTTCTAAAGAGAATGCTGCTAAAATAGTAGCCCAAGCTACTCCTAAAAGTCCTAAGGTAATAGTTCAGATGGGAACCTCTGCGGCTAGCACCTATACAACAATTGTTACCATTACTAAAACCATTGGCCCTCCCAAGAAAACATCATTTGTAGATCATGGGAAAATACCCATGGATTAGACCCAAAAGAATACTTTTAATGCATTCACCACTAACACTAATACAAATACCCACACCTCATCTACCAAAAATCCTATAAATAACCCAAAAGTTGATCTCATTTCCTCTATTGCACCCACAAGCCCTGAACTCATGAAATTGCATCTGATGAATGAGAAGTTCTAGGAAGACTTGAAGAAGGTTGTAATTAAAGCGGCCAATGTAGAAATGGCTAGAAAGATTGTCTTCCTTAAAATGTCTATACCAACTCTAGAGCCTCCAAGCTTTAGGAAAAATGATAGTGGATCTCACAAGAAGAAATCAAGAGGGCATACTCCTGGTTGAGGTGGTGGTGGAAACTAGGGTGGTGGAGGTGGTTGAGGTAACAAGAGTAGTAGTTCTTATTCTTATGATAATGAAGAAGATAAGAAGTATGGAGGAAATAATAGAAATGGAAGAGGTACGAATACAAATCAATCTAAAAACAATAAGGATGATGAAAAAAGGGATAATCATAGGGATAGACATCCTGGGAGGCCACCTCAAACTAATAGGTATAGAAAAATTTATTTTGACAATATTCCTGGTTACCCAAATTCAATCCCATATAATGCAAGGAAGCATCTCCCTAAATTTACTGGTAATAATGCTTTGAGTGGTGAAGATCACTAGAAAGCCTTCCAATGTTTTGTGGAAGATTTTGAATTATGGGATGATGATGTTGCCATGAAATAATTTATGCAATCCTTGACCGAGGATGCAAGGGATTGGTAAAAAGGGTTACTGGATGCAAGTATTGATTCAAAGGAGTCTTTCTACAGAGTTTTTAGAGAGTAGTATGGGGATCATACTGATCCTAGGTTTAGGTTGAATGATTTCAATACCATCACTAAAGGACATAATGAGTTGGTCACTAAATTCAACACAAGCCTTCAGAAGGCTATGACTAGAGTCCCTGCTTATTTATGGCCTAATGCTAATGCATGTTTGGTGACTTATTATAATGCTTATGACTGTGTTAGCGAATGAAAAAGGATTTAATAGATAAATCAAGTGATAACTCTAAACCTGGATTTGGCACCAATTCAAATCCACTAACAACATTGAAAAGTGCACAATTGCATTTGTGGTTTTTCTCTAAATTTTATCAAGGTACAACTCCCTCACATGATCTTCAATGAATTTATCTATTCTAAAGAAATGGCATGTTCTTTTAACCAAAAACCAAAAAAGGTGACTAGCACTAGCTCATAAATATGAAACGAACACAAGGGTAGAGAACACAATCATTTATGATCAATACAAAGATTGAAAATCATGACTATCAAATCAAGCTAGTGTAAATAAATTAGACTACAATAAATAAAGGACATATAGCTCATTCTTCAAAGAAAACAAAGCTATATCATACACATAACACTCAAGTTTGCATACTTCAAATCTTTTAATTTATAAAACATAGATTATAAGCTATTGCAGACTATAATTAATATCATTCCTCCTCGAAAACACCCCCAAATGTATCTAGAAAGATTCAAAATTCCCTTCATCTATGTTTTTCCTCTAATTTATAGCATGAATAGAGCCATTGAATGGACACTAAGGCCATTACTAAATTAGTGACTTCTTGTATTTCAAACATTTATCAGGAAATTGATAAGACAATTAGAAGTTTTTCCAAGAATAGATATCGACAGAGTAAATTGACCCTGAGAAATAGCCACTAGGGGACCAATTATTTCGTTCATCTTTAATGCAACGTATAAGGAAACCAAGTGGTGGCACATATGAGCTATCTAATGAAGAATTATAGATCAATTGACACAAATTGGCCATAAATGTGAGTTAAATTCACATACTATCAATCTTGAATGAATATGCCCATGTCTAACCAAAATTCTATAAATTCAAGTAGTGTCATTTATCTCCCAACATTAATTGCACCCAATATAGCGAGCTCCCAAAGTAACAAAAATTCTACAAATGATTACATTGTTTTGGAAAGATTGAGCATAACCTTCCATTCAGGCATATTTGTGATCAACTGAAAGAGGTCTTCATCGTGTAGAGTGAGGTGAAAGAAGAGGTTCTCTGAAGCAACTTGGGTGAGCCATTTTTTGAGCCAAGCTCGTGTGCATAATACTACCATGTTGGAGTGTTTTATTTGCACGGTTATCAGGAATTCTGGCTGTTGAGACTAGGGCATGAGGGCACTGGAGTGTTTGGTGAAGCCTGAGTTCCATCACCATGTTAGGGTGGCTATAAATGGACTTAGTTACTATCCTTGAATTGGGCTAGTAGCTGATTCCATCTGCATTGCATCCCCTATCTAGGATGAGAACTTGGAGGAGGTTGTGGCTTTACTGCACACTTGAGTAGTGAGAAATGACATGGGGTTGTTCATGAAATTCCTCTTGTCACATGAGAACCTGCTTTCACTTGCTCAAATTCAATGTCTTCAGGTTGTTATTGAGAGCATCCGGGTCTTGATGTTTTGCCTTGTTCACCTAAAATACCTTCTTTTTGCCTCTTTTGTGTCTACCAACTTGGTTTTTGTACTTGAGCTAAGTGATTATAGCTATACCAACATAATGTAAAAATATTTATATATGAATAAAATATATCTCTTTTTGGTGTTTTTTGTGTTTTTACATGTATGTTTTGTTGGTTTATGTTTATAGTACGCTTGGAAATTATTAGTTTTCTTTTACATAACATCTCAATTAAGTGACCAAATCGGCAATAATTTAGTTTAACCAATATAATCTTTCATAGGTAGCAAAACCTATTGTTCGCTTAAGTTAACAAAACCCTGTCCAAGCTCAAAATGACTTAGAAAATGCCACCTGAGGCATAAATTGTGGATGAAGTTTTTGAACTTTGACTTATGACTTAATCGGTTTTGTACATGCACTTGGGGAGATAAAGGAAGTTAGATGTGACATGAGAAAATTTCCAAATGAAGTAAAAATAAAGTTGGCAGTAAAAATGAAGGTTTGTTGAACCTAACAAAACACTACCTAAGTTCAAAGTGAATGACAAAAGGATACCGAGAACTAGATTTGGTCCATGACTTAGAAAAAACTATAAGATAGCATCTTGAAAAAAAACTTGAGGAAAAATTATGGATAATCGTGGCTCTAGTTGGGGAAAGGATTGCAAAGGATGAAGCACTAAACCTAGAATCATAAGTACAAACTAGCCCTTATTCATTAGGCATAGAGTCAGGGAGGAAGGACAACCAAGCAAACCAAAAATGGGGCAGAACCAAGAAAGAAACTTTTAGACTACCAACACAACAAAAATTCAACTATGTACATGGTAGGAAAACACTTTTTCTGATGACTCCCAAATAATTATGAAAATCCATTGACAGGTTGGGAGAAGTAACTTCTTGTATGAATCACTTCTTGTATGAATCAATGCTGAGTAATTCAAAACTATGTGTATGACCAACTGCCAAATTGAAACCATCACTATTAAATAAACAAAGTTAGCACTCTATAAGGACCTTTGAAGTGATTCCTTCTATTCAAAGAGCCATTCTTGATTATATGCCTTAATAGTCAAATGGCTCACATTAATTCTTCCCTTTGTATGTTTACTTAGACTTCCCTACACAACATCTAGTTCAAGATTGTCCTACATGTTTTGCACCTGACCCTCTAAACAAGAAAAGAGGAGCCCTCAAATTGGACACCCCACATATACATTATGAGACAAATGGTATTCTCGGTCATCATGTGTATGAGCAATCACACAGTCAAAAGATTTAAGGTCCCAATTTATAGTTTTTACATCATTAGATTTGTTAGATTCCACTATTTATTTATCAAACACAATTCCTCTTTCAATTTCATCCACTTCACAAGTTGACTCTAATAACTGCATTGAAACCTTTGAATCTTGTATAATGTTCCTTTCAAAATGGAAAATTTTTGAAACAAAATTCTCATTTTTTTCACTTACAGTTGCCTAGCCTTCAAGAATTTCACTAACAAGCTTGAACCCCTCATAAATAACTTGTGAGCTGGGGAAATTGATATCAAAAGATTCAATTACCTTTAGGAGCTGACCTTGATTTTCTCCTTCAGTTGGGAGTTTAATATTTTTCTCTGGTTGTCTCTAGTCATGATCAACTATAGCTCTAAGCAAACAATCTTCCTTTTTTAACATTAATTGATCTTCTAAATTCATATAAAGAGGATTATCATATATTCCAAATTCATCAAAATCAAAGAGAGGGTTAGGATAAGTTGACCACCATTTTTTCTTCTAAATATCACCCTTCCTAGGATCATCATCCTCTTCTGGACATAAGCAAATATCTTTATCCTCCACTTCTTTAAAAAGGAAATATTCATATTGTGGAGAAAGAAGAGAAGATGATTCCAAACCTTTCAAGCTAACCTCTAAAGGACAATGTTTACCAGGAGGAGAGGTTAGAGTCAATGGTGGATTTGTTGGAAAAACAAGGTCAGACAACTAGAGGGGAGGGGGAATCAGTTGTCACAGATTATTTAAACTTTTCAAACTTAATTTAATCTCAGATTTGATGCATGAAAAATAGACCATAAACAATCAACACATAAAAAACATAGAGAACACCAAGATTTTTTATGTGGAAACCCTGTTAGGGGAAAAACCATGATGGATGTTAGTTCACAATATTATACCTTGTTAAAAGTATAGAGAAGAATAATGGGAATGCACATGTATTTAGGAACACTGCCTAGAGCTCACTGCTCAAATACAAGTGGGATCACTACCCAAAGAAAATAAATATGGATTAGATCTGTAGGGTATGAACTGAGAAAATAGCTTCTCCAAAAGCTTGATTATAGTTCTAGTTAAGCACAAAAACACTCCTTCACACTTCACTCAAACTTCTTCACACTCTTCTCTGTGATCGAATGATTAGATCATTATTCACACATTTTCTCTTCATCTGCTTTAACACACTTGTGGACACACTACACTTTTCTCAAACAATCACTCTTATATATACACAACATGAATTTCATCAACAACTTCGTCGGCCAAAAGGAATATGAAAATATAAAATGTATATGCAATGTCGACCCTAATTTACAAATAAATTTTTAATGCAAATCAAACACCATCAGCCAAAATTATGTTGTGCCCCAAAACAACATCCTCGAGTGCACCAAACATTCAAATTTTAATATCCAAGGATCCAAAACATGTTACGACCACCATGTTGGCCAAGAACATGAAAACTCAAATACACATGAGAAAAATCTTCGACCACGAACACACCGATAAACGTAAACATGCAACAAAGATAGAGAATGATCTAGAAGCATCCAAAAGAAACAAGAACCAACAAATAAACGTCTATAACAACTGAGATTACTAGAATGACATTAACTTCACTCAGGAATACTAATTGAAACCATATAAACACTGGTAGAACATAACTATTCATAACATGATCAAAAATTCACGCGGACCTCTAAAAATTTTGGTGGATAAATTGGATACTCCTAGCAATAAACCCTTTAGTCCACAATGATTGATCATCAATGTACTGAGAAAGACACTTTCATGACCTTCACTATTCCATCGGCAACCTGCAACTCTTTCTTTTAACAATTTTCTCAATATCCTCGACATATACAACCTTCAATACATCAACACTAATAGTTTGACATTAATGACAACCACATATTAGCAACACAACCACAACATCCAACAATTTCCCCCATTGGAATTGATGGAAACAAATGATGTGAAAAACACCATCGATGCAACTTTCAATCAGCACTTACTCCCCCTTAGATTCTAACTCTTCTTCCTCAACTTCTTCTACATGATCTTCACCCCACAAGGCTCTTCTCCCCAAATAATTCATAGTTTTTCACATGACTCTTCTCCCCCTTTGACATCAATGGAAAATATAAAAAATAATCTTCCCACATACAATCTTTGGACCACATATATGCACATCTAACTACTCCCCCTGAGTAACAGCCACAAAAACATCAATCCATATTAGAATATAGCTTTGAAGCATACAAATTGATGCAAGTAAATGCATCTCTAGTTCATATCAGGAGGGGTAATCACCCCTACAATCCCTCTGAGATACTCAAAAGTATCCTTTGGCAATGGCTTGGTGAAAATTTCTGCAACCTATTCTTTAGAAGGCATGCACTCCAATCTGACTTCTTTCTCATTCACTTTCTCCCTCAAAAAGTGAAACTTGATTGATATATGCTTGGTCTCAGAGTGTAGCACTAGATTCTTCAATTTTTTTATTGCACTTGAGTTGTCACAGTATATGGCAATAGGTTCATCATATACTACTCTGATATCTTTTAGCATATGTTTCATCCATATCACTTGAGTACAATTATTTGCAACAACAATATACTTTGGCTTAGTAGTAGATAGGGAGATGGAGTTCTACTTTTTGTTCAACCAAGACACCAGCTTCTTCCCTAGGAAGAAAGCACCACCACTAGTACTTTTCCTATCAACTACATCTTGTTCCCAATCCACATCGGTATATGCACTCAATGTAAGATCATCATCTTTAGGATACCAAAGCCCAAAATCAACTATTCCTTTTAGATATTTGAAAATTCCCTTTACAGCAGTCACATGAGATTCTTTTGGATCAACCTAAAATCTAGCAACCATATATAAAACATTCATGATGTCTACTTTGGTCTAAGTTTAGTAGCACAATCCACCAATCATTTACCTATATCTTGTTTGATTTTCCTTAGGAGAATCATAATTCTATTTTAACTTGCATTTGGTTACCATGGGTGTACCAACATGCTTTGAGTCTTCCATGCCAAACTTCTTCAGTAACACTCTCTCATATTTGGATTGAGATATGAAAATCCCATTGTCTAATTGAGTAACTTGCAATCCCAAAAAGAACTTCATCTATCCAATCATACTCATTTCAAATTCACTTTTCATTTCATCAACAAACTTCATACATAAATCATCATCCCCTCCAAAAGTAATATTGTGTGTAAGAAAATATGTGAATTATACTAACAAATAACACACAATAGATGCAATGTATTATAGTAAGGAAATCTAAATTAAAAAAACATAATTTGATAAAGTAATTCCTTAAAAAAAATTCATGTCCCTCTATTCTTAAATGTCCTAGTAATTGTGCTCTTAGATCTTAATTGTGCACTAAATCATTGGGATGCCACCTAAGAAATGAGTAGCCACTAAACTAGAATGCAAAAACTTATTTCTACACCTACATGATTTTGAATATTTAGCCTAATGATATGATGAAATGACATGATGAGTGAGTTGTATACAAAATGATATGAAAATGTTGCAAAGCAGAATTAAAATAATGGAGATTATATGGAAATGACTCTAAATTCTTAATTTAAACAAACTAGGAAACATCTAAAGGAGCCATGTTTCTAATCTAATTGCTAAACTATTCTAAATGTTGAATCAAAATGCAATTAAGCTCTCAAATGCTAAATGAATTCTTCCAGAGTAATGTTATGCAATCTTCTCCTATGAAAAAGTTGTAAATGGGCCTCAATTTATAGATTGCACCAAGATATCAGGTGAGTTGGCAGCAATGAACAATCGAGATTCAATCTGGAGAGATCAACGATGAGGAATGAGGAAGGTGCAAAAAATAAGGAAATTGTTCCCTTTAGTAGAACAATCTCACAAAGTGTAGAAAAGAATCAATGGAAGGAAGAAGCCATGTGTCCTTGAGTATGTTAAAATTGTTGAGAGTAAATATCTATTTTAGAAATTAAGAATAATTATTTTCATGTGACACATGGTAAGTTGGAAGATGAGGTGGAAGGAGGTTAGAAGAGTATGGAGAAATGTGAAAAAAATAAAATTAAAAATTCAAATTTAGTGAAAGGGAATTAATCAAATAAAACAAATTAGTTAAACTTGATTATTTAATTAAATCATGAAGAAAGTGCTTTAGAAAAGAAGGAATAAGAAATACAAACTATGTAAATAAATTTTGCAATTTATTTATATAGTAGAGGAAATAAAGATTTTATTAATTAAATAATCGATATTTAATTAATATTCTCCAGACCAATTTTTGGATGTATACATTTTTCCCCTCTTTGAAGTGATGTGTTTACGTATTACTTTCAAGAAAAAATTACTAGTGCTGCTAAAATTTCGATGATGCCCCAGACCATGATTTTCAAAAGATAATGACTGTATGCCCCCTCAGGAGATAAATCAAGGAATTTTTTGATAATAAAATATTTTTGATGATTTTTGAAAATTTCCAATGATGTATGATGATGATGATGACAAAATTTAGCATTGATGACATTCCAAATATTTATCTCCCGATATGGAAGAATTTGAGCTTCCCCAATTAATTGACCCTTTTAAAAATTAAAATATCCCACCAAAATTACCCTTTTAATTACCCTTATTAAGAGTAAAAAGTGAAAACATGATTCATTTGTGCATTGGTAATTTTGAAAATTGGTGAAGTGAGCATTTTTGAGCATTTTTGGCAATCTGTTATGGCGCATCGACCCAATTTGGTGGTGCATCTACCTTTCAGCACAATGAAGCCTTGTTATGGTGCATCTAGGACATAATTGAAGTATTTTTATAATTTTCCTCTTGAAATTTGATGATATTTTCTCGCGTCAGCTAATGATTTGTTTTGATGATAGATTAGATGATTTAGTTATCTCATGATAGGTGAGATGCACTAATGATGATGTTGTTTTGACCTTAGGATAGGTGAGGATTAAAAAAAGATGTTCACAAGATTTGATAGAAAATATCACTAGAACTAAAAGAATGATTGATTGATAATTGACTGCTTTGCTAATTTGATTTGATTGATTGATTTGCTAATTGTGATGTTTTATAATGATAGGAGATGTATTTAGATAATCTTCAGTATCGAGAGAGGTTCCTAGAGACTTGGGAGATGATCCCACATCTATCACAAGCTGATAGAGATATCATTGAGCGATGTGGATTATCCTCACTGATTGATATGCCCCAGATTAGGATTAATATGGGATTGTTGACCGCATTGGCAGAGAAGTGGCATAGTGACCACAACACTTTTCATCTGGCCACTAGGGAGATGACCATTATGCTAGAGGATGTCTATAGGATATTGCGGATTCCTATGGTAGGTGATATCGTGACCTATGATCACACTGAGTAGGGAGGTATAGATGCTCTATGTCATACATTCCATGATGACCATATTACTGGGTATGAGATGCCTTGGCAGGAGATGTTTGAAAGATTTGCCCCTTTGCCTTCCGTTCTTGCGGGATTTGTTGGTGGCTTTTTATGTCCTAACAGGTAAACGAATTATCTGTTGGTTGAGGTTAGACATTCGAGCAGATGATTCAATTTGGGACCCATTTCGCTTGGGGTTCATGTATGCTTGCACAGTTATACCATGATTTGCACCATGTAGTATACCTCAGAGGAGCCAGTCTATCTATAGGTGTGACCCTCTTATAAATGTGGGCTTGGGAGCATATTGCGGTGACACGATGAGAGACAGATAGATTTTGACCATTTGGGAGACCATATGTTTATGGTTATGCAGGCCTAGTTATCCAACATAAGCTGGGAAAATTGGAGTATTGGAGATGGGTACTAGATGATCTAGATTTTGTTACCTAGTGACCGTATGTAGACTGGGAGCAGTGGGTCGATGATCACTTGGAGGTGCCTTATTTTATAACTACTAGATACCTTATTGGGTGGACATGCTTTATTATTGAAATATTCTTTTTGCAGAGGGTGTTTAGATAGTACGACAGAGTTTAGGGGATGCCTCAGGGATTGGCTATGTATGCGTGGAGGCAACAGGATGTGACCAAGTGGGGGCCCACACTATCTTATGATGTTTCATGTGATGAGTATCATCATTTATAGCCAGTGATCTAGGATTACCTTCCGGCTATTGTTGATGGCTACATGACTGAGGAGTACTCACAGTATTTTGTTGAGCATTCATTTTTGAGGATTTCAAGACCTAATGAGCTATTGTTGGCATTAGAGGACGATGAGGATAGACCACCCAAATGGAGAAGGGGTAGAGGTGGAGGTGACGAGGAGGTAGGAGGCAGTGTTGATGGTGGGAATGAGGATGGTGATGATGGTAGAGATGATGGTGGTGGTGGAGATGGAGGAGGTGGTGCTCACCCAGGATTAGATGTTAGAGTGCCTCACAGGAGATGATCCTTAGTGGCAACAGTAGGTGTAGATATAGTTGCACTCACAACAACAAGTCTCAAATCACGGTATTGCATGACAAAGGTTCAAACCTTTCAGGGCTAGTTGAGGTAAGTGCAAGGATAGTTACAGATGCAGACATAGTTGTTAGCACAAGTTCAAGAACAATTCTTATAGGCCCATGGACAGATACATTGTGACAGCCAAGAATGATGCTGCTATTCAACAGCTGGCTCAGGTGTAGGGTTAGGGACATGTATAGGTACAAGTATAGGCCCAAGTTACTACATTAACTACGAAGAGGGATACACTGAGGTGACAGGAAGAGTAGGCAAAGGCTATCACTGAGAGATTTCAATAGGCTACGATAGCTGCTAGATCCACAAACTATTTTAGGGATGTCCATTGTACTGCATAGGAGGCCAAATTTTATAGAGACCGATATCATGAGCTAGTTCCTCCCAAGTGACAAGAGAGCTTTTCACAATCCCAGTCTGGTAGGTCATAGTCTCAGACAATTACTATAGCTGTCACACAACCATTACCTAGAGATCAAAGAGATCCAGGTGTAAGTCCATCAAGTACAAGAGGAGGTACAAGTCTAGGGATGCCAACACCATCTTGAGGGAGCACCACTTAGTTCTAATATTTGATGCTTTATTGTGATGTGAACATGTATGCACTAATACTTGATGGTTTACTATCATTTTGATGATGTATTTCTTCATATTCAAATATCCTTGTATACTTGACTTATTTTTGAGATATATATTCAGCTATGATGATGGTTGACCTATGTGTTTATGTGTGTTGATCATGATGGATGCATTTAATTTCCTATTATGTATGCTATGTGATGTTTCATGATGGTGATATGATATGTCATGGATGCAACATGTGTTATGATCCTATGATGTTTTTATTAATAATGTCTATATGTTATTTTTTTTTGTACTTTTTTGATGCAACTATGTATGATGAAATAGATAATGATGAATGAATGTTAATGCAGAAATGGATTAATGGAATGATTAAATAACGGTGGATTAATTCTACATGTTCTTATGTATGCATTCTATTATGATGTATTCTATGCATGGTGCTCTATTTTTTTATATTTTTCGATGCAAAATATATGGATATATGTATGAAATGGATGAGTGGAAATTTACATATGTTGGTGTTTTGTAATGCAAATGGATGAAAAGGATATGATCAATGATTTTTTTTTTTGGATTTTTTTGACTCAAATATATGACCCAATTATGCATATCAAGAGAGGTCATACCATCAATTTTCTATGCTCTTGGCAATAATCAAGTACACAACTAAAATTCTTCATTCCTACGGCAATCTCAATCCTTAACCTTGAGCAACATGGGCTTCAACTTACACAAATGGACTCCAATCTCTATTAGACTTGGTAAATGTTTTCAACATGCTTAGATTCATCCCAAAAACTCATTAAAACTATCCAATGATCATACAATAATTATTTAAGGCCAACCATAAATAAACTATGCATAGTTTTGTTCAAACATCAAGAAAACCATCTTTCTTTGACCACTCTCCACCAAAATGAAACACACAATTTACCATAACTCATGCAAATGAATAAATGAATATTCTTCATTTAAAGTTTTTTTAGAGCATGTAAAAATAGAAAATTTTCAGAAATTTTTATCACTTTTTGATGGTCGAATAAAAAGATATGAATTTTTCTTATCTGCTGGAAACCTTAGTTCCTAAAGTGGGTAGTCTTCACCAAAATTGTCATAAATTAATCAAAACCCAATAAAAAATGATCCAAAAAAGTGCAAATGAAACTAGATTCAAATATATAACATTTTCAATAGGTTTGAGGTCTTTATTTGATTTGTACAATCCATACCATTTTCTGTAATAGCCTGCAACTTCTAGAGAAAACAATCCCATAGGGATGCCAATGGTAAAATGATCATAACTTTCTCCAAGCTCAATGAAAAGACACCAAACCAATTTAAAATGAAATATAGTTCATTCCTTTATCAATAAAAATCAATTAAATTTTTGTAAAACTTCATTCAAATCTATACCATGTAAAAGAATAGGGCAGAACATTGGAAATTGCAGAAAAAATCATGTCTTCCTTCATAAATTCTTGATCAAACTACATTCCAACCCCCCATTCGACTTAGAGACCTATTTTTATGCTTGTAAAATCAATTTATCCCCCCAAACAACCTAAAACTACCATTTAAAAAATTTTAACAAAATTTTTAAAAGTTGTCATTTAACAAGAAGAGTTGTTATGACAACATTTGACAACTTTTGAAAATGTTTTCATTTTTCAACTAAATGACACCAAACCTTCATCAATGACTCCAAATGACTTCAAACATATATAAAATGGCTCATTCAACCTTATTACAACATTAAAATACCTTATTTAATGAATTTATACAATATGTCCTCATGGACGAATGCAACAAGTTGCTCCTACACCATTTTCCCCTTGAAGAAAAAACTCAAGTCCCTTGAGAGATCAAAGAGTAAAGGAATTGCAAATAGAAATGAATCTTCACTATCACTAGAAACCACAAAAATTTGTATCTTCATCTTAACCCATGTTTTTTTCTTCCTTGAAATTACAAATAAAACAAGAAGGTATCTTCTTTCGATCTTCCCATCATGTACACGTTCAAACTCATCCACAATCCCTGCACCATGATTTTCCTACAACCATAATGTCTCTATTTCTATTGTTTCAAGATAACAACAAACTTCTACATGGAGAAAACTAAAAATTCCATTAGTCTCATCATGAAACAATGAAGTAAATATCTCATTCTTATGTACTTTGGTGGCTCAATTTGTAACAGCAAATGTATTTCACCTTTGTCCTCTTCTTCTTCAAGTGTAGGCACCAACTCTTCATCATCTTCTTCTACCTTTACCATTGAATCTTCTACTACATGTGTTGTCTTCATGTCCCAAAGGTCCATTTCTTGTGCATATACCTCAGCAAAATCATCTATAGCTTCACTCTCATCATTAGAGTACCATATATAACTTGCATCATATCCTTGAAAATTTGCATATATCTCATTAGCAAACAAATTTGTAACATTGTCATTATCAACCTTATTATCAACATCTTGAGGATCAATACCAACCTTATCGACAACCTCAACAACCTTCTCTACATTTTCATGAAAAATTTCATCAACTACTTGATTACCAACAACCATATCATTCATCTCAACATCAACTTGTTCATCAACCAACAAATAAGTTAGTTCATCTTCAAACATAATTGGAATATCATGCATCTCAACCAGTAACTTACTTTGCTCAAAAAAATTACCTTTGCCTCATTTTCTTCCATCCTTGATTCTCTTTTTCTTCTTTGAATAATCTTTTGTATGGGCCATTCAACTTTATTTTTCATGGTCAAGTGCCAGCTTCTGACTCTTTTGAGCAACTGTTCTATCCTTTCCTCCAACTCTTTGATTTCTTAATCAAACTCCTTTTTCCTCATCTCTTTCTCTTTTCTCTTCCTCTCTTTTTCCTCTTGTTTCTTATTTTTCCTCTCTTCCTCTTCCTACAAATTTATTCCCAATATTCTCACCAAATCCATCTTCATAAGCAAGGAGAGACTTGCTTCAATTCAACTTTTCTCTACCTTACCTTGGCAGCAATCAGGTTCTTCTTAACTTGGACACAACCACAACACAAAACCACAAATCAACACTAACCCAAACCTTTTTCTAAGCTCTGATACCAATTTTATGCAGATCAACAGAGGTCATACTATCAAATTTCTATGTTCTTGGCAATAATCAAGTACACAACTGAAATTCTTCATTTTTGAGGCAAGCTCAATCCTTTAACCTTGAGCAACATGGGCTCCAACTTACACAAATGGACTCCAATATCTATTAGAATTGGTAAATTATTTCAATATGCTTAGATTCATCCCAAAAACTCATTAAAACCATCCAAAGATCATACAACAATTATTTAAGGCCAACCATAAATAAACTATGCATAGCTTTGTTCAAACATAAGCAAACCATGTTTCTTTGACCACTCTCCACCAAAATGAAACACACAATCTACCATAACTAATATAATGAATAAATGAATATTATTCCTTTAAACAATATGAATTTAAGAAATTTTTATCACTTTTTGATGGTGGAATAAAAAGATATGAATTTTTCTTATCTGTTGGAAACCATAGTTCTTGAACTGGGTAGTATTCACCAAAATTGTCATAAATCAATCAAAACCCAATGAAAATTGATGAAAAAAATTGAAAATGAAACTAGATTTACATATCTAACATTTCCAATAGGTTTGAGGTCTTTATTTGATCTGTACAATCTGTACCATTTTCTGCAACAACCTACAACTTCCAGAGAAAACAATCCCATAGGGCTGCCAATGGTAAACTGATCATAACTTTCTCCAAACTCGATGAAAAAACACCAAAAAAATTGAAAATGAAATATAGTTAATTAATTTATCAATAAAAAAACAATTTTAGGTCTATAAAACTTTTTAAAAGTTTTCATTTAACAAGAGTTGTTATGACAACATTTGACAACTTTCTACAATGTTTTTATTTTTCAACTAAATGACACCAAGCCTTCATCAATGACTCCAAATGACTTCAAACATATATAAAATGGATCATTCAACCTTATTGCAACATTAAAACACCTAATTTAATAAATTTATACAATATGCCTCATGGAGGCTTGAATGCAACAAGGTGCTCCTGCACCACCTAATGACTAGAGGAATGATGAAATGATATGATATGATAACGTATGAGTGATATCCTAATGCTCTTGCCTCTAAAATGTGAATGATATTTTTGGAAATGTCAAATGTACTCAATCTGTTAATAATAGAAATAACATCAACCTTGGGGAGATTTATAAATAGCATTACAACATCTAGTATGAATGCAACCTAAACATGCAAGTTTAACAATGCAATGTTGTCATCCCAGTAATCAATTTATTGTGATTGGTATCATCGTTGATCTTTTAAAATGTTTAAAGTGAGCACAAACATTGATGGTATAATTAAAAAAGATGACCTGAGTACTACTTTCATGATGTTTGATAGTGCAATTTAACACAAGCATCTAGGTATAATTAAACTGAGATGACCTGGCCATTCCTTGCATAAATAGACAAGAGCTAATAGTTTTTCCATGCAAATATGGAATGCCATCAGTGATACTTTGTAGAGAACTTCCCACAATGATTCACATAGTAGTAATGATCAACTCACAGACATTAGACAAAGAAAAATATCATTCTCGTTCACAGCTTCTCTAATTCTTGACATCCTTGAGTTGCTCCTGAGAAATGATAACAACAATCACAATGCAAATAGTTTTGAACATTTGTGTTAAAGTGATAAAACTGTGATGCAAAGTATCATCACCAAATGAAACTTGTTTTTGATTGATCTTGTTGTTGCTAGTTCTGATTATTGTTTTTATATTTTTTGATTGATGTTCAATGTTGACGCTTTGTTGATTGTTGTATTTTCACCAAGTTATCATACTATTGTTTGTCTGTTGCTTTCTACGCTCAAAGATGGATTGCCCCCAGTGATTTCAAGATTTTTCCCCTAGTGAAAACAAACCAATTTATTATGGATATATACAATGGTCAAGAAGCCACGGTGAGACACGGCCGACATAGCAGAATATGTACGTGAGGCTCAAATGAAGGATGTGGATAATGACATTAAAGAGCTAGTGATCAAGACACATTCCTATAGAGGAAGAAGCCAGCTTGTCACAAATAGTGCCTATTACCAGGTTTTCACTACTTGCTTTTATTGCACTTTTTCATATTTTATGTTTTTTTTGATTTTTCACTTTTTTTGTATTTTTCTCTTTTTTGATTATTTTTGTTGTCACCAAGATGCTTGTTTTCCAAGTTTTCACTAGGGTGACCTTTTTTTCTAGGGAATTTTCTAATTTTTTTGGATTTTTTCAAGACTTTTTTTGATGTTTTTGAATTTTTTTAAGACTTTTTCTGATGTTTTTGGAATTTTTTAGGACTTTTTCTGATGCTTTTAGATTTTTTTAGGACTTTTACCAATGCAACAGATGAATCATTTGTAGAATTTATTGAGATGGAGGTTGTACATGGGCTCTACAAATAGGTGCCTTTTTTGCGTGGATAACTTGTATGCTCCTAAACCATAGACTGACATAATGAAAAAAGGGACCAACCAATTCGGTTCAAACTTTACTTTTTCTCTCTATCCTGTTGGTTGCGTGGGTTCTCCTTCAACACTAAGTCACCCACTTGAAATGTTTTAGGTTTGACCTTATGGTTGTAACTTCTAGACATCCATTATTGGTAGGCTTTCAGGTGGTTCACTACATGTTGGCTTCGTTCATCTAACAGTTCCAGTTCTTGTAATCTTGATACTTGATAGTCCTCATCAAATATGATACCCTTCAATGAAACCCAAAGTATTGGTAGTTCAACCTCAATGGGTACAATGGCTTCAGACCCATATACCAGAGTGTATGGTGTGGCTCCTATTTTTGTGTGAATATTGGTGTGGTATGCCCACAAAGTAGGGTTTAATTGGATGTGCCAATCATGTCCTGTGTCATTGACTATTTTTTCCAATATTTTCAAAATTGTTTTGTTGGAGGCCTCTTCTTGACCATTTTCTTGAGGATAATATGGTGTAGAGAAGTGATGTTGGATATTTAACTTCTCACACAATTCCTGCATGTCTTGATTTTTGAATAGTCTTCCATTATCTTCCATTATCAATGACAATGGATTAAGAGATGCCATACTGATAGATGATGTAATTAAGGATGAATGATGAAATTTTATTTCTTGTGATGTTGATTAGAGGAATGGCTTCAATCCACTTTGTGAAGTATTCTATAGTTGTGATGATAAACTTGTGTCCATTCAATGAAAATGGATGAATCTTACCAACAAGATCTAGTCCCCACTGATAGAAGGGCCATGTTGATCCAAAAGGTTGGAGTTCCTGAGCTGGTGTGTGGATGAGATTGCCATGAATTTGACACTTGTGACATTTCTCACAAACTGGAAAGACCCCTTTTCCATAGTTGGCCAGTAATATCCTAAATGAAGGAGTTTCTTAGCTAAGGTTAGACCACTTAAATGACTTCTGCAAACACCTTCATAGACTTCCCATAAAGCCATTTCAAAATCATTGCATTCCATAAATCATAGGAGAGTTTCATCAAGACCTCATCGGTATAGTACATATACAATAAGAGTATGTCAGGTGGCTCGGTGAATGAAATTGTGTTTTTTTTATTTTGAGACAGGTTAGGTGGAAGGACATTATCTTTTAGATAGGTATAAATTTCACCATAGATTGAGGTATTGGTATCAGATAGGTGACAAATAACTTAAGATTCAGTATCATCATAAGTGGGGGAGAACAATTGTTCCACCAAGAACTCATAACAACTTCTTTTCTCTAGAATTTGTAACGAGGAAGCAATAGTAGCCATGGCATCAGCGATTGTGTTATCCACTCTTGAAATCTATTCAAATTTGATATCCACAAATTATTTCTTAAGATCATCCAACATTCTTTTGTAGGGCATCAATTTGTAACTTTTTGTTAGATAATCATCATTGACTTGGTTAATGACGAACTGAGAATCTCAGTATACTTGCAATTCTAAGATCTTTCATTCTACAGTTGTTTTAATGCCAATGATTATGGCTTCATACTCTTCCATGTTGTTGGTACAAGGGAACATCACTCTATATGATTTTGGTATAGTATGTCCTTGTGGAGTGACAAATAGGATTCTGGCTCTTGATCCATGTTGGTTGTGGGATCCATCAAAGTATAGTGTCCACTATTTAGCAGCCAAGGTGAGAACATCAGCATCTAGAAATTCAATCTGTAAAGGATGATTATCTGGTAGAGGTGCTTTTTCTAACTGGTCAGTGATTTCTTTTCCTTTTATTTCTTTCCTATCCACATATTGGATATCAAATTGACAAAGTATCATGACCCACTTAGCCAATCTCCTGGTTAAGTTAGCTTTGCTAAGAGGGTATTTGAGAGTGTCTATTTAGCTATCAACCTGATGGTGTGAGTTAGCATGTATTGTCATACTGTTGGGTAGCAAACACTACTGCCAGACAAGCCTTTTCAATGGAGGTATAATTGATCTCATAGCCATTTAGAGTCTTGTCGATGTAGTAAATTGCTCTCTCTTTTCTTGCCGAATCTTCTTGTGCTAATAGAGCTCCTAATAATGTATCAGTTCTAGCAATGTATAATAGTAGTGGCTTTCCTTCCGCTAGTGGTACTAGGATAGGTGGATTGACTAGATACTATTTCAATTGGTTGAAGGCTCCCTCACATTTCTCATCCCATTAGAAAGAAACATTCTTATGTAGTAGATAACTAAAAGGATGGATCTTGTCTGCTAACTATGAAATGAATCTATTGATTGATTGAAACTTTCTTTGTAGAGATCGAAGTTGGTTGATGTTCCTTAGTGGTGGAATTTCCATGACAAATTTAACTTTGGCCAGGTCTACCTCAATCCCCTTTTCTGAAACTATGTACCCAAGGAGTTTGGCTGACATCACCTCAAATACACATTTCTTGGGATTTAGCCGTACATTGAATTTTTCTAGTCTAGTGAATTTTTTTTCTAAGATCTCCAAATTTCCCTCTCTGGTATATAATTTGGCCAATAAGTCATCCACATAGTCTTCCATGAAATTATGCATCATATCATGAAAAATTGTTGTCATGGCATGCTGGTAAGTAGATCCTACTTTCTTCAATTTGAATGGCATGACGTTCCAACAAAATGTTCCCCATGGATAAGTGAAGTTTGTCTTATCTTGATTGTCTGGAGCTATCTTGATTTGGCTATATCTCGAGAAACCATCCATCAGTGATAACATTCCATGTCCTACCGATAATTCTACTATGATATCTATGTTTGGCAAAGGAAAATCATCCTTAGGACAAGATTTATTAAGATCTCAAAAATATGTACAGATACGAATGTTGTTGTCAGCCTTTGAAATTGGTACAATCTTGGAAATCCACTTGGCATAGTCAATGGGTTTGATGAATCCTACGTCTAACAACTTCTTCAGCTCTGCTTTTACCAATAAAGTGATATGTGGGTGCATTCTCCTCAACTGCTACTCGACTGGTTTCACTCCTAGTGGTAATGATAAGTGATGCATGATGAGTTCTGGATCAATCCCTAAAATGTCGGCATATGACCAACCAAAGTTGACTTGTTTTTCTATGAAATTTTTGAGAAAGCTTGGTTTTTCCTGGTCTGTCAAAGATGCTACTAGATGGATGGCCTTTATTGTTTCTTCATTGTCGATGTTGACAGACTGTGTGGGTTCAATCAAGACCTTTGATCTTTCCTAAAAATTTTCTAGGAGAGTATCAAATATTCCATCCTTTGATGCCTCAGAGAGGTTTTTTCCATTGGATGCGCTCCTTTTTTTAACTTTTTCTAGATCTGATACTGCCATTGAATGGTTTTCACCATCAGATCTATTTCCTGCGTTATTCATTTTTTAGCTAGAAGATTTGATACTCCCCTTTGTGGAAGCCTGGTTACAATGTTGGTTAGTGGAATCTATTTTGGGATTGTTGGAATAGAGGAAGTTAACAATGGAATCATCATTTGAAAATGTAGGGTTGTTAAAGGGCTCAGTCAGGCCCCAATCTATGAGCTCGAGATGTACTAGGGGTAAGAATTCACAAGACTTGTTAAGGTTGGAGATGGTAAGATTTTTGATAGCAGTGTCTTCAATTTTTCCAATAGAAAAATCAAGGTCTATAAGGTAACTCTCCTCTGAATTATCTATTTCACTCTAAGTTGAATCATCTTTGCTGGAATCACCAAGGTTTTGTGATCCTAATTCAAGCAGTCTAGCACCTAAACCTTGTCCCTCTTTGAGTAGGGGTGCATATTTGTGTACCACATCAATATCCTTGTCATGACAAGACTCTTTTGATAGGGAATCCCACTCATATTCATTAGAATTAGTTTCATGCTCATCACTAGCTTGTAACTGTAGGATTCTTTCAACCACATTTTCTTTTGTATCCTCTTTATATCCCAGCCTAGGCTTGTCTTTTGGATTAAATAAGATGGGTTGAATGGGTTCTACAATTCCTTCTTTCCTTTTTCCTATGGGACCTTTTCCATCATATCCCATCTTTTCCAAAATAGTAAAGCATTTTCCATATTGGGTTTTTTGTACATTTGTAGTTGCTATTTGGGATTCTTCTTCATCCTTATAGAGCCAATTTAGAATATCTTTGTATTCTACTTCATCAAACCTAGTGCTTTCTTTTATAAACTAGCCATCAAATTTGGTAACTGGTGGTGATGTCTATTATGTTGATGTGGAGGGTTTCCCATATGACTTTGTGGAAGAGAACTGTGAAAGACATAAAGATCATTCAAAGAAATATTCACGAACACCTTTGTCTTTAACTTGAACTTTTTCATCAAATTGGTTTTTCAAGGAATTCAATTGGACTTCATGATTTAAGGAGGTGGAGGAAGCAACTTCTTCTTTCCTCTTAGGTTGTTTAGACATGGAATTGGATTGACCTTCATGATTTGAGGAGATGACCAGTGGTTTGGATGAGGAACTTGATTGGCTTTGATCATTGGAAGAGGTAGAAATGGAACCTTCTCTATTATGAGGCACAAAAACATCTTGGATAGATTTCAGGGTATTGCAATACTAAGGACTATTTGAATCAGCCGAAATGGTGATTTCTTGACCACCACAAGGAAATTCCAAGCATTGATAGTAGGTTGAAGGAACTACTTGCATTTCATGGATCCATGGGTGACCCACTAGTATGTTATAGGTCAAATCCCTGTCTAAGACTTAGCAGATTACATCTTTCTGAATTGGTCCTACTTGAAAAGGTAAGGTAATCAATCCCTGTGAAGATCTTTCCTTATCATCATATGCTTTTATTGTAATCTTTTTCTTTGAATCAATTGGATTCTCAAAGAATCCCAAGGCATGAATAAGCTTTAAAGTACATATATTCAAGCCAACTCCTCCATCTATTAGGACGTGTTTGACGTGGTGTTTATGAATTAGGACTTCTATGTGGATAGCAACATTGTGGGGATAAGAAATAAATACATCATCATTTTCAGAAAAGGATAGGCAATGGGGTGTGGTCAAATGTCCCACCATGGCTTCAAATTTACAAACTTCTAGATTTGTTGGTATTGTTGTGTCCACTAGGGCTTTTCCAAAATCTCTTTGTGGGCAGGTGAAATCTTGAGAAATTTCAATATTGATATTTGTGCAGGGATATTTTGTAATTGGTCCACTATATTATATTGATTGGACAATGTAGCGAGAGTTTTGGATGAACTTCCTTTTAAAACTTATTTGGCTTGTGCTCTTGTGGTTGCATTCACTGGTATGTTGTCTTGTTTCCCATTGATTTGAGTATCATTTGCAGTTGTGTCTAGTTTGATGTCTTTGATTTGATTTTCAAGGATAATGATGTCTTGTTCTTGTTTAATTGGAATGCCATAGATTGGATTATCATTTGTAGTAATGTCTTGATGGTCACTATTTTCGATGGTATTCATTTGGTCTTCGACTATTGAGATATGATTTATGACAATATCATGAACATAGGTTACATTCTTTCCCTTTCTGTTTGTTGTAGAGGACTCCTCTTTTTCATAATTCGGTAAAGAATTTTTAAATGCCCTGTGATCTGCATTTATTTGGGGTTCCTTTATTCGTATGATCTTGCTATCTATCAAATCTTGTATTTTGTGTTTCAATTACATGCAACTATTTGTTTGATGTCCTTTGCACTAATGAAATTCACAACAATAGGCATCATTCCACCATGACAATTTTACCTTTTGTTAAAAGCCTCGAGTGTCAAGTAGCATTATGAGGTTATTTGCAAGAAGTTCCCTTAATGCAGATTTGTGTGATTGACCCAAAGGTGTGAATTTCCTATGGTTTGATTGTGTTTGATACAATGGAGGTTTTTATGTGGTGTTACTTTGATTGTGACTGCTTTGATTGCTGGGTGGGTTGATATTTTGATTAGTGCCTTGATTGATGTTTTGATTGGTCTTGGTTGTGGTTCCTGATAGATTAAAGGTTGGTTTGGCATTATGTGTTTCAGAAGCACCATCGCTGCCATTCTTGTTCCTTGTCCAAAATTTGGGTTTCTCTTTTTTATGATGGTTAGAGGAGGTAGCATTGTTTGATCCTTCATTGTGAATTTTCAATACCCCTCTTTTGACTAAAGCTTCTTCAATTTTAATACTATTTTCTACCATCTTCTAGAAGTTAGGGGGACATTGCAATTGCAGCCTATAACTCATTTCACTATTAAGGTTGTTAATGAAAATCTCCATCTTTTCTTGTTTAGGTATGGGATGAGCGTATCGAGCGAATAACTTTCTCCACCTTTGTAAGAATACGAGAAAAGATTCTCCTTGTTTCTGTTTGGTATTACAAAGATCCTTCATAGTTATCTCACGTGCAATGTTATATGAATACAAAGTGATTAATTTGTTGACAAGTTCTTGAAAGGATTTTATGCCCGGTTGTAGTTTCAAAAACCCTTCCATGCAATGGCCTCCTAAGCTGCAAGGAAAGAGTCTCATCAAATATGTGTCCTCATAAGAAAACTCAAGACTCATTGTTCAAAATTCTCGCACATGGTCTATAGGGTCCAATTTTCTGTTGTATTTGTCGTATTTTGGTAATTCACAATTTGGGGGAAATGGTATCATGTTTAGCCTTCTATCAGAGGGATAAGGACAAATATCTTGTAACAAGTATCTTTTTGGAGTCCCTCCTTGCATATCTTGTAGTTGTTGTTGAAGTTTTTGCATATGATGTGTTAGGATAGCCATTTGATCTGTAGGAGGTGTTTCAGTCTCATTTTTCTTTGGGGTTCCCTTCAATTTATTGACATCAAAGTCACTTGGTAATTTGGTCCCTTGATTTGTTAACATTAGGAGGTATTTTTCTCCATAGTTTTTAAATATTCTTTCTAGGAATTTATGAAATTTGGGATCTTGATTGGCTTGTCCTATTTCCTCCTCTGTTATCTCTTCCGTTTCATTTTTAGAAATCTTGTAAAAGGGATTTTCCTCTAGCTCACCCATGGTATTTTGAGGTTCAGGTTATTTGTCCTTAAGTTTTTGTTTTTGGGATCTTGTTAAAATGAGCATGCAAGTGATAAAGGTTTGCTAAATTTTGATCATTATTTGAGAGTGCCAAAGGGATACCTAGGTTGAATAGAATAATGAATTCTATTGATGTAACCAAGGTGATAAAATTTGATGTAAAGTGTATTGTTTCAAGATGAAGGATAATAAATCCTAATGGGGAAATTCAACTTGATGATCAAATTTTGGGTTTTTGATGATGATTGGGCACTTTTAGATGTGTGATCAACGTTTAGGTAAAATATTTCACTTGTAGAAGTCAATTTTAACAAGTTAGAATGTAAGGAACTTAAGGAATAAGTTTGAACTTGAGAAGATTCTGCAATTTTGGTTCCAATTGTGAAATGGGGACAAATTTCCTTTCTACATGAGATGTTAAGACCTTTGGAAAAGTCTTGGATTTTGGCAATAGTAAAAGAAATACAAGTCAGGGTTATTCTTTGAAGCTTTTCTATAGAAATTGAAGAGCAATTTGTCTCTAAATTCGTAGAGTGTTGAGAGATTTTTTTTATGAGCTTTTGGACTAAGAGTTATGGACTTTGGTTTCTAGATTTTAATCTTTCATGAAATCATTTGATAAAGACCATGTTTAGACTCTGTTGTTTATGAGGAATGATTCTAAATTGGAAAATATTTCTAAATCTGGTTTCAAAATGCAGGATAGAGGTCAAATTCAACTCTTTGATTATGAATTTTGGTGAATGCGCTATTATAGTCAGTGAATGCGCTAAAAGGAAAATGTGCTATAGCATGGCTTGGATCTACCACAAAAAGACTGGGATACGCCACAGGATTAGGTGAATGCACCACAAAATAGCTCAAATGCACCAAATTTTTGGGTCTATGCATCATAGAATTTGGTAAATGTGCAACAAAATTTGGGGTATGCACTAGTAAATGTAGTGAATGCACTATAATAGGTGGATGTGCTGGAAAAGTTGGTCTATGCACTGTAACAGAGGGTAGATGCACTGGAAAAAGTAGTTAATGTGCTATAGAAAATAGTAAATGTGTTGAAAGACAAATGTAACAATTAGTTGCCAGTTTACTTGATTTTTCTAGTTTTTTGTTCAAAGAATGGTTTGTTCCAAATGATGTGTTCTAAATCAAATTTTTGCACTTTTCTAGTGTGTGAGGTTTTTGTTTGAATTTTTAAAAAAAAATACTTTAACAAACACAATCAAGCAAAGCACACTCCTATGGCTGTGAAAGACAATATTCTTTTGGATTCCACATGGGTTTTACCCCAACCAAACTTATTTTTAGTGGATGAATTGAGAAGCTTGGCCACATGGCCCCCCCTTATAGTGCACTCACTTCTCAGGTTAAACAAGCTTCCAGCCTCCATAAAACTCCCATGGTAGGCTGATCATCTCTACTAAAAATTGCGAGAATGTGGATGCCTTTGCAACAACCGTTGCTACACCAAAGAATAGATAAAGGTTTTTTTCCAATCTACAACAAGTGTTTTAGTAAGGACTTTCTATTTGTGGAGGTTGATCCATGTGGTGAGAGACCATTGCTTCCCTTCTCATTGGAACCAACCTCATTATACTAGCCTTTGTTCTAGTATACACACTTATATACCGACTGGAAATGTGCTTGGCTTTAGCATGTTATCAGATGGGTTGTTCCCTTGGGTGAGTAATTTTTCTTGCAAGGTAGGCCCTATAGGATAAACAAAAGCAAGTGAGAATAACTATAGTTTGATCTATCTTTATTTCACATGAATAAAGAGAGAACAAATGTTGTCTACCCTACTCACACTCATAGATAAACAAGAATGGGTCTGGATTTTTGGTCACCCAGTTAAGGGGAGAGCATATGCCTACCATTCAATACATGTACCAGACATGGGGTTCTTTCCTTTTTTAATTACTTTAGATTCCTAATTTAAACATAAAGGAAAGTAAATCAATCTAGTGCCTGCATCAAATTTATCAGTAGTTTTCCATAAATTTTTCTTTGACAAGCATTCTTGAGTTTCAACAAAGTCTTTGATAGTGTTTACGAAGCCCGCACAATAGAAAAATACATATTAGTTTTCAAACTCAAAATAAACTTGCAGAGAAAATCAAATGTGTCATTACAATAAGTTGATGCACTAAAAAGGTAAACACTCTACAAAATTAATTAAATGTGCCATAGAAAACATGAAATGTGCTATAGAAATAGGTGGATGCACTATAACAGAAACCCCCTTATGCACCACAGAATGGTGTGAATGCACTAAAGAAACCAGTGGTGTCACCAGAACATTCCATGAGTGCGCTAGAGAATCTTTCATGCGCCAAAGGAATTAATGGTTGCACCAGAGAAACTCATGTATGAACCTGTAGAAACATACTTTCCAGAAAATATCAATATAATAGGGGCTAGGCCTCACGGTGGGGGCCAATTTATGTGTGTAATAAAATATGTGAATTATACTAACAAATAACACACAGTAGATGTAATGTATTACAATAAGGAAATCTAAATTAACATAACATAATTCGATAAAGTAATTACTGAAAAAAAATTTCATCTCCCTCTATTCTTAAATGTCCTAGTAATTGTGCTCTCAGATCTTAATTGTGCATTAAATCACTGGTATGCCACCTAAGAAACAAGTAGCCACTAAACTAGAATGTCGAAACTTATGTCTACACCTACATGATTTTGATGATTCAGCCTAATGATATGATGAAATAACACAATGAATGAGTTGTTGTATACAAAATGATATGAAAATGATGGAAAGAAAAATTAAACTAATGGAGATGATATGGAAATGACTCTAAATGCTAAATTTAAACAAACTAGGAAACATCTAAAGGAGCCATGATTCTAATCTAATTGCTAAACTATTCTAAATGTTGAATCAAAATGCAATGAAGCTCTCAAATCCTAAATAAATTCCTACAAAGTAATGTTATGCAATCTTCTCCTATGAAAAAGATGTAAATGGGCCTCAATTTATAGATTTCACTAAGGCATCAGGTGATTTGGTAGGAATGAACGATCATGATTCAATCTGGAGAGATCAACGGTGAGGAATGAGGAAGGTGGAGAAAATAAGGAAATCGTTCACTATAGTAAAACAATCTTGCCAAGTGTAGAAAAGAATCAATGGAAGGAAGAAGCAATGTGTCCTTGAGTTGGTTAAAATTGTTGAGAGTAAATATACATTTTAGAAATTAAGAATAATTATTTTCATGTGACACATGGTGAGTTTGAAGATGAGGTGGAAGGAGGTTAGAATAATATGGAGAAATGTGACAAAATTCAAATTTAATGAAAGGGAATTAATCAAATAAAAAAAATTAGTTAAACTTGTTTATTTAATTAAATCATGAAGAAAGTGATTTAGAAAATAAGGAATAAGAAATACAAACTACGTAAATAAATTTTTCAATTTATTTATATAGTAGAGGAAATACATATTTTATTAATTAAATAATCGATATTTAACTAATATTCTCCAAACCAAATTTGGATGTATACAAATATCATCAACAAAGTCTTCAATAATCAAGTATTTATCATGATCCAACTTAAAATACAAGTTGTTGTTAGCAGTACCTTTATTAAATCCAAGCTTCATTGTAGGAATTCATTTAGCATACCAGGCTCTAGGAGCTTGCTTGAGCCCATACATAGCTTTCTCAATCAAAAAACCATGTCTTCCTTATCAGTCAGTTGAAATCCATTTGGTTGTTCAACATATACTTCTTCTAACTCACCATTCAGAAAAGTTAACTTCACATCCATTTGATAGAATTTATAGTTCTTATATGTAGCATAAGCAAGAAATGATCTTACAACCTCACTTTTGGCAATAGGGGCAAAGGTTTCTGCAAAATAAATACCTTCCATTTGTGAATACCCTTTACATACCAGTCTTGCTTTATTTCAGACCACTTCACCTTGTTCATTTAGCTTATTCCAAAAGACCCATTTAGTACCAATCACATTTTTATCTTTAGGTCTAGGAACAAGAATCATTCTTTTCAATTTGCATCAGCTCTTCCATCATAGCTTCCCATCTAGTATTCATCATTGCAAGCTTCATTGACATTTTTTGGCTCAGTTTTGGAAATCAGGCCATACTCTTCTGCAATCCTTCTTCTAGTTTGCACACCTTTATTCTTGTCTCCTATAATTTGATTCTTTGAATGATTAAATCTCACATATCTCAGAGTTTTAGGATTCACTTGCACTTCTTGTTCTTATGTTCTTTCTTATGTACTTCCACTTGTCTCTCCTTCTTGACTTTCTTGATTTACCAGAACAACTTGAACTTGATTCTATGTCTAAGCATTCTTCCCTTTTTCTAAAATATCTTTTTGGTCATCTAAATCATATCCATAGTATCTAGATGATCTAGCAGAATCCTCAACTCTGACATTTGTACTTTCAACCATTTTTCTCAATCTTTTGTTATAGCACTAGTAAGCCTTGCTCTTGGTAGAGTAACCCAGAAAGATTCCTTCATCATTCCTTGCATCAAACTTTCCTATGTCCTCATCTCTCTTAATGTAGCACTTGCTTCCAAAAATATTGAAATACTTAATAGTAGGCTTATAACCAAACCTTAGCTCAAAAGTAGTCTTACTAGAAATACCATTAGCATTTACTTGATTTAAAGTGTACACAACAGTGTTTACAACTTCTCTCCAATAGATGCGAGGAAAATTTCCTTCAATCATCATTGTTCTAGCAGCATCCAAAATTGTTTTGTTCTTTCTCTCTACAACTACATTCTGTTGAGGGGTTTAGGGAGCAGATAACTATCTTTTGATTCCATTCTCTTCACAAAAAGAATTGAACTCCTTGGAGGTGAACTCACCACCTCTATTTGACCTTAGGCACTTTATCTTTAGATCTATCTCATTCTCTACCATAGATTTGAAAATTTTGAACTTCTCTAATGGTTCACATTTTTCTCTTAAGAAAAAAACCCATATCATCCTAAAGTAATCATCAATAAGAAGCATAAAATATATTTCTCCTTGTAGACTTTTTATTCTAGAGGGATCACATAGATCAGTATGCACCAACTTCAGTAATCCACAAGAATGATGCTTTTTACTCTACAAAAGAAACTCTAGTCTATTTAGCCATCTGGCATTCCTTGCATATTGTATTAGTAGGCTTCACTAGCTTAGGTAGATCTCTTACTACTTGAATGGAGCTTACCTTGACATTGTTATCAAAATTCACATGACATAGCCTCCTATGCCATAACCAACTTTCATCTGCTTGAGCAATTAAACAACTTACATTACTAACACTTAGGTGAAAAATATTACCTCTTGTCTTTGTACCTAAAACAATCATATTTCCAAAAATTGCAAGTATCCTCCATCTTCCATCTTTGAACTAAAGATCATAACCCTTGTCCACCATCTATCCAACACTCAACAAGTTATGCTTTAAGCCTTCAACATAAAGGGAATCATCAGTGTTATGTTTACCACCAAGACAAATAGATCCTCTACCATAGATCACACAAGCATTGTTATCTCCAAATCTTACAACCCCACCATCATATTTTTCTAGACTTACAAATTTTCTTTTGTCACTAGTCATATGATGTGAGCATCCAATATCAATAACCCACTCATCCTTTTCTTCAATTCGGGCTGCAAGAGCTTTCTCAACTTTAGTAGATTCGGTAGCCACCAAACCATTTTCCTTGATAGCAATGAAAACACATTCATCTTCATTTCCATTTTCTTTATCATATTCTTCATCTATCACACCTTCTTCAATAGAATAGCACTTCTTTTGAAATCTAGGTTTGTAAGGCTTAGATCTAGGAACTCTTTTAGGACAACTTGAAGCAAAATGACCTATTTTACTACAAGAGAAACATTTAATAGGAAACTCTCCTTAATACTTACCTTGTCCTCTACCTTCTTTCTTCACAATCAATGCTTCCAGCTCTTCAACCTCGATTTATTCTTACTCAAATTGTTTCATCTCTTCCTCATACTTGAATTTTTTTCTAGAACTTTCTCCTAGATCATATCTTTGCATGTTTCTTCTGGATACAGAATCCTTCAACACAAATTCACTTAACTCAAAGGCAACATGTTTACAAATCAACATATCCCTTGTCACATTTGTTACTGATCTGAACTCTTCAATAGCATGATCCTTTGAATTGTAAGAGGGAGGTAATGATCTAAGTACTTTAGCTACAATTTCTTGTTCATCCATAATACCACTAACACATCTAATACCCATCACAATTTCATTTACTCTTTGCATAAAAGAAAAAATATTTTCATCTTCAACCATCTACAAATTTTCATACTTGCCTTTCAAACTCTATAGCTTAGTGACCTTCACATGTACATCTCCTTCATACAAAGTCTCAAGCTTTATCCAAATCTCATGAGCTATCTTGAGACCTATCACATTTTCCATTTTCAAATCCGTCAAAGCACTCAGCAAAGCTTCAATAGCCCTAATATTAGTTTCAGCCTCTTTAATCTCATCATGAGTGGAAGGACCATTCTAAGGAATAGTATATCTGTTCTTTGTAATCTTCTAGAAGGGTTCACCAATACACCTCAAATGACATTTCATTATGGCTTTCCATAGAGAGTAGTTTTTTCAATCAAATCTAGGGTTTTCCTTCTTGTATGATGTCATCTCAAATCACCTCAAGCTTTTAAACTTCTTCAGAGGAACCTGCTTTGATACCAATTGTTAGAAAAAAAAGGAAAAACAATAGAGAGGGGGGGTGAATTAGTTGTCACAGATTATTTAAACTTTTCAAACTTAAATTAATCTTAGATTTTATACATGAACAAAAAACCATAAACAATCAACACATAAGAAACATAGAGAACACCAAAAAAAATTATGTGCAAACCCTATTAGGGGAAAAACCATGGTGGATGTTAGTCCACAATATTATACCTTATTAAAAGTATAGAGAAGAATAGTGGGAATGCACATGCATTCAGGCACACTACCTATAACTTATTGCTCAAATACAAGAGGGATCATTGCCCAAAGAAAAGAAATACAGATTAGATCCATACGGTATGAACTGAGAAAATATCTTCTCCAAAATCTTGATTACAGTTTTGGTTAAGCATAAGACACTCCTTCACACTTCGCTCAAACTTCTTCACACTCAAATCTGCAATCGAATGATTATATCATTATTCGCACATTTTCTCTTCCTCTTCTTTCACACACTTATGCACACACTACACTTTGCTCAAACAATTGCTCTTATGTATCTACAACATGAATTTTATCAACAACTTCGTCAACCAAAAGAAATATGAAAATATAAAACATATATGCAATGTTGGCCCTAATTTACAAAGAAATTTTTAATGTGAATCAAACACCATCGGCCAAAATTATTTTGTGCCCAAAAGAAACATCCTCAAGCACACCAAACATTCAAATTTTAATATCCAAGGATCCACAACATGTTACAACCACCATGTTCACCAAGAACATGAAAACCCGAATACACATGAGAAAAATCTTTGACCACGAACACACCAATCAACGCAAACATGCAACAAAGATAAAGAATGATGTAGAAGCATCCAAAAGAAACAAGAACCAATAGAGAGACATCCACAACAACTGAGATTACTAGAATCATATCAACTTCACTCAGGAATACTAACTGAAATCATAGAAACACTATCAGAACGCAACTATTCATAACATGATCAAAACTTCATGGGAACCTCTAAAACTTCTAGTGGATAAACTGGATACTCTCAATAATAAACCCTTTAGTCCACAATGATTGATCATCAATGTATTGAGCAAGACACCTTCATGACCTTCACTATTCCATTGGTAACCTACAAATCTTTCTTTTAACAATTTTCTCCATATCCTTGACATATATACCCTTCAATACATCAATGCTAATAGTGTTGACATCAATGAAAAACATAGGGATGGTTATGCTTTTCATTGGGTTGATGTAGATTATCAATGATTGTTAGATTCATGTTCTCCATAGTAGGATTGCATTTGACTGGAAGCTTGGGAAAGGTTTTATAATTATTTTCAAACTTCATACTTGAATTTACTTTCCACTTGCCTACCGCAATGAAATCATCTTCAACCTTCATTGCATCTTGTTGAGCTTGCTCAATTCCTTAATTTTTTTCTCCTTTCAGAAGTAATTGTATATCTTTTTCAAGAGAAGAAATGAATATGTGGTGTTGAATCTCTGTGCTGGGATTTTTTGGGGAAAAAATCTTTTGAAGAGACCAGTTAAAATGGTAGACAAAATCCCTCATTGTTTCAGCTCTATTTTTCATAATCTAGAAAAAGTGATGCAGGGTAGCTACAACATTAGTTGGGATTCTATAACGTTGGAGAATTTTTTTCTTAAGAATCTTCCAACTAGTGATGCACCCCTTTTCCAATCCTTTTGAACCATTCAGTAGCTTTCTCAATCAAACTTTCAATAAAAATTCTTACAAACACATCCTCATTTTGAATTCCTAAGACTGTGCTCATAGCCATCATGGCTAGGATATGGTCCTTAAGATCATGTTCATCCTGGCCTGAGAACTTAGGAAATCCTTTTTGTGATCCTTTAGGTAAATCATCATAATGTGATAAAGCAAGGGGCCAACTTTGTTGCACCAGAGATTTGATACCATAAACAACAAATAGAGTCACCAACTCACCTAGAGTAAGGTTAGGAAAATGAGTTTATTGTGGTGGACAAGTCAAAGGTGGATTTTGAAGCCAATATGTAGGTGGGTCCCTTGGTTGGCATGGAGGTGGATTGGGCTGATGATTATGAAAATGAGGTGGGTCATCGTAATATTTGAATATCAGTCTTGGGGGTGGTTCAAACATAGGTGTAGGTGGTCGCTGGGCCCATTCCTCTTCCTCTTCTAAGATAGAATTCACTCACATATAATCTACTGCACTCCTTCTATACCTCCACGATGTATTTAATTATTAAATGATATCTTCTTGTTCCACTCCAACCCAATCTAAATCTGGCCGCAAAATAGGGAATATGTCATTATGTGGAAGTACCGTTTTGATGCATGACATAATGGCAATTTTCATACTTCCAACTAATTTATCCCCAATGGAGTCACCAAAAATAATTTGTTAGCGAATGAAATAGGGTTTAATAAATAAATCAAGTGATGACTCTAAACCTCGATTTGGCACCAATTCGAATCCGCTAATAGCTCTGAAAAGTGCACAATTGCATTTGTGGCTTTTCTCTAAATTCTATCAAGGTACAACTCCCTCACAAGATCTTCAATGAATTTATCTATTCTAAATAAATGACATGTGCTTTTAACTAGAAAGTAGAAAAGGTTCTCAACGCTGGCTCATAAATATGAAACTAACGTGAGGGTAGAGAACACAACCATTTATGATCAATAAAAATATTGAAAATCATGACTATCAAATCTAGCTAGTGTAAATAAATCAAACTGCAATAAATGAAAGACATATAGCTCATTTTTCAAAGAAAACAAAACTATATCATACACATAACACTTAGGTTTACATATTTCAAATCTTTTAACTTATAACACATAGATTATAAGCTATTGCAGACTGTAATTAATATCATTCCTCCTTGAAAACACCCATAGATGTATCTGGGAAGATTCAAAAGTCCCTTCATCTATGTTTTTCCTCTAATTTATAGCATGACTATAGCCATTGAATGGACACTGAGGCCATTACTAAATTAGTGGTTTCTTCTATCCCGAACATTTATCAGGAAATTGATAAGACAATTAGAAGTTTTTCCAACAATATATATTGGCAGAGAAAATCAATGTCGAGCAACAACTGCCAAAGGACCAATTATTTCATCAATCTTTAGTGCAATGTATAAGGAAACCAAATGGTAGCATGTGTGAGCTGTTTGATGAAGAATTATAGTTCAATCGACATAAATGGGAGATAAATGTGAATTAAATTCACATCCTATCAATCTTAAATGAATGTGCCCATATCTAACCAAAATTCTATAAATTCAAGAAGTGTCATTTCTCTCCCAACATCAATTGCATCCAATATAGCAAGCTCCCAAAGTGACAAAAATTATAAGAATGATTACATTGTTCTAGAAGAGATTGAGTGTAACCCTCTATTCAGGCATATTTCTGATCAACTGAAAGAGGTCTTCGTCATGTAGAGTGAGGTGGAAGAAGAGATGCTTTGAAGCATCTTGGGCAAGGAATTTCTGATCCAAGCTCATGTGCATAATACTACCATTTTGGAGCAGTTTATTTACATAGTTGTCAGGACTTCTGGCCATTGAGACTGGGGCATGAGGGCACTAGAGCATTTGGTGAAGCCTAAGTTCCATCACCATGTCAGGGTGGCAATAAATGGACTCAATTACTATCCTCAAACTGGGTTGGTAGCTGATGCCATTAGCATTGCATCCACTATCCAGGATGAGACTCTAGAGGAGGTTGTCCTTCTACTGCGCATTGGAGTTAGTGAGAAACAACATGGGGATGTTTGTGCAATTCCTCCAATTAGATGAGAACCTTATTTCACCTACTCAAATTGAACATATGTAGGTTGTTATTGAGAGCATTTGGGTCATGATGTTTACCTTATGCACCTGAAATACCTTCTTTTTGCCTCTTTTGTGTCCACCAACCTAGTCTTTGTACTCAAGCCAAGCGATTATAGCTATACCAGCATAATGTAAAAATGTTTACATATGAATAAAATATCTCTTTTTGATGTTTTTTTTTTTTTACATGTATATTTTGTTGGTTTCTATTTATAGTACACTTGGAAATTACTAGTTTTCTTTTAGATAACATCTCAATTAAGTGACCAAGCTGGCAATAATTTAGTTTAACCAATATAATCTTTCATAGGCGAAAAAACCTATGGTTCTTATAACTTAACAAAACCCCACCTAGGTTCAAAATGACTTAGATAATGCCGCTGGAGGCATAACTTGTGGATGAAATTTTTTAACTTTGACTTATGACTTAATCAATTTCATACATGCACTTTGGGAGATAAAGGAAGTTAGATGTGACATGAGAAAACTACCCAATGAAGGAAAAATAAGGTTGGCAGTAAAATGGGAGGTTCAATGAATGTAACAAAACACTGCCCGAGTTTGAAGTGAATGGAAAAAGGCCACCAAGAACTCGATTTGGTCCATGACTTAGGCAAAGCTATAAGATAGCATCTCAAATAAAAACTTGAGGAAAAATTATGCATAACAAACTGTAAGATGTGTTATTTGCTCAAGGATAACAACCCACATAATTTGAGAGAGGCCTACAAGATGGTAGTAAATATTGAAAACAATAGGAGAGCCTCTAGTAAAATAGGAAGAAGAGAAGATCCCAAGGCCTCAAAAAACCTAAAAGCTCAAAATGACAAGACTGGTAAAACTACAGCTCTAGATGAGAAGATAGATTAGATTCTTAGTTTATTACAAAAGGTAGCTAAGAATGACAAGCCACAATTCCAAAGAAATGAAAGGCCCTTGAGATTGTAGGATTACCCCTATCATTCAAACTGGCATAATGGGAAGCTAGTTAATAATAATCAGAGAAATGTTAAAGGTACACCAGATCCATTGCAAAATCACACCACCAATGTTATTGAAGACTTTCCTTGGTGTGGAGTGTGTCAAATGCCTCATTCCTTATAACAATGTGTTGTGGCAATGCCAATAGAAGAATCTCAAGATAATCAAGTAGGATTCGACTCATTTCAGGAGTAGGAAAAAATGAAAAATGTATTCATGACTAAACCAAACCTTGGTTGTGAAGAATACTCTTTTGATGATGAGCCTAACAAGAGTGATGTGGATATTTAAAGGAATGAGGTGAACTCTTATAATCAACAGTATTCTTAGTTGAAGATTGTGAGAATGATTACACAATCTATACTTTTAAATTAGATAATGTTTCTTTGAGGAGACCCTCAAATGAGGAGATTGAAAGGTATACAATTGCATTCTACTAAGGAAAGGAGTGATTATCATTTGAGGAATAGAACTATGAATGGTAATCAAGGAATCCTAAGTAGCTTTTTTTTAAGGAAAACAATGTAGGATACAAATGACCAAAAACAAAGAACAAAAAAGAAGAGGAAAAATCCAAGGAGGGTAAGGAGATGAGAATTTGGGTCAAAAAGGGGACTAAGAAAAATATTGATGATGAAGTTGTTCCTTAAGCTGAGAAGGATAAGAATGTGAAACCAAATGCTAAAAAGGTCTAGGGACAAGGTGAAAGGGCAACTCCTACATAATTTGTACTCCCTAGGTTACCGAGTTATTCTATAACTGATCTGTTTTAGGTATTTTCTCAAGTCAAAGTAATAGTCACACTCCTTGAAATGATGAAAATAGATTAGCATAAGAATAAAACTATTGGTCTTATTAACAATATTGTTGTTAGTGGGAAGGATAAAATGATAGTCAATCAACCTAAAACAAGCACAAGCCAAGAAAAGAATGTTCAGGCTGAAGTAGTGATCAATGAAAATATGGAGATATATCTGGGAACCACTATTACTACCAATCCAAATCATGTGAATCCATTTTTTCTAAGCTTGATCATTGATGGTAAGTTGCTTATAAATTGCATGATAGACTCGAGGACCTCAAACAATGTAATTCTAGTAAATATCATGGAAGAAATGGGCTTAAAGGTTGATAGTACATATGGGAAGTGCTACGCTATGGATTCAAGGGAGGTGCCTATTATTGGGGTAATCAACAAAGTTCCATATAAATTGGAAGAATTTCCTGAAAAGGAGTTATATATGAGTGTTAGAGTGGTGGATATCCCACCAACTTATGGAATAGTATTTTCTAGACATTGGAGTGCTTCCATGGATGGGAGTATTCAGTGTGACTTGTCATTTGCAACTTTTTCCATTGACCAGAGAGATGTCAAAACTAATAGAGAATGTAGAACTCCTCACATGATTGATCAAATTGAGGAACTTGAAGAACTAGTGCAAATTAATTTTGTGGACAGTAGTTTAGACACTTTTTGGATTGAGGAATGGATTGAGGAATAGATTCCAGAAGAAGCAGTCAAGCCTACATCGATTGACAAGGAGGTCCTAGAAACATCACAAGAAGACAAGCTCTAGATTATGTACTTTTATGGAGCATGTTCAAAGGAAGGATTGGGTGCAGGAGTTATCCTCATCTCTCCACAAGTTAAAACCTTCAAGTACTCCTTGTTACAATTTTCTTGTACAAATAATGTTACTGAGTATGAAGCCCTCTTACTTGGTTTGAAACTAGCCTATAAACATGGCATTAATTTGCTAAGATTTTTGGGGGATACTAAGTTGGTAGTTTTCCAGATTAGGTCTAGATTTTTCACTAATGATAAAAGGCTTAAACAATATAGGAATGAGATTTGGGATAATATTGAGGCCTTTGATGCCTTTGGCATAGAATGGATAGAAAAAATAAAAAATGTCAGGGCAGATTTATTAGCTAATATTGTTGTCGGATTAGATGATGTCACCTTTGATGGTGTCTCATGCATAGAAGTGTAGACTAGGCCTACAATGCCTGACAACATTTGTAACTAGAAAGTGTTCAATGATGACAATGGAGTTTTAGGATTCTTGCATTGAATTGACCAATATGAATTCCAAGAGATCGAATTTGGTTCATTTGTGGTTGAGGTGGATGGGAAAGAGACATTATTTGGAAATGAGATAATTCAATTAAAGAAAAATAAGATTCCTACGGGGCTAGTCACTCTAGAGAGGGTCTTTGATGGCCCTAACAAGTGAAATATCATGCAAGCATCTTCCCGTAAGGAAGATTTATAGGAGATAAACTTAGGGATATAAATTTCCCCTAAAAAGGTGTATATAGGCAAGAAGATGAAACCCCGTGTGAGAAGTATGCTAATTTCTCTATTGAGGAAATATAGACATGTGTTTGCATGGTCGTATGATGATTTGAAGGCTTTTAGCGAGGACTTGTTTCAACATGAGATACCACTAAACCCTAATGCAAATCCTTTTAGGGAAAAACAGAGGCTAATCAACCCCACTCTACAACCAAAAATGCAAGAAGAGCTTAGTAAGCTAAGAGATGCAAGAATTATAAATCCTATCAAACATTCATCATGGGTATCAAAACTAGTTCTAGTCAGAAAGAAAAATGGAGACCTAAGGTTGTGTGTGGATTTTAGAAATCTTAATGTGGCATCTTTGAAGGATAACTACCCTTTTCCTAATATGGAGGCGATGTTGCAGAAGGTGACTAGATGCAAGTTGCTTTCTATGATGGATGGATTTTTTAGGTTATAAGTGTTGGTAAAACAAGGAAAAAAAACTGAGAGGGGGGCTTGGTGAATCAGTTGTCATAGAATAATAAACTTTCCAAGATTTTTTTAACTTAATCTCAGATCTGATGAATAAGAAATTAACCATAAACAATTAACACATCAGAGAGACAAAGAACACCAAGATTTTTTATGTGGAAACCCTGTTAGGGTAAAAACCATGATGGATGTTAGTGCACAAGATTATACCCTATTAAAACTATAATGAAATTAATAAAGTGGAATGCACATGCATTCAGGCACACTGCCTAGAGCTTGCTGCTCAATTATAGAAGGGGATCACTACCAAACAATACATAATAGGATTAAAATCGAGAGGGTATGAACTAAGAAAATAGCTTTTACATTAGCCTGATTATAGTTCCAATTAAGCACCAAAAAATCCTTCACAAACTACTTCACGCATCGCTTGATCTTCTTCACACTCTGCTCTACAATGCAATGATATTCACACATACACAAATAAGAGAACACTGATCAGATGAAGCACCTTTTCCACACACTACACTGATGAAACAATTGCTCTTATATATCTGCTACATTGGATTTCATCAATAACTTAGTCAACCAGGAGAATAAAACATATTTTCAATGTCGACCCAAATTTAGAAATAAATTTTTAATGTGAATCCACCAAGGTTGGCAACAACATAGTGGAGACCCAAATTAATATCTCCAACACAAAAATACTTCAATTCATTTCACCTCGAAGATCCACAACATGCTACCATCATCATGTTAGCTAGGAACATGAAAAACTAAACATGTGTAAGAAAATATCTTTGACCATGAGCACACCAATAAATGTGGACATACTACAAAGATAGAGCACAATCTAGAGACATCCAAAAACATCAAGAAACAATAGAGAAACATCCACAACAATTGATATTTCTAAAATCACAAAAAACTTCACTCAGGAACACTGATAGAGACCACAAAAATAACTATCAGACAACATGACCAAATCTATACGTGGACCTCTAAAACTTCCAGTAGATGATCTAGATACTCTCAAGAATAAACCATTTATTCCATAGCAACTGAACTTCAACATAAAAAAACAAGACACCTTCATGAATTGCACAGTTCCATTAGGAACCTATAACACTTTCTTTTACAATTTTCTCAATATCCTCAACATATATAGCCTCTAATACACCAAATGATAATAGTGTTGACATCAATGACAACCACATATCATAAAAACATCCACAAAATCCAACAATCTCCCCCTTTGGCATTGATGGCAACACATGATGTGAAAAATACCATCAACCCAACACACTTGCTTTCCCTTTAGTTCTGACTCTTCTCCTCAATTTCTCTTCAATGCTTAAAATTATTTTTTGCATTGCACCTCTCCCCCTTTGAAATCAATGGAAAAGGTAACCATGACCTTTCTATATACATGCTCCGAACCACATATCTGTACATTTGACTACTCCCCCTGAGTAGCAACTAGGAAAACATCAATCCAGAATAGAATATAGTAATGTAGCTCATGGATTGATGCAAGTAAATGCATCTCTTAGTTCTTATCAGGAGGGATAATTACCCCTAGCATTCCTCTGAGATACTCAAAAGTATCCTTTGTAAACAGTTTAGTAAAGATGTTTGCAATCTATTCTTTGGTAGGAAATACTCCAATCTAACTTCTTTCTCATTCACTTTCTCCCTCAAGAAGTGAAACTTGATTGATATATGTTTAGTCTTAGGGTGCAGCACTAGATTCTTTGAAATATTTATTGCAATTGAATTTTCACAGTATATGGCAATAGGCTTTTCATATACCACCCTAATATATTTCAACATCTGTTTCATCGATATCACTTGAGTACAATTGTTTGCAACATCAATATATTTTGCTTCAGTAGTAGATAGAGAAATGGAATTCTAATTTTTTCTCAACTAGGATACCAGCTTCTTCCCTAGGAAGAAAGTACCACCACTAGTACATTTCCTATCATCTACATCTCCAACACAATCTGCATTAGTATATGCACTCAAAGTGAGATAACCATCCTTTGGATACTGGTCGCGCCCACAAAAGGATATAAAAATCACAGCAAATCCTAACCTGGGAATTGGACATTCCAGCAGGCGACTAATATCTTCTTATGGTCATTCATTTACTTTGTCAAACCAGGGAACATATACTTGAAATGGAGCAGCACTGTATGTGCACTAAAAACCAGTTTCAGTCACGATTTACTAGAATTAAATGCGTGAAAGTAATTCTACTTATGCTATAGGAATGTAATGTAAAAACTTCTAAACTTAATCAAAGCAGAAATCATGACGACTATTACTAAGAGACAAACTATGAACTGGCCTTATGCTACAAGAACAAACACAAGGATGGATTCTTGATGCTGCAAGAACAATATAAGACTAAGTTTGTGTTGAAACTTTCCAGAATGAAATCTAACTTATGATCAACTGGAAATAAACAACTAACTAACTAACTACAAATACTTACTAAGTGGGCCCCCTTAGCAAGCATCCACTAGTTAAGCAAGAATTGAACTCAGAATGATATACATTATTCTGCTCATATGAAAATTAACACAAAACTCTATCTCTTATGATAGTACTAACTCTTACATATTTTTATTCTTATTATCATACTAACTTTTACATGCTATGCTTGCTCACTCGTGCAAGAGGAACACTTATTTAAACCAGAAAAGCAACTAACTACCTAACTCTAACAGAGAAAGACATGGACATAAATGTATCCTGAAACTGAGGAATAGATTTCTCATAATGAAAACATATCCATTCAACCCGATCCAGAGAGAATTTAGCATTCCACTCTTTCCAGATTAAATGATCATTTAGATTTCTTTCCAACAACCTAGACAGAGAGTCTTCACTGGAATAATTTCCTCAACATTGTGGAGGAAATGGACTTTACTGTAGGGCCGAAATCTGCTACGCTTGACTCATTCATGCTCCCTTCAACAACCTATGATGCATACAGCAATAGAAGCAAAATAAAGCATGCATGGCAAACAATACGATACATTCATTAATCACATATTAAATCTATTTCATTATTCAAAAACCATATGCATTATACCAGTCATTCAGAAGGTCAAACAAGGTAATTAATAAGACACATAGAGATGTTAAGCTACAAGAATATAGGAATGTATTGCTATAGGATACTACCCAAAAGTCTTTAATAAAATAGTTAAAACATCTATTAGCAAAAAGAGTAGAAATATTAACAATACATCAAAATACTCAGATTATGAGCATATCCTGAGCTCATCATTTTCCCCCTACTTAACCTAATGATGGTCCATCAGCATTAAGTTTCCTGGTTGTTTCCTTGAAATCCATAGGAGCAGTATGGATTTTCGGCGTAGTCCCAAATTTATAATAGAAACCTCTGAAATATTGCCATCTTTCATGTCTGAGGGTTTTTGTATCCTTATTAACATCTGTAGCTCGATATGGATACAGTGGCCACATTAAAACCGGAGGTTGAAATGTTATTGGCAACCATAATTTGAACCTCTTCTGAAGACCAAGCTATATGTACTTTTCTATCCTTCCAAGGGTTGCTTTAAAATTTAGTGGGCTATGTGGCTTAGATTTCCTCAGCCCAACAGTCAATTTCTCCCATCTCTTTTCAATTCTGGAAGAGGCAAGCTTCAAAAACAGATGCGGTTGGCTTTTGAATTCCTCATACACTTGCTTTCCGATATCAAATATTTTTACTCTTTCTACTTGATTGTTGAACCCATATGCAACAGTGAGCCAAGTTTTCAACATTATGTAGGAATCTGTGCTTTCTGATCGTAATGGGATGGGCTCATCCCTTTCAACTTCTTCATAGGCCTCTAGTTGTCTGCCATAATTAGTTTCATTTTTTCCCGGGACATGAGTGACCTTAGTTGAATATCACCAATATAAAGAAGTGGATTCCACTCTGTTTCAGAGGGAATTATCAATCCATGCAAATAAAATTCACATAAAGAATTCTTTAGCCAGCTAGGGGCTACCTAGTATGCATCATAAAATTCTTTGGCTGTATGAATAACAAGATCTAAATTCCTTGAAATTCTCATTAACTAAAACCAAAGAAATTGTTCCTTAAGGCACAAGGCATAAACCCTGGGTGGCATTCTACATTCTACAATTTTACCAGTTATTTTCATAATGTCATCCATTTTCTTTTTTATTTCCTGGATTTCTTGTTTCTGCCTTTCAATTTCTCTTTTCAATTTTATTTTTCTCCTCCTTCCAAAGACTTTATTAAATTTCAATTTGGGCTAAGTGGCGGAAACTCAAGGTTTGAAATGTGACCGACCTCCATGTGGTCCTAAAGTATTCCAAAAATTTAATCAAAAATGTATTTTTATAGACAACCATTGCCTGACAAGCTATAGGGGTTAATGGTGTGTCATTGGACACTTCTAATTGTTCAGTATGTTCTTCATCTTGGTACAAGATAAATTCCTATTGCTGCACTAGAAGAGATTTTGCTACTTTAGAAAATTGTCTAGCTACCTCAGCCAAGTCATCAAGACTTGGCATTCCCCTTTCATTACCATTAATGTGTGGCTCCTCAACTTCCATTGGCTCATTTTGCATGTCCTCAAAAACAAGAAGTGGGCTATGTGGAACATTCTCAGATACATTATGGGAATCATTATGAATGAGTTCTTTAGATTTCTCATAAATTATTATAATTTCAGGCTGAGCAGAGGTTGAGGTGACTTTCTGTTGTTTCCTTACTGAAACCCTTTTTGGCAATGTTGCGGCTGTAGGAGGCACTCTCATGGCTTTCCTCTTTCTGACTTGCCTATAGGATTCAGACTCAACATAGGAAGATGATGGTGAAACTACAGTGACAACAGGTGTTGCTGTAGGAGGAACTACTACAAGAGAAGGTGTTGTAGGAGAGGTACACTATTGTCTTTGAACATGAAGGTCAGACTCTGGGGTTTGTTTTGCCCTAGATGACTCTCCTACCTTCATTTTTCATTTTTCTCTTCTTTTAGCAGACCTAGTTTGTACATGGGTAGAGGGCTTTGGTGTGGAGGCTACAGGACTATGTGCTACAGGAGTAGATGATTCTTGCTCTGCTTCCCTACTTGAAGATTCTACTCTTTGTTTCTGTTTCTTGCGCTGTGCAGGGAGTGCTCTAGGAGGTTCTGGAAGTTGTAGACCCTTTTGAGAAAAATTCTTGCCAAGAAATGGGTGATACATCCCTTAGGGAATGCTCAATCAAAATTTTAATGAGGGCATGATGGGCAATAGAATTATCCCTTCCCCTCTGGGCTTCATGGGAATTTTGTTTTAAAATATTTAACAAAAAAATTGGGACATTAACAGCTAACCCATGCCTCATATGGCTCAATAATTTAAAATGGTAGGAACGTAAATAGGAGAAGGGTCCCTCACAGGTTAAGTACCTAATTATGAATGCAGCATATGCTGAATATGGAAAAGGCAATGACACTTGTTTGCATCCTTGTTTAGAGACCTCCAAGGATCCATTAGCTGGTACTGTAAATTCTGCCCTAGCAGAAACAACATCTAAAGAGAAATTTTCCCCTACTACAGGAAGCCCGGTTACTTCAGCAATTCGTTCTTCTATTACAGCCACTGTCAGACCCCATACTGAAGCTTCCCCTTCTGAAAGAGTTCTTAAAAATTCACCAGCAGCCTCCTCATTAAAAGAATCTAACCTCAGAAAATAGTTTAGCCAACCATAATTGCTAAATGCTTGAACTGTTTGAGGATTTTGTGTTAAAATCTCATGAGCTACAGGCTCATATCTTACCGATTGACCACCCATATTTGCAAATTTCCTTCTGATATTCCTGCAACTCAAACCTTTTCTAAAAATTTAGAAAAAACTTTTCTACTCTACTATGTTTCTTTTTGCTTCTTTATGTCATGCCATCACTTTCTCTACTTTTCCAAGAATGACTCAAAGAATATTTGCATGAAATGATTGTTAGGAACTACTCATATCAAGCAGTTTAATGTTATTTTAGGATAAAAAACACAGCCAAATTTGGAAAGTACAAGAAAATTAAAATATCTTATCGGTTGTGACAGTGACATAAGAAAAGGTTTGAAATGGATTAACCCCGCCCCATACTTAAAATATGGCATGTGTCCACACATGTGCAAAAGGGTAGGTGAAGAATGGGTGATAATGACTGATGTGTACATAACAGTTGATGAATTAATGAAATAAATAAATAATTTGATAACAAAAGATATTGCGTACCTTTTAATTAATGCTCATACATGATGGGAAAGATCATAGCGCACCATGAAATGACGGCTGGAATAGAAACCATGAATGAGGGTGGTACGGTAAGATGGATAACGTGGAAGAAAAGAGAATGAATGGTGGTGATGGATGGAAAATAGAGAACGTGGCTCCCTTGAAAAGGAAACCTTTATTATGGGCATGCAACGTGGAATTTAAAGAGATGCTGCAGGAGAAAGACCAAAGTCTTTTGCTATAGGAAGATCAGTGGCCACATTTGAAACAAACTTCTACATAAATTCATCTTTTGATGTTGACTTATGATACAACCAAATATGGTGTCCATTAACCAGTAGCTTGAATTGAACTGGATCTATTGTAGCCAACTACACTGAGCCATTATCAAACACATTTTCTATTTCATAAGGACCAAGCCATCATGTGGTTAGCTTACCTTGGTTTTCCTTGTACCCGGAGTCATAGAGCAATGCCCAATCACCGACAGAGAATTGCTTAGTTTTGATATGATTGTCATGCCATTTTTTTCTTTACTGTTGGATAGCTTCAGTATGCTGCAGGGCAGCTTTCCTCATCTCATCCAATGCATTCAGCTGCAGGAGGCATTCCTTTTGAGCTTCTAAAATATCAATGTTAAGCTGGAGAGTAGTCCATAAGGTCTTATGCTCAAACTCTATTGGAAACATGGCAGTCTTACCATAGAGTAACTCAAAAGGAGTAAATCTAGTAGTTGTTTTCCATGTCCTATAGGCCCAGACTGCTTTTGGAAGGCGACTGCTCCAATCCTTCCTGTGTAATTGGACTGTATTTGTAAGGATTGTCTCAATTTCTCTATTGGTAACCTATGCCTGACCATTGGCTTGAGGGTGATAGGGGCTAGACTTTTTGTGCCTAATTTTGTAACCATTCATCAATGCAGTGATTAAGTTTGATGTAAACTAAGCTCCTTGATCAGTAACAAGTTCCCTTGGGACTCCAAACCTTGTAAAATTTTTCTCATACATGAACTCAACAACTTTATTGTCATGGGCATGTGTCATTGATTTTACTTCAACCCACTTGGTTACATAATCAATACAAACCAAAATGTATGATTTTCCATTGGACAGAGGATCAATAGGCCCAACAAAATCCATGCCCCACTTATCAAAGGGACTGACTACCACTTGAGGATATAGGGGCATTTCATCAGACCTTGTTGGTCTCCCCATGCGTTGACATTTGTCATATTTTCTTGTGTAAGCTGTAACATCTTTGTGTAGTGTAGGACAATAGTATCCTATATTAAGTATTTTCATAGTTCTCTTCGCTGCAAAGTGCCCACTAGATGGCTCATCATGATAGGCATACAAAATGTCACAGGTCTCATCTTCCCTAACACACCTTCTCATGACTTGGTCGGGTCCTATGTAGAATAAATAGTCTGCAATCCATGAAAAGTTAAAACTTTTCTCAACCAACAATTTCCTTTCCTTTGGTGAGAAGTGAGCTAGAATCTTGTTGGCTGCTAAATAATTTGCAATATCTGCATACCATGGAGTTTGAGCAGCAATAGAAAATAGATGTTCATAAGGAAAGATGTCATCAATTACCTCAGGGGTGGTAGGTGTAGTTGTTTGAAGTCTTGATAAGAAATTAGCCACCACATTAGCCCGACCTGGCTTATCAATAATTGTGATATCAAATTCCTGCAACAATAGGAGCCATCTTGCTAATCTGCCAAATATGGCAGACTTATTCATGAGGTACCTTATTGCTGCATGATCTGTATGGACAAATATTTGATAACCAGTGACATAATGTCTAAACTTGTTTAGGGCATACACAACTGCTAGTAATTCTTTCTCTGTGACAGTATAGTTTAATTAAGGACCTTGAAGATTTTTCCTAAAGAATTAAATGGCATGCTCAATTGAATTCTCTTTATATCCTAAAATTGCCCCTATCTCATAATCAGAAGCATTTGTGTGTATATGTAAGGGAAAACTCCACTTCGGTCCTTGAAGAACAGGTGCCTGAGTAAGTAGGTTCTTAAGCTGCAGGAAAGATTTGTTACAAGCCTCAATCTAGTTAAATTTAGAATCCTTAGTCAATAAGGCATATAGTGGACTAGCTATTTTGCTAAAATATTTGATGAATCTTCTATAATATCGAACATGTCCTAGGAAGCTTCTAACATCTTTTTGTTTCATAGGTGTTTGCAAAGTTAGAATAACTTCAATTTTTGTAGGATCAACTTGAATTCCTGCTTGAGAGATATGATGGCGTAAAACAATTCCCTCTTGCATCATCATAAAACACTTCTCACTATTCAAAGACAATTTTTTCTCTTGACATCTTTTCAACACTTTTTCCAAATTGGCTAATGCTTCTTCATAAGTAACTCCATAAGTAGTGAAGCCATCCATGTAGATTTCCATAGTATCATGAGAAATGTCAGCAAAAATACTGATCACTACCCTTTGAAATGTTGTTGGTGCATTACACAGTCCAAAAGGTAAGACAAAGTAGGAAAAAACACCCTATGGACTGGAAAAAGTTGTTTTGTCTTGATCCTCAAGGGCAATTCTTATTTGATTATACCCACTATATCCATCCAAAAAGGAGAAATACTCTTTACTAGACAATGAGTCTAGCACTTGGTCAAGAAATGGTAGTGGAAAGTGATCCTTTTTAGTTGTTGTGCTTAGTTCCCTGTAGTCTACACAAGCTTTCCATTTTCCACCCTTTTTAGGAACAATCACCAATGGAGATACCCATTGACTGTCTAAAAATGGGTAGATGAAACCAGCATCAAGTAATTTTTGGAGCTCTATTTTAACTATTTCCCTGAGTGCTGGGTTTATCCTTCTTTGAGGCTGCCTAATAGGTGAATAGTCTTCCTTAATGTAGATCCTATGAGTACATAAATGGGGATCTATTCTCTTCATATCCCCATAGTCCCATGCAAAAGCTTTGTGTTGTTCTTGCAACATTGTGACTAGGGCAACTTATTGAGATTGAGGCAGCTTATTATTGATGTTCAGACAGCAGCCTGAAGACACTTATACTTGCTTGATAAGATCATTCATGGAAGCTACTGATAAAGGTGGTGTCTATATTTCATATGGAAGCAAATTATGATAAACTGCAAGAGATTCAGGTGGCAGACTCAAAATTTAGTTGTTGTAAGAATCACTACTAAAGACAGCTATCTGGAGCAGATGGGCTACTCAAATCAGAGTTGGACTACAAAATGTGTAAAAGTGGGTCATCCTCACTCTAAAGCTGGGAAAATGGATTAGTTTGCAGCATCATTAGCTGAGCTAATGAATTGACTTCTTTAGTTTCTTCTCCTAAATCTGGCCAAATTGGTTGAGACAAGTCTGGTTGAGGTTTAGCAGGTGGGTATAAAGCCAATTTCATTCTTGACTAACCATCAGATATTTTCATATCTCCTAAATGATATCCTATAAAAGCATCAGCTATAGCCAACCATGGTCTACCTAGGATAATAGGATATCCTCCCAAAGTTGCCTTAGCAGACAATATGGTGAAATTTGCTGGGTATTCCCAAGACTCAAGGATGACAATAACATCTTCTACCAGTCCATTCGGTTTTACTGTGGAACTATCAGCAAGCTGTAGGATGGTAGGTGTAGACCGAATGTTTAGGATATTCAAATACTCCATTGTATTCTTGGTCATTACATTGATGGCTGCACCAAGGTCAATTAAAAAATCTTTAATATTTGGCCATTAATATTTATTTGTACCACAGGACTCCCAGGGTCAGTATATTTGGAATGACTACCTTCCCTAACATAGTATCTGCCAACTGTCCTATGAAATGGATAGTTTAGGGATCCTTTTTCTTTCTTCCTGGTTTCTTTAGATAAGCCTCCTTAATGACTTTTCCATAAATTGGAACATCTTTAATGGCTTGAAAAAGAGGAATTTGAATGTGTACATTCTTTAGCTAATCTAGGATATCAAAAGTAGGCTCTTCCATAGACTTGGATGTAGTAATTTGCAATCTCTAAAGAAAAGGTGGTTTAGCTTGATGTTGCAGGACAGGCTCCTTAGAGATAGTATCTGATATAGGTATATGTTCTACAGGATCAGTAGGTTGCTCAGAGGCAGAGTTTGGAATCTCTGTTATTATAGGTGGCTATGGAGTAGGGAGAGTAGTTCTAGAGCTGAGATGGATATCATGAATATTCAGGGCATAAGTTGGCTACTGATTAGCTTCTGTAAAATACATTGGTAGTTGTTGTTGCTGCTGCTTATTATTAGGATTTGGCAATGGCTAAGTAGGCATAAGTGTTTATTTTGGAGGGCCAGTATTTGCTGCAGGTGTTGTAGGAGGTGGCATGAGAGCTGTAGGTTATGGTTACTAAGGTTGCAGGGATCCAGAGGATTAGTTTTGTCATTGCTGTGGACTTCTCCATTGAGGATTCTAATACCAATTACCTAGGGGTGGAGTCCATTGTCCCTGTGGCTGCTGCCAACCTCCTTGAGGAGATTGCCATTGAGGACTCTGATAGTTAGGCCAGTGTGGTTGAGAAGTATTCCAAGGTGGTGATAGGCCATATGCAGGTTACCATTAATTATTGTAATTAGAATAAGGATTACCAAAAGTTAAAGGATCTTGAAGCATACCTTATCTTTGAGCCCATGGTCGCGTTTGTTCGACGAAGAATACTTGGTCATCATCACTTTCTATCATCTTAAAGTCAGTAGGTAACTGCTTAGCCTCCATGTTAGCCACCATCTTACATTTGCAATCACGTTTCTTTTGTCTACAATGTGGAAATAACTCAGCCAAGATTGCTTCAGCTTCCTCATGTTTCTTCTAAGCTTGCATAGCATCCAACTATGTAGCCATATTCTTTATGATATCCTGCTTGAAATCAAACAAGAAATTTTGTATCTTCATCGGTGAAAATCCATTAATAAAAGACTTTCCCACTGTGGCTTGATGACCCCTACCCTTCTTAATAATTGCTTGAGGGTAGTTAAGACATATTTTCTTGATATCATCCCAAGGAAGTTGGGTTATATCACCTCCTCCCATCAGGTCCAGGAAATCTATATAAGTATCATTGATTCCCCTTAGAAAAAGTAGTTTCTGAGATTCTTCATTGAGAGTATGGTCTGAATTCTTTTTTAGGGAAAACAAGAATCTTGAGATATAGTCTTCTAGGCTTTCATCCTCCTTTTGTTGAATTATGAATATATCATCCCCCTTACTACCACTCTTGCAATATTCCTTGTATTTCTCAAGAAATTTTGTTTGCATGGTTGCCCAACTATCAACAACACCTCTTCCCAGAATCATAAACCATGTAAGGGCTCCTTCCTTCAAAGTGGTAGGAAACAACTTCAGCCTATGAGCATCTGAAGTGTAATCATAACTACGACAGAGGATGTCAAACTCAAACAAGAAAGTGTCTGGGTCCTCTGTAACTAGTCCATAGAACTTTGGAAGTAATGAAGAAGGAATATTTTTAAGGTTATCATTATCTTGATGAGCAATGATGCGGAATTCAAAAGCAGAAGGTCGATTAGGTGGTTTACGTGCCATATTTTCTTGCTAAAATATCAGAGCAAATGGATTTTCCTTAGGTTCTTCGTCAGCTAGGTCAAATGGCAATTCAACATATAGGTTTTCAGGGAGGAACCTTCCCAGAGCATCTCTTCTTCTATGCATGCAATAGAATGAACTGTAACTTGAAGGAATTTGAAAATGCTTGAATAACAAACTAAACTACTACTAACAATGACTATGAAAAATTCTTAGCTTGACACCATCCCCGACAATGGCTCCAAAAATGGTCACGCCCACAAAAGGATATAAAAATCATGGCAAATACTAACCTGGGAATTGGACATTCCAGTAGGAAACTAATATCTTCTTATGGTCATTCATTTACTTTGTCAAACCAAGGAACGTATACTTGAAATGGAGCGGTACTGTATGTGCACTAAGAACCAATTTCAGTCACAATTTACTAGAAATAAATGTGTGAAAGGAATTCTACTTATGCTACAGGAACGTAATGTAAAACCTTCTAAAGTTAATCAAAGCATAAATCATGACGACTATTACTAAGAGACAAACTATGAACTAGCCTTATGTTGCAGGAACAAACACAAGGATGGATTCTTGATGCTGCAGGAACAATATAAGACTGAGTTTGTGTTGAAACTTTCTAGAATGAAATCTAACTTATGATCAACAGGAAATAAACAACTAACTAACTAACTAAAGATACTTACTAAGTGGGCCCCCTTAGCAAGCATCAACTAGTTAAGCAAAAATTGAACTCAGAACTCCATCAGCTTTTATTCATAATCTCTGAATGATATACATTGTTCTGCTCATATGAAAATTAACACAAAACTCTATCTCTTATCATAGTACTAACTCTTACATATTATGTTTCTTATTATCATACTAACTTTTACATGCTATGCTTGCTCACTCACGTAGGAGGAACACTTATTTAAACCAAAAAATCAACTAACTACCTAACTCTAATAGAGAAAGATGTGGACATAAATGTATCTTGAAATCGAGGAACAAATTTCTCATAAATGAAAACATATTCGTTCAACCCGATCCAGAGAGAATTTAGCATTCCACTCTTTCTAGATTAAATGATCATTTAGATTTCTTCCCAACAACCTAGACAGAGAGTCTTCACTAGAAAAACTTCCTCGACATTGTGTAGGAAATGAACTTTACTGCAGGGTCGAGATCTGTTGTGCTTGACTCGTTCATGCTCCCTTGAACAACTTGCGATGCACATGGAAATAGAAGCAAAAGAAAGCATGCGTGGAAAACAACATGATACATTCATTAATCACATATTAAATCTATTTCATTATTCAAAAATCATATGGATTATACTAGTCATTCAAAAGGTCAAATAGGGTAATTAATAAGACACATAGAGATGTTAAGCTATAGGAATATAGGAATGTATTGCTACAGGATACTACCCAAAAGTCTTTAATAAAATAGTTAAAACATCTATTAGCAACAAGAGTAGAAATATTAACAATACATCAAAATACTCAAATTATGAGCATATCCTAAGCTCATCAGATACCAAAGTCAAAATTCAACTATTCCTTTCATATATCTAAAGATTCTCTTAACAACAGTCACATGTGATTCTTTTAGATTAGCCTAAAATCTAGAAACCATACATACAACATTCATAATATTTGGTCTAGTTTGGGTTAAATAAAGCAATCCATCGATCATTGACCTGTATCTAGTTTGATTTTCCTTAGGAGTATCATCATTTTGTGTTAGCTTACATATGTTCACCATGGGAGTACCAATAGGATTTGATTCTTCCATCCCAAATTTATTCGATAGCTCTCTCACATATTGGACTAAGATATGAATATCCCCTTGTCTAACTGGGTCACTTGCAATCCTTGAAAGAACTTCATCTCTCCAATCATACTCATCTCAAATTCATCCTTCATCTCATCAACAAACTTCATACATAGATTGTCATCTCCTCCAAAAATGATGTCATCAACAAAGACTTCTATAATTAACTCTTTATCATGATCCAATTTGAAATATAAGTTGCTATCAGTAGCACCTTTAGTGAATCCAAGCTTCAGTAAGTATTTGTCCAATCTAGCATACTAGGCTCTAGGGGCTTGCTTAAGTCCATATAGAGCTTTCTTCAAGTGGAAAACCATATCTTCCTTGTTAGTTAGCTAAAATCCATTTAGTTGTTCAATGTATACTTCTTCTAGTTCTCCATTTAGAAATGTTAACTTCACATCCATCTGATAGACTTTATAGTCCTTGTATGCAGCATAAGTAAGAAATAATCTAATAGCTTCGATTCTAGCAATAGGGGAAAATTTTTCTTCAAAATCAATACTTTTCATCTAAGAATACCCTTTACATACTAGTCTTGCTTTATTCCAGACCACTTCACCTTGTTCATTTATCTTATTCTGAAACACCCATTTAGTACCAATCACATTTTTGTCTTTAGGTCTGGGAACCACTATCCACATGTCATTCTTTTCAATTTGCATTAGCTCTTCCTTCATAGCTTCCATCCATTGTTCATCTTGGTAGGCTTCAGTGACAATTTTAGGTTCAATCTTGGAAATCATGCAGTACTGTTATGTAATCTTTCTTCTAGTTTGCAGTCCTTTATTCTTATCTCCTATAATTTGGCTTTCATAATGATTTAGCTTTACATGCCTTGTAGTTTTGTAATTTTCTTGAACTTTTGATTCTTCTAATCTTCCTTCTATACTTGCACTTGTCTCTGCTTCTGGACTTACTTGTTTTACTAGAATGAATTGAGGTTGCTTTACTAGAAAAACTGGAACATATGGAGCATATGGAACAATTTGATGTTGATTCTGTGTCTGAACATTCTTCCCTTTGTTTGTATTTTCCTCATCAAAATCATATCTACAATATCTACATGATTTGATAGAGTCCTCATCAACTCTGACATTTGCACTCTCAACCATCTTTCTCAATCTTTTGTTACAGCATCGGTAGGCCTTGCTTTTTAGTAGAGTAACCTAAAAATATTCCTTCATCACTTCTTGCATCAAACTTTTTTATATCATCATCTCTCTTGATATAATATTTGCTTCCAAAGATCTTGAAATATTTAATAGTAGGCTTGTAACCAAACCATAGCTCAAAAGGGGTCTTACCAGAATTCCTATTAACATTTAAACCAATTTAAAGTATACACATTAGTGCTTACAACTTCGCTGCAATAGGTTTGGGGCACATTTCCTTCTATCAGCATTGTTCTAGCAACATCCAAAATTGTTCTATTCTTTCTTTCAACAACTCCATTTTGTTGAGGGGTTTGGGGAGCAGATAACTATCTTCTAATTCCATGTTCTTCACAAAAAGAGTTGAACTCCCTAGAGGTGAACTCACCACCTCTGTCAAATCTTAGATACTTTATTTTTATACCTTTCTCATTTTTTTCCATAACCTTGAAATTTTTGAACTTTTCTAGTGCTTCACATTTTTCTCTTCGGAAGGAAACCCATATAATTCTATACTAATCATCAATAATCAACATAAAGTACCTTTCTCCATGAATAATTTTGACTCTAGAGGGACCATAGAGGTTAGTATGTAGCAGCTCCAGCAAGTCATTTGAATGAAACTATTTGCTCCAAAAGGAGACTCTAGTCTGTTTACACATCTGGCATTCCTTACAAATTATGAACTAGCAAGCTTCACTAACTTAGGTAGATCTCTTATTGCTTGAGTGGAACTTACATTGGCAATGTTATGAAAATTTACATGGCATAGTCTCCTATGCCACAACCATCTTTCATCTACTTGAGCAATTAAACAACTCCCACTAGTAGTATTTAGGTGAAAAATATTACCTTCTATCTATTTACCTATAGCAATCATATTTCCAGAACTTCCATGTATCTTGCATTTTCCATCTTTGAATTGTAGATCATAGCCTTTTCCCACCATCTGTCCAACACTCAAAAGATTGTGCTTCAATCCTTCAACATAAAGAACATCATCAGTGTTATCCTTACCACCAAGACAAACCTCTTCCATGAATCACACCACCATTGTTGTATCCAAATCTTACAACACCACCATCATACTTCTCTAAACTTACAAAAAAAAAAATTATCGCCAGTCATATGATGTGAGCATCCACCATCTATAACCCACTCATCCTTTTCTTCAACTCGAGCTGCGAGATCTTTCTCATCTTTAGTAGATTCAGTAGCCATGTGACTATTTTCAATGGTAGCAATGAAAAACCATACATCTTCATTTCAATTATCCTTATCAAACTCATCATCGGTTACTCCTTCAAAAAAGTAAATTTCTTTTGGAATCTAGACTTGTTAGGCTTAGTTCTAAGAACTCTTTCAGGACATCTTTGTTACTGATCTTCATCCATCTTCAAAATCTCATACTTTCCTTTTAAACTCTGTAGCTTAGCCATCTTCACCTGTGCATCTCCTTCATACAAAGTTTCCAGCTTTGTCCAAATCTCATGAGTTGTCTGCAGTCCTACCACACTTTCCATCTTCAAAACTATCAAAGCACTCACCAAAGCTTCAATAGCCCTAATACTATTTTCAACATCTTTGATCTCATCAGCAGTGGAGGGACCATTCTAAGGAATAACATATGGATCTTTTATAATCTTCTAGTAGGCTTCACCAATACACCTTAGGTGACATTGCATCCTTAATTTCCATAGTGAGTAGTTAGTTCCATCAAATCTTGGATTGTCCTTCTTGAATGTTGCCATCTCGAATCACCTTAAGCTTTTAGACTTCTTCAAAGGAACCTACTATGTTACCAATTATTGGAAAAACAAGGATAGACAACTAAGAGAGTGGGGTGAATCAGTTGTCATAGAATAATAAACTTTCCAAGCTTTTCTTAACTTAATCTCAGATTTGATAAATAAGCAATTAACCATAAACAATTAACACATCAGAGAGATAGAGAACACCAATATTTTGTACATGGAAACCCTATTAGGGGAAAAACCATAGTGAATGTTAGTCCAAAATATTATACCCTACTAAAAGTATAATGAAATCAATAAAGGAGAATGCACATGCATTCAGGCATACTTCCTAGAGTTCACTGCTCAATTACAGAAGGGGCTCACTACCTAACAATATTGAATACAATTAAAATTTGGAGGGTATGAATTGAGAAAATAGCTTTTGCATAAGCCTGATTACAATTCCAATTAAGCACAAAAAACTCCTTCACAAACTACTTCACACATCGCTCGATCTTCTTCACACTATACTCTGCAATGGAATGATATTCACACACACACACATAGGATCACACCCAATGCATGAAACATGTTTTCCACATAATAAACTGTTGAAACAATCACTCTTATATATCCGCTACATGGGATTTCATCAATAACTTAGTTGGCGAGGAGAGTAAAACATATTTTCAATGTCGGCCCAAATTTGTAGATAAATTTTTAATGAAAATCCACCAAGGTTGGCCACAACATAGTGGAGAGCTAAAATAATATCTCCAACACAAAAAGACTTCAATTAATTTCACCTCGAAGATCCACAACACACTACCATCATCATGTTGGCCAGGAACATGAAAAACCAAACATGCGCAAGAAAAGATCTTCAACCATGAGCACACTGATCAATGTGGACACACTACAAATATAAAGCATGATTTAGAGACATCCAAAAACATCAAGATACAATAGAGAAACATCCGCAACAAATGAGATTTCCAGAATCACAAACACTTCACTCAAGAACACTGACAGAGACCACAAAAATATTGTCATACTACAACATGACCAAATCTATACGCAGACCTCTGAAACTTCTGGTTGATGATCTAGATACTCTCAAGAATAAACCCTTTAGTCCATAGCAATTGAAATTCAATGTTAAGAGCAAGACACCTTCATGAATTGCATAGTTCCATTGGGAACTTGGAACACTTTCTCTTACAATTTTCTCAACATCCTCGACATATACAACCTCTAATACACCAAATGCTAATAGTGTTTACATTAATGACAACAACATATTAGCAACACATCCATAGCATCTAACAATAAGCAACTCATGGTGAAAGAGTTAGAACAATTTAAAATTGCGTTTACAATGTCATGCAGGACATATGTATATGTAAGGATGTCATTCGGATTGATTAATACTAGAGCCACTTTTTAGAGAGCCATGGATGTGGCTTTTTCTAATTTCATAGATTTGTTTCTGGTGATTTATCAAGATGATCTTACTGCCCATAGTATGGAGGATCACTGCTCACACCTTGAAAATATTTTTATTAGAGCCTTGGAATATGGGATTTCTTTAAATCCCAAGAAATTTCAATTTGAAGTTAAAGAAGGAAATTTTTTGGGTCACATTGTGTCAAAAGATGGGGTCAGGATTGATCCTGAGTGAGTAGCAACAATTGATAATATCCCACAACCCAAGAATGTGAAGGAAATATAGTCCTTTTTTGGAAAAATTAACTTTGTACAAAGATTTGTTACAAACTTTGCTAAAACTATAATACCCATTTCTAAAATGCTAAAGAAGGGGGAGAAAGTAGCATGGATAGACGAACCAGCAAAATCCTTATAGGCCATTAAGGATGCTATCAAGGAGGTTCCTATCATTAAATCCCCTAATTATTCAAATCCTTTTTAGTTGATCGCATTTGCTTTATTTCATACTATAGTAGGAGTTTTACTTCACAAGAATGATGACAGTTTTGAGCAACCTATTTCCTTCTTTTGCAAATCATTACAATTAGCTAAGTTAAAGTATGATGCTACAATGAAGTAGGCATATGCCATATTTTGGTGTTCCACATCAACAGATCAAATGAATCCTACAGATTCGCCAATTTATGATGTTCAAACTCAAAGATGGATTTGGCCAACTGATAGGAAATGGGACTAGAAAACATTTCTCTTGCACTTCAGGCTCTTTAGGATCTAGGGGGTGACCCTTTAGCAACACCTAAATATTTAGACACAAAATTAAAAGGGTATTGCTTAATAGATAATTATCTCACCAAATTATGCTAAGAAACATAAAATATCATTCAACATTGGCTATGACATTGAATGAATTTCATCAACCAGCATGGAGAACATGGCACACATAACTTAGAATAGAAAATTAAAAATGTTTTTGAATTAAAGAATTGGGACCAAATTGAAAATAACAAAAGCATAAAGATTGACTAGTGTTAAGATGAAAGCTATAGAGTTGTACAACCAACACTTCATTCTACAATGTTGAACATGTTCTAAAGATCTTTGAAAATATTATCACATTAAGACAACAAGACCACTAAAGCTTTATCAGATAACAATTCTTATAGATCCACTTGGAAAAAAAACACTCATGTCAAATTTGTTGAAGCAATTACATTGTCCCCTAAACAATAGAGAATAATAAATGCAACTATCATTCATTAAAGAAATTACATTATTCATAGAACAGAAGGAAACAACTATTGCAACTCAAATGCAACAAATGTGCATGAAAAAGCCTAGATAATCTTTGATTATTGAATTCAAAAGATCATTACATTTCAGCCATGGAGACAACCATTTGATAAAATATATGAATGAGACTCAATTCAAAACACAAACACCTTATATGAATTGATTGAAATTTATAATTCACCCTAGCATTACAAACTACCCAGAGCTTATGCCTGCTTTGTAGAGCTTTTAGGAAAAATAGAACACCCTTTACAAAGGAGAAAAGAAGAGAATAAAAGAGAACAGATTGAACCCTAAAATCAACTTGTTTAAGACACATGGAAAAATATTTCTCATTGATTTGCAACAAAAACCATCTAGAATCTTTTTACTTCCCTCCTTGCAACTTTTCCACTATTCCTGCCTTTGTTCAACAACAAAAAATTCACCTTCCTATGAGAAAATCTGTACCATTTACCCCCATTTACTTTGTAGTTGAGAGAATATTCTCTCCCTGTGAAAGCCTATTTTGCCTTAGTTGCATTTTATTTTTACCTCTACACTTACCTCATCTCCAAAAGTTCCTTGTGCCTTAATTCATCTTTCATATTTTAAAACACTTTATCTTTGATAGTGGGGATTTTAAAATATCCCTGAATAAAATATTTTGTTTGGCCCTTTCATTTCACATTTAAATATTTACGAACACCTTTTAATTAAATTATTTAAACTTCACATTTAAACAAGCACATCTATTTTACTTTATTCGATTGAAAACCTCTTGCACTTTTAAAATAATCCTCACACAAAAAACCTTACCCATCCTCACATTCCATCATATATTAGTTTTTATCTTCTACCTTAAAAGTGAATGAATGATTTTAGGCTTTTCAATTTTGATGGACCCACCACGAGCCACGTGGCTCAATCTTGTTGATCCTGCAGGAATAATAAGTTTGCAACTTTAAACCCATGAAATAGTGGGGAATGGTTGGGATTTGGCTGCATACTCATTTCATTTCCTACCATTGGATCTTTTCATTGGGTATGTGTAGGATCATCATGGAAAAAATAGGCCTGTAACTGGAATTTTTTTTATAAAAATCAGAGTTAGGAAACTTGATGTAAAAATTTGAATAAGTTATCTATATTATTTCAAAAATATGTAAGAATATAATTTGTAGAAAATTGAATGTAGGTTCTAAACTACTAAGTTTATTTAAAAAAATATATATCTATTTGGTGAAAATTTGAAATTTCAATGCAGTAGTACTTAAATTTCAGAGAAAAAATAAGAAGTAGGTGTCTATCTGACCACCCTAACCACAATAAAATGATAATATTTTTTTATAAGATTTTAGATATAAGTAGAGGACTCATGTCCCAATGTGATGCATATTTTTTTGTAATTTTTTTCCAATTAAATAATTAACTATAATTTTTTTAATACAACTTTTAAAAATATAAAAAACTCATATGTCTAACCACCTTATCTTGGTCAAAACTTCACGAAATTCAATTTGTTTTTTAATCCTATAGTATTTGAACCATAGAATGTGATGCATATTTTGGATTCAAAAAATATTATACAGTTTGAAAGCTATAGATTTTTTTCAATCGGTCTCTCAATCAGGACTTTAGTCATAATTCAAATAGAAAGTGAATAATAATAATTTATTAAATTCAAAGTAAAGCATAATTTATATTGATGGAAAGTTGAGAATCTCCTTTAAAAACCCTTTTCATTTCATCAATTTTGGGTAAAAAGAAGGTCGTTAGCCACATACCCTACACATACCCATCATATTGCCAAAAAGATGCACATACCCCATTCATCCATGTTTTCCCTAATCCTCTCGTTTGGAATTTCTTCTCTTAACCATGGCAGCTCCCTTGTAACTATGTTAAAATTTCATTTGTGTCCTAAATATGAACACTCCCTGCCAGCATCTCATGCATCTATGAGAATTTCATTCACAATATGAATCAACCCTTGAACAATATTGGTAAATTCTCACTTCAGGCGTAGACTTGTTCTATTTCGCCCTTCTTAGCCAACATAAAAATTGCCAATATGAGTAGCAAGAGCATTTCTTAGCTGCGCCAATGCTATACTATGTGGTTCACAAACTTGAAGATTCCTTGAGGTGCCACTTTAGTGTCTCTTATGCATGCTTTGAGTGTTTCATTTACTGTGAGTCAGCCATTACAATTGAGCATAGGCAAAACTTTTTCTTGGTGTGATAGTTTCCCAATCTGTAGTTTGTAGAGTTCTCAATCCTTTTATTGTCAACAATCCCATCTCTGCAAACAATTTTGACACATTCGATTGCAAAAACTACCTCTAAAAATTTAATTTACAATGTCCAATGGGTCCCTTATAGCTGGCTCAAATGACACCCATTCTTTTGGTTACTTTTCACTGTAGAAACCATAAAACATTTCCTATTCCTCATTGAAAATGTCACATAAGAAATCGTTGCATTAGGCCTACTTGGTGTGGTTTTAGATGTCTCTATTGTTGGTAACCCATCCTCCCAACAATTCAAATCTTGGCTGGAACTCATTTCAAAACCTAAGCCACAACTCCTATGAAGAAATGAATTTGTAATTTCTTCTCTATCTAGTGTATTTTTAGGAAATGAAACACAATAGCTGGAATTATTCAAGTGAACAATTTTGCTCAATTTTTTGCTTTTCATTGTACACTATGGAAAATCTATCTCTCAATTTTGAGCCTTCTCACCAGAAAGTTCCTCAAGAGACTAACTCCTAGTTGCACCTATCTCAAGTCCATCAGAAATGAAACTCTTCCCTTCAATTTTAGCAATTAGACCTGCTCCACCCTGACAAGAGCTTTTATCATTCATATCAATGTAATGTGATAAACTATTTTAGTAAGTTGGCAATAGATCACTGGAATATAGTATGGAAGGTTTTCTCTTAGCTTGGGAGATATTACACATCTTCTTTCTTTCCTTCTCATCTAGTAGGAGTTTATATTCATCTCTCCTTTTACTATTCATTGAAATAATTACAACCCTATGACTGCAAAGCATGTTGGGTCCTCATGTGGGCCTGACTATTTTTATTTTTTCTTAAAATAAGTTTTACCTTGAAATGTTTTGCCAAAACCTCTAAATTCTTTTAAAGTGAAATTATAAACTGGGTTATCATTAGAATCTATTTTTTTGCCATATTTGAACATTTAGCAAAATTGGCCAGGTGAGCTCTAGAATCACCCTAGAAAACCAATGAAATGAACTCTTGCAGCCATGAAAACTTGCAAGAATGCAGAAATTTGACCCAAGAATGGAGTGCAAAAGATGGTTCAACAAAAGAGATCCTAAGGTGAAAGATATTAATCATAAAATTTTCTTACTGAAACTCTTCTACAACTATAGTTGCTCAAAGTCAATTAAAACTCAATCACCACATTGAAAAAATACCAAATCAACTCTTGGGGGGCTAACACTGGAAACATAAGATCATTTAGGTACAATGAGCATGTGTGCAAGAGATATTTTCTTCAATCATCGATCTTCATGATATATTAGGGGTAAAAGTTGATCACCTTGAAACAATGCCAGAAATGTAGATGCAAAACTAAAAAAAATTCATTTGCTTTTGGCCTAGTAAAAATATAAAATTAGATCATGAGGCTCTGAAATCATACCAGGTAGTACAATTATGTATGGATAATGGAGAGCAACAATTGGTTTGACATGACGATCATCCAGTTACAAAATATTAACTCAAATAGGGGGTCACTTTGTAGAACTAAAAGTTTGTAAATAGCAAAACAATGCAAAAAACCTGACAAAACTTATTGTGGGAAGATGAAAAATTGACATGCTTTCTCACATATGTCACATGAGTGGGTCTACAAAGGGGTTTTGCTCGAAAATCAACAGGCACCAAATTATGACCCTCCAAAGTAGGTCATTTAGGCAGATTTTTCAAGTGCACTTCTGAGAGTGTAGAAGCAATTTTTTTCAATCTGGGCAATTTAGATTTATAAAATTTGTCAGTCCCAATAGTAGCTCCGACTAGGGATGTATGCCCCCTGTGGGCATAGCAAGAATCCAAATCTCTAGGAAGTAGACCAAATGTTGAGTCCATTGGGTGTTGTCAAACTGCTCCTTTATTCAACCATCTTTTTCAACTTCACTTGGTGACCCCAGGCCACAAAATGAAAAAGGGGAGTCAATTCTTACCTTTGTCAAACACCAATTTGATAAAAGAACTGATCTCGATCAGCTCATGCTTGCACTTGTAAAACCACAACAACATGAGTGATTGCACTTTTGCAAACACAAGTATCAGGTTGTCTTCATACAAATGGGAACTTGCTCCTTGTTCATCTTTGTTATCATATGGAAACCAAATCATATATGCCCCATCACTGCCACTTTCTTCATTCTCTAATTTTGTATCAAGTGGAAAAATTTGAAGATAGTGATCAAAACCATATGAAGTCATAGCCTAATCACAACCATCTTCCTGATTAAACATGTTGGTACCTCCCAATAGGAAATCATATTCAAAATGATCATCATGTTCATAATCACTATGTATCTAAAAGTCAGGCATACTCTCAAAATCTTGATTATCATGTGGAAACAACCTACTATATTCATCATGTAAATCACTTTCAGACTGAAAACAACTTTCCTCAATGTCTTGAACATTACCACACTTTATGAAAACTCCTTCCATCTAACAAAAATAACACACATTCTGCTACATGACTAGTACAATTAGGCTCAATCTGATTACTAGCTTGCATGTCAAAGGTGAAACTATCACAATAACTTAGCAAAATATCTTGCACATCATGAAAACTATCTCCAAGTGTATGCAAAGAGATACACTCATACATTGGCACACTTTGTACTTGTCCTCCATCATGCTGGTACTAAGATTCATCAAGGATTTCTAGCTCATCCTCATCTTCACTCACTTGATTATCTTCTGAACATGACATATCAACTTCTTCAACATCCCAAGCTTGATTAGGAATGAGAAATTTTGGTTCAAAAGGATAATCTGATTTCTCATTGAAATCAACATCCACATCCACATGAAAAGACTCATGCCTAGGCTCATTTAAGTTAGCAAACAAAAACTTGTCAAAATCTGCTCTAAAATTCTCAAGACTTGGCTCATTGGATATACAAACCTCATGGTCATTTGCAGATTCAAGTTCATCAAAATAGATTTCTTGGTTTACATCATCATGCACACTTTCATACTCATCATTACAATCAAATGACTGCTTGTCTTCATCAACACTATCATCATGCTAATCAACTGGTTCATAATTGGAAGGAAGATCAAAAACACATGCATCATACCTTGCATAGTGAATATTTTCGTCACTGTCAAAACCAATGTGAGAATTGCACACAACAATTGAGGGTTATCTTCATGTGTACATTTATGATATTTAGTGGTCAAGAAATTTAAATTTTTTCACAACTTAATAGATCATTGTTCTAATCCATTCTTTCAACCACTTCATATTCTTGACCTTCACTAGAACTGTATGCATTACCAAGTTGTAAATTGGGATATCCCATGATATCATCATCATAAATGTCTGAAAACTCAATGGGATGATCATAAATTGAACTTCCCCAATCATAGGATATTGAATTGCTAATTACCTTGTCAAAGACATGGTCACAACCCATCATAGAGAATAGGCTATCCATTTGTTCATTCTTGCTTACTTCTAGGCTATCTTAACAACAATCCACATCTTTTTGCATTTTGGCATTGAACTGAGTGTCATCATTGAGTTTTTTATTTACATCCTCTTGAGGATAAATAAAAACATTTTCACTATCAAATTGAAAACCATCAACGGTTTCTTCATTGCAGCTGCTTGTGGTTGATCTTGCTCACTCAAATTCAATGCATACTTTATCACTTGCAGTTGATATACTGAAATTCATAGAAACATTTCCTAAATCAAAAATTTCCAATGTCTCATTATGAAGACTTGCATCAAAGCTACACTCACTTGTAGAATTGACATGATCAATCATACCATAACACTGTTGATTTCATGTATCTTCTTCAAAGAGTAAATTCAATTCATATCCCTCATCATGTTCTTGGTTGTTGATTTTCATTTGGGTACATTTCTTTTTTAGGTTGTCCAAAGACAAATCCATCATTTAATGATGCATCATTCTTTTCTTCTACCTTCTCAAGTATGCATTTATCTATATTTAAAACTACAAACATATGATCATTTGTATTCACATAGTTGTTGATTTCATCAACATGTTTACCCACAATTGAAGATAGCAAACTTTGCACATATTCATTCCTTTTTTTATCCAAATCATCTAAAAATTTGTAAGACATCTACATACTCAATATTTTTAAATCCTTTAACAATTCAATAGATCCCTCCTCAAAAGCTTTGAAATACATATGAATGTAATCTGGAGTACTAGGTCTAAAATTTTGAGTTATTAGTGAAAGAGCAATAGAAAATCTATGACTGAAATCAATGCTTGACTCTTAATTTTTATTTTTAATTTTCTTTAAACTTGTGACAAGGTCAGAAAGTTCTCTTGTAAATTATTTTCTATAAGCATTCACTAATTTATCCCAGCAAGGAAAGGACTTCTCAGGAAAACTTAAATACCAATCCCTACCTCTTGCTTCAAAAGATCTAACAAAAAATCTCATCCGCATATCTTGATCTCCAAATGAATGTTTCTCCATGAATCTGGAATTTTTTTTGACATGTGCATCTCCTTCACATACATTGTATCCATCAAATCTATGCATCTTCTTATACGCTTGAGTTGGCATACTTCCAATTTTGTAATCAATGCATCACAAATCTAATTGAGCATACAATGGATCAAAGGTATTGACAAAAGGTGCATTAATTTGGCAAGTAGATATATAATGATTGTCTCTTAACTGGGCTTGTAGAGACATTTGATGCCTTTTTCCCATCTCTTTAATTCCCCTTTTGAACACAACGTCCCATTCTCGACTAAACCTAGGCTTGTTCACACTTGGGTTCCTATACTTTGGGGTATCAAATGTTTGAGGATTATCAAACTTTTGAAGCTTCTTGACAAGATATATCAAGGTGTCTAATGGTATGGCTATTTTATCTTGATGATCCATAGATATTTGCAAATCAAGGCTCAACTAATTGTGCATAATATTTACCATGACCAAATGAAGGAGTAAAATGACAATTGTTGACATGGTGATAACCTAGGCTTGAAAAATATGATAATGCAAATGGATGGAAATATCTAGGACATACAAATTCATTCTAACCATCCACACAAGAAAATATTTGAACACTAGACAAAATATTTCAATGGAAATGCAATTGCATTTAATATAATAGATCCAAAAAATGAGTGTGAAAACTCCGTATTACTATCCTTTCCCTTTGTTAGTGCTAATTCACTCAATAGGGAACCAAAGTTTTTCCTATGACATTCAAATATGGTTTTCATACACAAATTTCTTGAAAACCAAAGGTGAACAATACCTGGAAATGTTGCAGCTGCTGCAAATTGTTCTTCCTAATTGGAAATATTGTAGATCTAGAACTATATTCACCTCTTCATTAGGTTCTTTCAATAGAGTTGCCACCTCTCTTATTAGAGGAATAAACTTCAAATAGCATGAAGCTATTTCATAGATAAATTTCTTTTTGAGTTCCTTTCACAAACAAAGCACCATAGATCATGAAATATTCAAGTTCATTGGAACAAATTGTTTCTCCAAGTTTGAGTTCCTTCAATAATTTGAACCAAATTCAGAATAGAAAATTCTTGACTTTATACAAATGGATATTCCTCTACTTATCCATAGCAAATTCACCATTTTGTTGGTGTTCCAAATCAACAAATCAAATGAATCCTAAAGATTAGCCAATTTCTTATGTTCAGACTCAAAGATGGATTTCGCCAACTGATAGGAAATGGGATTGGAGCACATTTCCCTTGCACTTCAAGCTCTGTAGGACCTAGGGGGGTGACCCTTTAGCAACACCTAAATATTTAGACATAGACTTAAAAGGGTATTGCTTAATCAATAATCTCCTCACCAAATTATGCTAAGAAACATAAAATATCATTCAAAATTGGCTATGGCATTCAATGAATTTCATCAACCAGCATGGAAAACATGGCACACATAACTCAAAATACAAAATTAAAAAGGTTTTTGATTTAAAGAATTGGGACCAAATTGAAAATAGTAGAAGCATAAAGATTGACAAGTGCCAAGAAGAAAGCTATGGAGTAATACAACCAACACTTTATCCTACAATGTTGAATGTGTTTTGAAGATATTTGAAAATGTTATCACATTATGACAACAAAACCACTAAAGCTTTATCCGATAACCATTCTTACAAATCCACCTAGAAATACAACACTCCTGTCACATTTGTTGAAGAAATTATACTATCCACTGAACAATAGGTAATAATAAATGTAGTTGTCATTCATTCAAGAAATTCCATCATTCACATAATAAAAGGAAACAACTATTGCAACTCAAATTTAGCAAATGTGGATATGTGCAGGATCATCATGGAAAAAACATGCCCTTAAGTGGCAAAAAATTCAAAAAAATAAGAGTTGGGCAACTTGATGTAAAAAATTGAATAAGTTATCTATATTATTTAAAAAATATGTAAGAATTGAATTTGTAGCAAATTGAATGTAGTTTCTAAACTACTAGGTTTACTTTTTTTTAAAAAGCTATTTGGTGAAAATATGAAATTTCAATGCAGTAGTACTTAAATTTCAGGGAAAAAATAAGTAGGTGTCTACCTGACCACCCTAACCACAATAAAATGATAATATTTTTTAATAAGATTTTATATATAAGTAGAGTAATCATTTCCCAATGTGATGCATATTTTTTGTGATTTTTTACTAAGTAAATAATTAATTATGAATTTTTTATTACAAATTCTTAAAAATATAAAAAATTGTATGTCTAAGCACCTTAACTTGGTCAAAAATTCATGAAATTCATTTTTTCTTAACCCTTAGTATGTGAAGCATAGAATGTGATTCATGTTTTGGATTCAAAAAATGTGATATCATTTGAAAGCTATAGATGTTTTTTAATCAGCCTATCAATCAGGACTTTAGTCATAATTCAAATAGAAAATGAATAATAATTATTCATTAAATTAAAAGTAAAGCATAATTTATATTGGTGGAAAGCTAAAAATCTCATTTAAAAACCCTTTTCATTTCATCAATTTTGGGTAAAAAAAGTCATCAGCCGCATACCCTACACATACACATCATATCACCATGTTTTGGCCCATCGTGATCTTGCTCATACCCATGTGCATGAAAAAACCCTAATAATATTTGATTATTGAATTCAAAAGAGCATTAAATTTCAGCCATGGAGATAGTCATCTAATAAAATATATCAATGAGACTCAATTCAGAACACAAACACCTTATATTAATTGACTGATAGTTATAATTCACAGGAGCATTACAAACTACCCAGAGCTTCTGCCTGCCTTGCAGAGCTTTTAGGAAAAATAGAACCCCCTTTACAAATGAGAGAAGAAGAGAATAAAAGAGAACATATTAAACCCTAAAATCAACTTGTTGAAGACACATGGAAAAATATTTCTTGATGATTAGCAGCAAAAACCATCTAGAATCTTTTTACTTCCCTCCTTGCAACTTTTCCGCTATTCTTGCCTTTGTTCAGCAACAAAAAATTTACCTTCCCATGAGAAAATTTGCACCATTTACCCCATTTACTCTATAGTTGAAAAAAATTCACTCCCCGTGAAAGCCTATTTTTCCTTAATTGCATTTTATTTTTACCTCTACACTTACCTCTTCTCCAAAAGTTCCCCATGCCTTCATTCACCCTTCACATTTTAAAACATTTTATCTTAGATAGTGGGGCTTTTAAAATATCCCTGAATAAAATATTTCATTTGGCCCTTTCATTTCACATTTAAATATTTAAGAACACCCATTTCTTAAAATATTTAAACTCCACATTTAAATAGGAACATCTATTTTAATACTTTATTCAATTGAAAACCTCTTTCACTTTTAAAATTTTCCTCGCACAAAACACCTTACCCATACTCACATTTCATCATATCTTAGTTTATATCTTCTGCCTTAAAAGTGAATGGAATATTTTAGGCTTTTAAATTTTTGACGGACCCACCACAAGCCACATGGCTCAATCGCGTTGATCTTGCAAGAATAATGAGTTTGCAACTTTAAACCCAAAAGATAGTGGGGAATGGTCAAGATTTTTTTGCATACTCATTTCTTTGCCTACCATTGGATCTTTTCATTCATCCATTTTTTCCCTAATCCTCTCCTTTGGCATTTCTTCTCTCGACCATGGTGGCTCCCCTGTAACTATGTTAAAATTTCATTTGTGTCCTCAATGAGAACACTCCCTGCCAACATCTCATGCACCTATGAGAATTTCATTCACAATATGAATTGACCCTTGAACAATATTGATATATTCTCACTTCAGGTGTAGACTTGTTCTATTTTGCCCCTCTCATCCAACATAACAACTACCAATATGAGTAGCAAGAGCATTTCTTAGCCACGCCAATGCTCTACTAATTGGTTCTCGAATTCCAAGCTTCCTTGTTGTGCCACTTTAGTGTCACTTAAGTGTTTTATTCATTGTGATTCATGCATTACAATCTAGCTTAGGCCAAACTTTTTCTTGGTGCGATAGCTTCCCTATCTACAACATGATTTCCTATGCCAGTGTAGTTTGTGTAGTTCTCAATCCTGTTGTTGTCAACCATCCCATCTCTGCAAACAATTTTGACACATTCGATTGCAAACATTACTTGTAAAACTTTCATTTACAATTTCAAATGGGTCCCTTATAGCTAGCTCAAATGGCACCCATTCTTTTCTTTACTTTTCACTATAAAAACCATAAAATGTTTCCTATTCCTCATTGAAATTGGCACATAAGAAACCGTTGCATGAGGCTTAATTTGTGTGGTTTTAGATGTTTCTATTGTTGTAACCCATCCTCCCAACAATTCAAAGCTTGGTTGGAATTCATTTCAAAACCTAAGCCACAATTCCTATGAAGAAATGAATCTGTAATTTCTTCTTTATCCAATGTATTTTTAGGAAATGAAATACAATAGTTGGAATTATTCAAGTGAACAATTTTCCTCAATTTTTTGTTTTTCACTATAAAGTCTGGAAAATCTATCTGTGAATTTTGAGCCTTTTCACCAAAAAGTTCCTAAGAAAACCGAATCCTAGCTGTACCTATATCAAGTCCATCATAAATTAAACGTTTCCCTTCAATTTCAACAATTGGACCTGTTCCACCTTCACAAGAGCTTTCATCATTCATATCAATGTAATGTGATAAACTATTTCAGTAAGATGACATTAAATCACTGGTGTAGAGTATGGAAGGTTTTCTCTTAGTTTGGGAGAGATTCTACATCTTCTTTCTTTCCTTCTCATTAGGTAGGAGTTTGTATTCATGTCTCCTTTTACTATTCATTGAAACAATTACAACCCTATGATTGCAAAGCATGTCAAGTCCCCATGTGGGTCCGACTAAAAAGACTTTTTTTAAAAACATTTTTTACCTTGAATTGTTTTACCACAACCTCTAAATGCTTCTTAAGTGAAAAGGTAAACTAGGTTATCATTACAATTCGTTTTCTAGCATATTTGAACATTGAGTAAAACTGGCTAGGTGGGGTCTGGAATCACTCTAGAAAACTAGTCGAATGACCTCCTAGAGCCATGAAAACTTGCAAGAATGTAGAAATTTGACCTAAGAATGGAGTACAAAAGACGGTTCGGAAAAAGTGATCTCAAGGTGAAAGATATTAATCAACAAAGTTGCTCACTCAAACTTTTCTGCAACTGTAGTTGTTCAAATTCAATTAAAACTCATGCAATCAACACATTGAAAAATTACCAAATCAACTCTTGGGGGCCTGCCACTGGAAATATAAGATCATTTAGGTACACTAAGCATGTGTACAGGAGGGATTTGCTTCAATCATCAATCTTCACGAGATATTAGAGGTCAAAGTTGACCACCTTGAAACAATGTTAGAAATGTAGATGCAAAATTGAATAAATTGCATTTTCTTTTGGCCTAGTAAAAATAGAAAATCAGATCATGAGGCTCTGAAACTAGACCAGTGAGTACACTTATGTATAGAGAATGGATAGAAAAAATCATTTTGACATGAAAATCACCCAATTGCAAAATATTAACTCAAACAGGACGTCACTTTGCAAAACTAAAAGTTTGCAAACAACAAAACAATGCCAAAACCCTTCAACTTCGCTTTTCAAAACCCTGAAAAAACTTATCGTGGAAAGCTAAAAATTGACATGCTTTCTCACATATTTTATATGAGTGGGTTGATAAAGGGGTTTTGCATAAAAATGAATATGCACCAAATTATGACCCTCCAAAGTAGGTCATTTAGGCAGATTTTTCAAGTGCACTTCTGAGAGTGTAGAGGCAATTTTTTTCAATATCAGCAATTCAAATTTGCAAAATTTGACAGTCCCAACACCCTAATCAAGGTTGTTAAAAACTTTAGACCATATTTGACTGGACCTATAGTTGTAGCATATGTCCCAACAACATTAGTCAAAGATATATTTACTTGACAAGAGACCATAGGTCATCAGTGTGGATGAATCAATAGGATCCAAGAATTCAACATTGATATCCATATTACTATGCTAGTGAGAGGTCAAGGTTTATCCAAACTGATGGTTGAGACAAGCTTGGAGGCTAACCAAGTAAACCAAGTTGAGCATGAAAATGTTGCACCTATATGTGACATGCAGACCTATGGGTGGTACAAAAGAATTATTGAATATATACAGACCATGTAGTGCCCTGAAGGTATGCCTCACAAGGAGAAAATAAATTGTAAATTGCAAGAAATCAAGTATGTTATTATTGATAGCGAGTGTGGTGGAGGAGCCTTGAAGCTATAATACCCCACCGTGTGAACCCCAAAGGACAACAAGAACTCACAGTAAAAGCAATATATATATATTTAAAATGAAATATAACATATAATGAACATGGACATCCAACACATACATTGCAGTTAAACATATACATCATATACCATGCCCTTTGGGGTACACATGATAACATTACTAAACGTAATCCTATAACAAGATAACCTTTAACTAACTAAAAATATCTCACTTAACCATTATAACGAATTACTAATCGACGGTCAAACATCCACAACATAATATATATAAAACCATCCATCACACCTATGAACATAATCATAAATATTTCCATAGATACAACACCATTAAGAAATAGATACTATGAAACAATAATACATAAAAAGTACCAAGTATTAATATACATTTCATAAACGAAAGCATCCATCTAAGATCATAAATGAAGGCCAAAGGTTGCATTCATTACAATGATAATAGAAGTTACATCATACAAGAGTGACAGTAATACAGAAGTTTTCCCCAACATGAATGGGAACAATACAATAAGATAGAATAATACAACTAAAAAGGTGAATACAAGTAATGAGACTAGCTCTAGCTTAGGTACAATTTTGGAGTTGCTGCAAGTGGCACAAACTACATATCCTGATCCTTAGTTGGGGACCCAATGGGGTGCATAGCACGTTCCACCCAATCATATGGACCCGTAAGTCAACCCCTGTGCTAAGAGTTGACAAGAAAGATCCCCATTCATCAACCAAAACAAACAAACAAACCAAAAGGCCAACCAAACTCCATAGCAAGGATAACAATGACATAAGGTAAAAACCCATAACATTTCCATCACATAGCCACAACAAAAGAACAAAAAGTCCAACCAAAAACCAAATGCCAATATTTTAGATCAAAATTAAGTAACCATAAGAGGTGCCAACAACAATAGGATCCAAAGGCTTCAAATGAAGTCACAACATCAATCAACAATAAATATCAAGGGCACCTTTCATTAGCATTAATAAAGTTTCCATGAGGAATGTGCACAACGCTAAAAGATAGAACTTGGAGGCTTCAACAACAATCACGAAGAACCAATTTCCTCAACAACATCAACAAATCAATCAACTCTCCCAAAGGAAACCAAATAAGGAAAAATAAATGGGTACTATAGGAGAGTGTCATCACATGGCCTTAGATGGATTAGTCAGAATATCTATCACAAGGTACAGCCTCCATCTATGGTTATCAATGTTGCCTATCTCAAGGCGACTGCTCCATAGGGTGACTCATGTGGGACCACTTACCTTTCATGAGGATAAGGCAGTGATCTTACCAACCAGGTCTTCTCATCCCATCCTTAGCCTATGAAAGCACTAACAATATGGGTGAGGCTCATAATTAATCTGGTTTAGTGTTTATCTACCCAAACCTACTAGTTCATTAATTATATTATCACTTGTTTAGGAAACTCCTCCATGGGTTACCCTAACAACCCTTTTGTGTGCCAAACCCCCATGAAGAGCCACTCCCTATGGGTACCAAACCAAAAAATGCAAGGGGTGTACCTTATCTTACATAAAAATCAAGGAGTACATATCACACAACATGCGAGGCAAGAACCATCTCACAAACCCATTCCATATCACTGAAACAAGAACAAAGGAGGTACCACCCACAAAACTCAAAAATAAAAAATAGGATCAATGAATCACAAAGGTCCAATAATGGAAAATCAATATAATTCAAAGTTTTTTTCCATTTCCTCTGGAATTCTAAAATACTGAAAATTCACAAACTCCCACTGAGGGTAATTCAAACACTTTGTGTTCTCGACCATCTCAAAGTATGATTGTAAGAAAGTCATTGCATAAAATCTCCACAATCATAACCAAAATCAAGATCAAATCCTCTCAATGACTATTAGGCACAAATGGGATCCTACTTACAACCATAACCAAAGTCAACATATAATCCAAAAGAAATTTATACAATTCCCAGTAAGGAATATAGCCTTCAATAAAGCAATCCTTACATCACAAACATGATTATTCCGTAGAACAGAATCACTTCCACATTGAACAACAATCAAATCAATTCATTCAAGTAATACACTTAAAAAGAGAGTATTAAATAATCAATTACATTTTAGCCTTCACCAATTAAAAAAAAGTCACTAAAATAATTAAAGAACATATTTCCTAACTATCACATTACATATCTTATGATATTTAGTTTACTATCAGTACAAGTCAACAAGCAATATCTTCATTCAAACATCGTTTACATTTTTAACTTCTCACTCAAAAGAACATTTAAATTTATTATAGAAACCATTAAAATATATGTTTTGTAATCCACTAACTATGCACTTCATGAAATAATCTTTTACTCTTTTAGTTAAAATCATAAGGAATACATATAACTAGTTATAAATACATATACCCATTGATATTTAGCAAATTGATCATAAATTTCCTTATACATTCAAAATATCCCTTTTGAAGACATTCTCTTCAATCAGCTTATATTTTATTATCATCCTTGGTATTTAATTATTATTAATTTAATTATTAAAACAAGTAAATAAATATATATAATATTCATATTATTAATTTGAAATGCATAATGAATATATTTGAAAGCTAATCATTGATAAGAACTACAACCTACTAGTTTTATTCAATACTAACCTATTCACTACCTTAAGAATATAAATTATTTTTAGATACAGTTGCTCTACTAACAATAATCCAAAACCAATAACCTTACCAATACAAGATCATTTATTTTATTTGCAGCCTATTTTATCTCTTATTAAAGTTAATCTTATCCTCATCGTAATGATAACTCCATTGTCTCTTTATATTTTCTAATATAATTAAATTTAAATAAGAGGAAGATCCTACCAACTATACTTTTACTACAACTATTTTAAACGATATAAATATTCTCTTAGGTAGAAAAATATTGTTTCTTTTTAAACAATAATTATAGATATATAATTATATATTTACGTGAGCAATTCCTATGCCCCTAACACAAGCAAACGAAATATAATGCTAGATATGCATGTAACTTAAATGACTACATCAATGAACACAAAACAAATCCTAAATAATATGATATGCTTGCCACATAATAAGCACTGAATACCTCAAAACAAAGACATCAATAGATTATCAAATCTAATCATTAGAAAATGCAACAAGAGCATCAATCAAACTGTTGTCAAATGCAATTGTTTAACTAATTTCTTCAAATGCCAAAATACTATTAGTTCAATTTCAAAATAAGGAGCATACAGATCAAATGCATCTAAGTCGAGTTTCAATCTTTAGTATTAAGCGAATATGAAAAACACATTTTTAAAAATGTGCAAATACCATCTTTTATTGAATTAAGCATGCAAGTCGATTACCAAGAAAGGATAACGATATTTTTACTTAATTAATATTATAATCCTAAACCAACCTCCTTTCGATAAAGTATTTCACTCACTCACATAAAGGAATAAACTTGAATAACGAAGAAGGCCTCACTTAGGCTAATGGGTATATAAGCAAAATATAAAAAATAGGCCACACTTGAAACAAGAAAAGCAGCTAGAAGTGATAAAGTGAGAATTAATATCATAATTTTCTTATATAACGTATGCTTTAAAACAAGGGATAATGTTAAAAACCTAATTGTGCTCGATACTAAAATAGAATCCTCACCGCAATTTTCATTTAAATGAACATACGCTAAAATTCTCGCCGAAACGTAAAGGGTAGAGAAATTTTGCTAGATGTATTAGTTGCAAGGGCCCTGGCAGACCTATATGCAAAGAGGATAACACAGAGACAACACGCGTACAGACTGACAGAATGCCACAAAGAAAGGTGGACTCATGGACTGCCACGATTGCAGGATATGCACAAGATGACTTTAGAAGCTTTCAAGGAAATGCAATCGGCAGGTGTAAAGGTGATTTCCTTACCATCGACAACATCCACCCTGCCTGTGCCGGGCTGGCTTAACCAGCACACTCTAAGCGTTGACCCGCTTAGGTGGCTGGTGTGGGGCCATGTAATCTGTTGTTTCCACTAACTTCAGTTTCCGTTCCCTAAGCAGTCCCGTAAACTGTAGCGGTCAGCAGTCAGCCATCCAACTCCCGCGCATAAACAAATTCAAATCACCGTTGCCGCGCTGCAGAAGTTTGAACTGATTAAAATAAAGAGAGCCTAGCATTCCATATGGTTATTGCAGCGAAACGGAAGGGAAATTCTCTGATAGGCATGTATGCAAAGTGTGGAAGCATAGACAAGGCACGTGAACTCTTTGACCGAATGCCTCAAAGAAATGTGATCCCATGGAATGCCATGATTGTAGGATATACGCAGAATTGAATTTGTTGAAAAGGCTTCAGGAACTTTCAAGCAAATGCAATGGGCAGGCGTAAAGCCAGACTTTGCAACCTTTGCTTACACAGGCACGGCTAGACTTCGCAACCTTTGCCTGCACAGTCAGGGCCAGACCTTGCAACCTTTTCCTGCAGCCACCCTGCCTGTGCCAAAATGCGAGTTTTGTAATAGGGTATGCAATCCGTCAAAGGATTAAAGACATAAATTTGGTCAGATTTTGTAGTGGCAATTACCCTGGTAGACATGTATGCAAAATGTGGAAGCATAGACAAGGGTCGTGAACTGTTTGACCTGATAAAAAAGGTAAGTTTCCCCTTCCTTTCTATTTTTTTTCAAACCAGCCAGCAGGTAGTATTGCTTACAAAATGTGAAAGATAATTTTTCCCATCCTGATCATGGAATAGGAATAGAGACTGTGATCCCAAAGGCAGATAAGAAGATTTCACACATTTTCAGAAAGATGTTAACATTGTTTCGTGATAAATATGAGGTGAGGTGTGAGAAAGCTTAGCTTAAACGGTGCTTAAGTACTGCAATGGTTTTTGTATGGTGTCTGATTGTGTTCCAAGCTGTTATTATGGTAATAAGATGAATGCTTAGTATCAATAATATGACTTACCAATAATTCTTACATAATTCATTTTTCATTACACACAAATGTTTAGCACAATTAGAATAATTTACAAATTACCATAAATTTACCACCCTCTAATTAATGAATCTTAATATTAAAACTATTTAAGGCGTACCATGAAATTTAAAAGTTTATTTTTGATGGGTTTCATATTATCCTTCTTTATGAAACCAATCAAGCACAAAAAATGATAAATACCTACATCCACTTCAAATTTAATCAAACTTAAAAATAAGAACATGTTGATATTCTCAAAATAGACAAAATAATATTAAATAACTATACATTCATACCTCATGAGTGCTAGGAATTGTAACATAATATTAATACACGACACCAACCAAGTGATTGTTGAAGTCAAAGGAGATGAAGTATATCATGGAAATAGCACGTGCCAGGAGAGAATCATATTGAGTACATAACATAGGGAAGCTACATGTCATAACAAAAATCAGAAATAAATTGAACATGTACTTGTAATGTTTCCTTGACTAAGGTTTTGGTGTTTGATACATCATAGCTTTAGCTCTACAATTTTAATAGTGAAGATGACAAAATACAACTATATACATATAACTACCATGTGGGGGCATCTAACCAAAACATAATAGTATAATACTATTGTATAAAGAGGGATAGGGGCATTACCTCACCTCCTACCTTGAATTATTTATGTAGGTAACTCCTCAACCTTGATCTAGTAGACTCTCCATGCGATTTGCACTTAACTAGATCTATGGTTATCAAATTATGCATAGGGTGATTAAGAACATATGAGAATAGGTGGCTAGCTAACCTATAAGTAACCACTTAGAAAACAAGGCATCATTATTTACCACTAAAGTTAATAAAATTTATCTCAATGATTAAATAAATTAAAAATTTATTGAACTATAAGGATTCGATAATCCCTAATTATCAAACATTTTTTATAAGTTACCGTGTAGTGATAGATTAGTGCCTAAATAAAAGTAAAATACTAATCTTATGATAGATACATTATCTATCAAGAATTGTGACCTTATGATAATTCAATTAGCAATGAGTAAACATGATAGGGTTTAACTATCTTTCACTATTAGAATGCAACAATGATAAAAAGGTGAAATTTAAAGATATTCAAGACTAAAGCAAGTACAATAATAATAATTCCAAAAAAAAAAAATTCATGGTATGTTTTCTTCAAAAGAGTAGTGATAGTACAACTAACTCAATTTTCAAGTTTAGTAATGTGACCATGACACTTATACATGTGAATAGGAATATTCTATGTTCTCATGTAATCACATCAATTTATGGTTCAACATCATAGTCATTCATTAAATACATTAGATAATATGCTTTATACCTCTCATTCTATCCCATTCCCATAATAGGGTTTCACTACTAATTAGTCATTGTCACGATCCATCATTAACATAGAAGAGTCTAAACACTAGGATACATACTCATTCACCATTCATTCATCTCAGTGAACCCTTTTATGACATATTTAGACTCATTAACTATGATAACATGGTGCTCCAAGTGTCTTTAAAGAGATAAAAAATTATCATTAAAAAAGGGTATCTCATACTAGAATATAACAAAATCATAGCCCATTGATACACTTGGCTCAAAGTATGGTTTTATAGTTGCAAATTGTAGGACAACAAAGTACTAAGATAATAATCAATATAAAATATTAACAATATGGTTTTATTAACACGAGGAAAAACTACCCCTTCATATCATTGTTACTAACAAAATATTTTAAAATAGACACTTAATACTACCAAACCCTACTAGCATATAGATTTAAAAGGGTGTAATAATTTATTGAGGTAAACTATAATAACAATACAAAGCATCAAATGAATATTTAAATTAACCAAAAAATCATCTTAAATCATTCTCCTTACGTTAGTTACAAATAGTAATAAATAGTTAAGGTTCAACACATATAATACATCATACCAAATGAGCAATATTCCAAGAAGCCTTTGAATGGAAAGATTCCCCATTCTTTTATATAATAGGATTTCTTCATACAACTGCTTACATATTATGAACACACCCAAACATAGTTCATATCTTTTTTGCATGCCAATGCAAGTGCTTAGAGTGGAGTTAACTAGATTTAAGTAGATTTGTAGGTGACCATTTGCTACCGAAACTCCCAAATGACCACATAATCATGAGAAGATTAGATATTTTTGTCCCATCATGAAATGTTCACAACAAACAATTTAGTCATTGAATCACAAAATTCAAATAGTCTACCCATGGGTCTAAACCTCATTTCCTTTATTTTTTCAATTTATTTCTCCTTCATCTCACCATGTTTTCACCAATCACATGGTCCAATAATTTTGAATCAAAATTTGTTCATAAATAGGTTTAAACACAAGTGACCACTTTTACCTTATGAGTTCAATTCAATTAAGGTTAGCTATACTAAAATACAAAAAAAAAAAGATTAATAACAATAAGGAATAATCTTGAGTGATCACAATGTTCACAATGTTCATCATTTTTAATGAAATCATCAACACACTAAACCATAACAACATAATCTATTTTGTGAGGAATCAATTTGTTGACACTATCATTTACTTGAATTAACATCAAATATCCAATAACCAAACTATTAGGATGACTTTATCTTTCATAATAGTACCTAACATGGGAATGGAAAATAACATATGGAAATAAGCTATGTGTATTTATAAAAAAATATAAAATAAGAAATGGATTAAAACCCCAAGATTAAAAACCTATTTCACATCTATCAATACCTTACTTTAAGTAAATATTCCATAAAATGTGAATAAAATTAACTATCAAATTCTCATCCACATGCAATTCTTAATACATCAATGGTGGTTATGCTCAAAGGATTTATTGTTAATGAAGGATATAATGTGGTTTCTCATAGTGATAACATGTCATTATGTTTTAGATTGAGGATCCCTCCAAATGGCTTATGGAAGGGTAGACTTATAGGTTTTCAATTGAGTGAATTGATGGTCAATATTATTTAAGAGGATTGACATGTAGGATTAAGTTGGTTATTTGGTTATGAGATGGAGGATGGAAAAAAAAGAAGGAATTTTAATATTTCTTTTATGATTTTTAGGTGTAAATTTGGGATTTAAATAATAAGTTTTATTTAAATCATGTGAGGTGGGAGGGGAAATTATAAATAAATACGATATTTATTTATTAAGGACTTTATGAGAATAATCAAAATAATAAAATAAATTATTTTTAAAATTCAATTACTTAAAAAATAGGCACTTAAAAAATAAATATGTGGTAGGTGATGCTAGGATGTGGGTGATTTTTAAGTATCTGCATTTCCCCTCTTTGAGATGGCATCATGATTATACAAAGTAATGTCATTTCAAAGAAAATAAAATATAGTGGCTTTAGAAGAGATAGGACTAGTTGTAGGATGCCTTAGTCATTAGAAGGAGAGGAGTGATGGGGAGAGAAGTAACCATGCTCCCTTGAGAGGATAGATGGGTTCGAAGAACATGGGTGTGCTCTTGAAATGGACAGATGAAGATAAAATATAAAAGGATATGGAAGGATGAAAAGATTAGAATAAAATATTAGTTGTGATATACAAAGGGATGATAAATAGGGATATATGTTAGGTCATCTAGTCATGCTAAGGCATTTTGAACTGTAACCTTTATTTGATATAGCACTTGAAATTATGCACCAAGGTATAAGGAGCAAGGTGATGATGTCTCAAGTGCATAATAGACTAACCCAAAAGGAAATGTTGTATATAAGCATATGTTAGAGAACACCATGATATGGAAGAACATGATGTCATTGTTGGAAAGAACTATGATAAATGCAAGAAAAATGATAATACATGCAAGAAAACATGTATAAACAATGCAAAAAAAAGAAGTGTTTCCCCTAGGCAAGCTAAAATTGATTGATTTGATTGATGATGATGATGATGACGATGATGATAGCATTTTGACAATAAGAATAATGGAGGATTATGAATAATACATCCTAATAATAATATTGTTGAAAATGAGTCAAGAAGAACATTGGGAATGATTATCCCTAATGATGACAATTTGAGTAAAATAGGTTAAGGTTTGTAATAAAGTTGGGAACAAAATTGTTGGATTATTTGGATGATGCACTAGATTGGTTAATAATATTTTATGGATTATGATTGCATGCATATGGACTATGTTGAGGGTACTCAATTGCTTAGAAATAAAGACAAGGGAAAACCAAGCTGATGGAAAAGGATGAAGTGATAGAGGGATGTTTAGATACAGGATGGGATGGATAATGGGATGATGTATTTAGGATATTGGAAGGAGTGTCCAGATGTGATATCTAAGGACTATGATGGATAAGAATCACATGGGCCATACTAGATGTAGTGTAGTGGATATAGAAGGTTGTAAGAGGGAGGGTTAGTAGATAAAGTAAGGTTTGTATTGTCTAAAATATGTTTGGATATTATTCACTTTTACATATCAATATTCAAGTAGGAAAGGATGGATTGGATATGATGAGCTAGGTATGAATGGGGAGGATGGATATAGAGGATGAAGTAGATAAGATGGAGCATGATATGAAGGAAGAATACTTTCCCCCATGTATAGGATGTGAATAGATGGGGGGTTCACATATTACATCTTTTTTTCCATGTTTTCATCATGGAACTTATCAAAGGTGTCATACAAATTGTTTTCACCATTGGATGATGATTTCTCTTTACTTTTTTCATTTTGATTTTTTTTTAATTTCTAGTTTCTAGATGAAGGAGAATGATTTGGATAAATTAGTGTGGATGGGGGTTAGGGATATGGATGGAGGGCCCAAACATTTATTTCCATGATGGTAGTATCCCTTCCCAAATAATTACTTTGACAGACATTGTGTGCATGGATGTTGCTAGAAATAGAGCTAAGTGGGCTTCTTCAAAATTTAAACATTCTACTAACATAGCTCTAATATGAAAGGATGCTACCAAGGGAGATGAACAATGGGTAATGAGTTATGTAAAATATATTGAATTACAACTTGATGTTATGGTGGATGTATGTTGGATAGTGGATATATAGGGGGTTGAAAGATGATTGGATGAAATGATGGGATGGTAGTAACATGAGGGAATGTCATGATACCAAGGGGAACTAGGACTAACAATTGCCACTGATAAAATTTGACTCAAAATCCGACAAAAGTTCGTCGAAATTTTGACGAACTTTCATCGAAATTATTTCGTCGATTTTCTGACGAACTTTGAAACGTTAAAATTCTGACCCAGCATGACAATGCTGGGTTAGAATTTTGACATTTCGTCAAAAAATCGATGAAATAATTCTGATGAAAGTTCGTCGAAATTCCGACGAACTTTTGTCAGATTTTGAGTCAAAATGTATCAATGTGCATATACACCATGTTGGAGGCTAAATCTTTGAGTTAGGATGGGATTTTGGATGTTGGGAGTTAGATGAGGTAATTAGGATTGTAGATTATGGGATGTAAGGGCCCAAAATGGATTTAGGATATTTAGGAAATACAAGGGGAATTTGAGATTTTTTTATTTTGGGACATAGGGACCCAAAATGGATGTAGGATGTTTAGGACGGGGATGCTTGGATTTATATGGAGAAATGTGGGATTAGGATGAAGGATCTAGGGATATTTGGAATCAAGGAAAGAAGGATCCTTTGGAGGAGTGGATGGGCATGCAAAGTTTAATGCTCCTTTTCAATGTATTTATTTTTATATTAAGGATTCACATTATTTTTTATTGGTCGTCCTTGGTGGCCTTTTCAATCAATTTTAATGTTGGATCAAATCTTACATTGATATTGCATGGTGACATGTTATGATGTGGTTGTCCTTAGATTTTTGTGGATTATTTTAGATTTGTATGTGCTTCCAAATGTGATGGTATAGTCTCATGGGGAGAAAGTATCTTGATATCCAATGAATTGTTTGATGGATTCATCATGTTGGAATATGTCCAATGATGTGTGCTTTTGTTGGTCTTGATTGAGGGTTGCAAGGGATGGATGGTTACAAATGTAGTTGATGAAATAATTAGTGGGGGATGATGGGATTGATAGGGGTGATGTGTTTGATGAAATTATTGATGGAAACAATATTGTGAGAGGAGTGATGAGAGGTACCTATTTCTATGTTAGAAGAAGTTTCCTTAGCCTTATTGGACGAGTGAGAAATGTACTTGTCATGAGATATATAATTGAGGCCCTAAAATCTTGGATTTTCATTTGTTTGGACGGGTTCTAAGATGCCTTGCTCATGAAGGCCTATTGCTTTGCCTTGATGATGCATGTTTTGAAAAATTTAATTGTTGATGGGATACTTGTTACTTTGGAAACAAGACAAAAATCCATTTTTAGATGGGTAAGGAATAATGGTAGTTATAGTTTTCTTGACAATAAGATAACTGGATTGAATAAAGATGTAGGAACCAAGATGATAGGATTTCCATTCATGAATGGGTTCAATAGGGATTATTTGATCTTGAGAAGGTAAATAATCATGGAAGGGATTAGTTGGGATGCTCAGATTATGAATTGGGTGTGGACATGTGTGGGCATTCTTTGGAGAAAGCTCTTGACATAAATGGATTGGTTTGGATGATATAATGGGGGAGTGGTGTTTTATGTTGTTAGAAGTTAGTGCATGGAGGGACTCTTTGAGTTGTGCACATGGATGGGAAGGGAAATTTTATGTGTTTGTATGGTGAACTTAATGGATTTGATGGATTTGGGATTAATGATTGCATAATCAATGATAGATTTGGACAACATAGGATCATCAATGTTGTTGTGGGATGGAATAAATTTGTTTTTGATTTGTGGCCTATGATTCTTTGTGAATATCACTTGGTTAAAATCCCAAAAAATAAGATGAGTCGGATTATGAATTTTTTGAGGATTAAGGATTTGCATAGGAGGTGGAGGCTACAAGGCATTCACATGAGAGGGTAATTTGAAATATGAATTGGTAAAACATGCCTTTTTCAGTCAGCTCAAACAGTTCACGCCCCTTGTCTATGCTTCCACATTTTGCATATATGTCTACCAGGGTAGTTGCCACTACAAAATCTGACCAAATTTATGTCCTTAATCCTTTGACGGATCGCATACCCTATTACAAAACCCGCATTTTGGCACAGGCAGGGTGGCTGCAGGAAAAGGTTGCAAAGTCTGGCCCTGACTGTGCAGGAAAAGGTTACGAAGTCTGGCCCTGCCTGTGTAGGCAAAGCTTGCAAAGTCTGGCTTTACACCTGCCCATTGCATTTGCTTGAAAGTTCCTAAAGCCTTTTCAACAAATTTAATTCTGCGTATATCCTGCAATCATGGCATTCCATGAGATCACATTTCTTTGAGGCATTCCGTCAAAGAGTTAACGTGCCTTGTCTGTGCTTCCACTCTTTGCATACATGCCTATCAGAGAATTTCCCTTCCGTTTCGCTGCAATAACCATATGGAATGCTAGGCTCTCTTTATTTTAATCAGTTCGAACTTCTGCAGCGCGACAACGGTGATTTGAATTTTTTTATGCGCGGGAGTTGGATGGCTGACTGCCGACCGCTACAGTTTACGGGACTGCTTAGGGAACGGAAACGGGAGTTGGTGGAAGCAAAAGATTACATGGCCCCACACCAGCCACCTAAGCGGGTCAACGCTTAGAGTGTGCTGGTTAAGCCACGCCGCCTGTGCCAAAATGGGAGCTCTGGAGCAGACTGCAGGCATCCATCTCTTCGCAGGTTGCCAAAAGAATCAGGAAGGTTATTTAAACTTTACACTCTCAAAAATCTAAATACTTTAGCTATGATAGGTTGCAAATGGTATCAGGGAGATTATTTAAATTTATACACCCTCTAAAGTCTGCATTCTACAGTTGCGATGACAGATATGTAAGCAAAATGAGGAACCCAGGGCACGCGACTATTTGACACCATCATGCTTTGAATTATTCTTTCAAGTAGAAAGAAAAATCTCTTTACATTTAAAATTCAAGACATTAATAATGGTTCTTTTCTTTATAGTGAACTAAAGTTAAAAATAAATGTTAAATACTACAAGAAAAAGATAGTAGGCTGTCAAAAACGTCATAATAAAAGTTTGCGTAATAGATACATAATGAAACAGTGTTAAGAGCACGTACAATAGGCAGCTAAATAAAATTGTGTACAGTAAAAGCGTGAAAGAGAAGTGGCTAGAGCTTGAACTCTTATGTCACTAGACACTCACGATTAGCTTGGCCTAAGTTGGCAATGCATTGGATCTTATGAATAAACCTTTATTGCAAAGGGTGTTATTCACGGTGGATATACTATTGAAATCTTTTCCTACTTCATTAATATTCTCAACTATATTTTTATATTTACCTTCAAGATCATTAATCTATTCGCACAGTTAGAGAAATATGGTCATATGGAATGCAATGATCGCAGGATTTGTTCAAAATGGATTTGTTGAACGACTTAAGAAACTTTCGAGCAAATGCAGTTGGCAGGTGACGCCAAAGGAACCCGGGAGGTTATTTAAATTTTATTTTTTTTAAACTTCCTATTTTTCTCAAGCGCTACGACAGAGACCGGTTGACTAGGGATTCAGAGAGATTATTTAAACCTCTACTACATTCTATTTTCAAGTAGTGCAGATGTAACAGGTTGCAGAATGTGCACAAAATGGATTTTGCAAGAAAGCTCTCAAAATCTTTGAATCAATGAAGCACTCTGAAATACATCCTAACATTGTACGTTGTGCTTGCGTTCTAGGTGTATGCAGTCAAGCAGGTTCTGTGGATGAGGGCTGCACATACCTCAGTCATGCGCAGCCCTTTTCCAACTGCCCAGGTCAACATGTATGCAAAATGTGCGCATAGACAAGGCACGCAAACTGGAATCAGAGAGATTGTTTAAACCTCCACAAAATTCAATTTTCAAGTACAGTAGATGTGACATGTGGCCAACGAAAAAGGGAAGGCTATTTACGCCCCTTCAGCCTGCTATTGCTCGAGCGTTGCTGTTGTGACAGGTTGAAAACAGTATCAGAGAGGCTGTTTAAACTTGTACACTCTCTAAAGCCTAAATACTGCAGCTGTGATAGGTTGCAAATGGTATCAGGGACAGTATTTAAATTTATATGCCCACCAAGGTTTAAATACTGTAGCAGCGATAGACTGTCGTTGGTGTCAGGGAGATTATTTAAATTTATACTCAACCTTTGGCAGCGTACTCCCTGCCCGTGCCACAATGTGAGCTTACGAACAGGGGAAGGACATCCATCAAGAACAACAAAAAAAATTAGAGTAAGGGAGAAGTTCGCCAGAAGTTGAGGTTGCAAATGTGCTGGAAAACAAGTATGCCAAAATGCAGAAACATCGGCAGGGCATGAGTACTATTTGACAGAGATTCTCATATATTATCCATTACCTAAAACCTTTGTTGAAACCAAATTTTCATGTTGTAGCTCGCCAAGATGGAGATATGAAAAGTCAATACCAGAGGAAAAAGGGGTTTGGGGAGAACAAATACCTTGGCAAGTGAATCCACAACCTTTGCCCTCTCTACCTTCCCCAACTCTCTGCTTGTCAACCCAAAATTCAAAGCCACCTTCCCATAAAAAAATCTTAGATGTGTAAAAACTCCCAAGCTTTAGAAACTTTCCAGCAAAACAAAGCAATTGACAGGTGTAAGCAGATTTTCAAGTTAGGAGACAAGTGTAAAGCATGAAGACTGTCAGATGTAAAAGGATAAAAAGAAACTTAGAAACTTTCTTTTTTCCATAATCTTTTTTTTTTCTTAAACACCTCCTCTGCATATACATATATTATTCAACTTGTAACCCCCTTTATTTCACTTTATTACTTTATTCCTATATTTATTTATTTGTTTGTTTCTTTGTTTGATTATTTATTTATTTATTTATTATTCCTTTATTTTAGACTAATCTAAAATCATTTTATTTATTTTATGATATTTGTTTATTTAAAAATGTAAGTTCTAAATCAACTAATTCTTTTATCTCCCTTATGCTTCTTTATCTGAAATATTTTAAATAAACTTAAATAATAAGTGGATTATTAATCCATATTAAATTTAAAATATTCATTATTTATAATTGCAATTTATAGTTTCGTCTTTAATGAAGAAATAATATAATCTATTAGATCATTATTCCCTTCAAACAAATTTAATAATTAATTAATTAATTTAATAATTTAATTTAATACTTCAATGTTGCCATTACGAGTGAAAAAATCCAAAATAATACTTGAATGACAAAAGTCAGCAAGATCTCACAAGTTGCAATTATGCAACTTACTCATATGATGTGAAGGAACAAAAGCGGAGGGGTACTACATCCTCCCCCCCTTAGCCTCGACTTACTCTTGGAAGTCGCAAGATGAAACAAAACGTATGCAGTCATAAACACGTCAACACAATAAACTGACATCTACATCAAATAATTAAAATAACATCAAATAAACAATTCAGATTAACTGACTCAAAATAAAGTGTTACGAACATAGAAACGGGGGCACAAATAGACGACATCGTCAAATGTAAAGACAGGGTAATAGACTAGGACAAGGAACTTCCTTGTCAACTTCATTTTCCACTTCATACCCATTGGGATTTATGAGGCTCACCCGGTCCTAACAGTGTAGGTGGAATCGAGGCTTGGGTACCTACAACCCTGCATAAAATTAAACGTCGAGCAACATATATATATATAACCATTAGCAACACACCATGAGAGGAAATCACAACGTAGTAGGGACCTCGTGAGCGAGTGATACTACCCTGTTCCTCTCACCAGACCTCAAACAATAATGACAACATTGAGTACAATAATAACATCATAAGGCAATTACTATACAAATGCATAACTACATAGTATATTAGAAACATCTGAACAAAGTAACATAGCTATCCAGGCAAATTATACTGTAAACCAAACCAGTCAAACTGGTGAAACAATCACCGTCATATTCTTAAAGTTCATAATATAACATAAAAAAGTATTAGAATAGTGACTGCACACGAGAGGCATTACATTCATTGACCAGTTCTAGTTATCATCGACACTATCTCTAATCATGATCTTAAAGGAAAAGATGGTGATCTACAATTAACATTACAGTTAAGCATTTACTAGCTATCATATGAAGAATTCTACACACGTACTTATTTTGAATATACTTCTTAACTATTTAATGACTAAGATATAACAATATGAACAAAGCAACATTCTAAAAGTTATCAAGATTATAAGTCCATCAATGAGGCTATGAGTAATTCAAAGATGAACTAGTTGACAAAAATATTAACCAATACTGCTTAACATGATATGAATATGAATAAAGGATAATTCTTGTGCAATGCTAATAATTCTTCACCATGATGATCAAGACAATCCTACTATGATAACCCATGTCACAAAAAACAATTTAGTAAATTTACAACAATAATCTAAGAATTCTAGTTCTTAAAAAGAGTAACTATTTTTTTTTAAATTGCATCCTAAAGTTTTACTCGAAATTCAATTCTCCACATAGTAATCATACTATAAGTGACATCGTAAATTCATCACAAATCAAGTACCTAACAAGCATAGTACAAGTCCAAATGGTAAACAAAACCAATCTTAATCCAACACAACTTCAATCTGCATGCATCAAGAATAACTTAAGCATCAATAACTAGTGCCAAAGTCCTCAAGTTAGATAACATGTCATACAACCCAAATTAAAATGGTGGGGCAATCACTGAAAGGGATCGCAATGATCAAGTGAGGGTGACAGAAGACAACAATGCAAGCTCAAGAGTCAAACCATACAACAAACTTTACATCCTTTCATAATGGAAAGCACAATTTAACACATCATAAACACAAATTTCTAGGTTAAAACATTCATTTTTTCTACATACACACACAAATATATTCACTTCATTCACTAATCAACACAAATATTCATAACATTTTTAGCAAAAAGGTGAAAATTTAACACTTCAATTTTCCAAAAAGAACAACTCATAACAGAGTATCACAATTATCCCAGTTATTTGCACTATTAGCCAAATAAAACTAAAGGGGTGCACAGGCACCAACAAAGTCTTAAGGTATCTATTATATCAAGAGCTTCCAATGCAAAGGTGAATACTCGCTATCAACTAGAGGACACTCTTTTGGGTCCTCATCTAAGTCCATCATGACCTTCTTAGAGGAAGAATGATGTGCTTGTAGGTACTATATCTCCTCTTTCATCGAATTGGGAACATTGGGTCCACACCCCAATGGGCAATCTCAAACCACTGAGGATTTCTTTGTCCTAACAACATGTTTAGATTCAAAAATTATCCTTCCCCTTTCTATCTTGGTCTGAACAAGGGTATGTACCAAGGTCTCATCATCGGAGATCTCTTCTAACGATTGACATACTTGTATCATTTCTAAGCCTGGCTGCTCCGAGATTCATCTTACACCTCTTATGTGGTTCAGAGAATCCCTACTTTCCCTTGGTTTAGTGTCATGGAAATCCTGAGATAAGGTACCTTGGTGGTCAGTCTTTTGGCCACCATCATTCTTTTCACCGTGAACTTGCCTTGACCACTAGGCATCCTACACACATCACCAAGAAAGAAAAGGGTCACAAGATTGAGACAAGGTGATCGAAGGAAAAATAACACAAAATACCATCTTTATCATCAGCTCAACATACACACACACATACTCACATCACTAGAAAACATGGCATAAGACAACATAAAGGTCCATAATGCATCCCTGGTAGGAAGGATATCGACGCATTACATACTACACTGAGGGTCCTATCCTGTCCACTAGTTTTTGCATCATTGAATCGACACCACCTAGCGACCAACTTTGATTTGCTAAGCAAGGATGACAAGAGAAGAAAACCTAAACTCCATAGTCTAAACACAAGGTTAACACAATGGGCTCAAGTAACCTAGAGTACCCAGTGTTTGGTAACCTTTGCTCTGATACCAAGTTGTAATGCCCCACCATGCAAACCCCAAAGGACAACAAAAACTCACAATAAAAGCACAATAATTTTTTTATTTTATTTTTGAAAGTGAAATATAACATATAATGAACATGGACATCCAACACATACATTGCAGTTAAGCATTTACATCATCTACCATGTCCTCTTTGATACACATGACAACATTACTAAATGTAATCTTATAACAAGATGACCTTTAACTAACTACAAATATCCCATTTAACCATTATAAAGAATTACTAATCGACGGTCAAACATCCGCAACATAATATATATAAAACCATCCATCACATCTATGAACATCATCATAAACATTTCCACAGATACAACACCATTAAGAAATAGATACTATGAAACAATAATACATAACAAGTACCAAGTATTAATATACATTTCATAAACGAAAGCATCCATCTGAGATCATAAATTAAGGCCAAAGGTTACATTCATTACAATGATAATAGAAGTTACATCGTACAAGAGTGACAGTAATACAAAAGTTTTCCCCAACATGAATGGGAACAATACAATAAAATAGAATAATACAACTAAAAAGGTGAATACAAGTAATGAGATTGGCTTCAGCTCAGGTACAATTCTAGAGTTGCTGCAAGTGGCACAAACTACATATCTCGATGCTTAGTTGGGGACCCAATGGGGTGCATAGTACATTCCACCCAACCATGTGGACCCGTAATCCACCCCTGTGCTAAGAGTTGACAAGAAAGATCCCCATTCATCAGCCAAAATAGTCAAACAAACCAAAAAACCAACCAAACTCCATAGCAAGGAGAACATTGACATAAGGTAACAACCCATAACATTGCCATCACATAGCCACAACAAAATAACAAAAAGTCCAACCGAAAACCAAATGCAAATATTTTAGATCAACATTAAGTAAGCATAAGAGGTGCCAACAACAATAGGATCCAAAGCCTTCAAATGAAGTTGCAACATCAATCAACAATAAATATCAAGGGCACCTTTCATTAACATCAATCAAGTTGCCATGAGGCATGTGCACAACACTAAAAGATAGAACTTGGAGGCTTCAACAACAATCACCAAGAACTAATTACCTCAACAACATCAATAAATCAATCAACACTCCTAGACACAACCAAACAAGGAAAAATAAATGGGTATTGTAGGTGAGTGTCATCGCATGGCCTTACATGGATTAGCCAGGAAACCTATCACAAGGTACTACCTCCATCTATGGTTAACCAGGCTGCCTATCTCAAGGTGACTACACTAACTCATTTGACTAAAAAATATGATGAAACTTTCTAATAAAAGATGTATAATTAGATGTATCATCGGGTACCTGTGTATTTAATGTGAATTTTCAAAAAAAAATTAAAATTTATGCCCGACGTCCGTCGAAATTGTGACGCTCCATGATTTTCATTACTATTTTGACATATACCTGTGTATTTGTGGGCCGACATATGGTTAATAGTCTCCTTGATTTGTCGGCCAATGGGTATATGGTTAGCATTCATTAGGGTTCCGACGAATGTTTTTTAATAAATAAAAGTGTGGTCGACAATTTATCTATATTTGCGACAGTGTTTTGCTATACTTGCGAATTTTCTATACTTGTGATAGTTTGTGGAAGTTATAGGCTGAATTTGTTTGGTGCAAAAGATTAGAATTATTAGATTTTGTTACCTGTCTATGATTAAAAATTATTAGAGTGTGAGTTTGATATTTTTTGAAGATCTAAATATTCAAGCTTGGTAAAGAAAAATCATGTCAAATAATATTAGTACAAACAAAATGAAGAGACACTTGCTAGATTGTGGGCTAGATTGAAAAGAAAGGGTGATGGGAAATGTTATTGTCCTTGTTATAATTGCAATGGCTTAAAGACGAGAAGACTTTTAATCACAATAGCTAAGGAACATTGTGGGAAGCATGGTCACATTGAAGGGGGGCATGATTATCATCCATTGGTAAGTTGTTCATTATATGTCTTTATATTGATTAAATTTGTAAATGTTTATATAGTTTTAACATTTTTTATATATATAAAAAATCACTTCATCATGATCATGGTTTATTTGTGTTGATCATTATTATAAAGGTGGGGTGCCCTAGGGCACATGATATGGATTATCATAGTCTAGAGAATGTGGTTTTGCAAGTGGAGGAACATGGAGCTATGAATATCGAAGATGAAGTTAATGATCCTATGGAAGAAGATGATCATGTGCCAGAAAACACAATTGAAGATGATGGTATAAATAAATTGATCCATGACACATTTAGTGGCGCAACTGATCATGATGATCGAGATGACTTTGATGATGTTCATGATTTACCTATACTTGAGAAAGCATATAAGCCCCTTTATGAAGGCTCCCAAACAACTCTTCTCTCTGCTATATTGTTGCTAGTGAACTTGAAGGTTATGAATGGTTTATCCGACATACCAATCTCATGGATGTTAAAGTATGTCATATATGTCATATGTTTTCATCTATTTTTGTTGTTAGTTCATCACTAGTAAATAAAGAATGAAATATGTACCATTAATATTCTTTATATTAACAAATTATTTTTTTGTTGTAGATTGATAGGTGAATTTTTGTTACCACCATCAAATATTTTACCTCACTCATACCAAGGTTTATCTTCCATTATAAAATATATTGAAATGGAGTATCAAGCAATAGATGCATGTCCCAATGATCATATTATATATTATAAACAACATGAATTTGCAACAGAATACCCAAAATGTCATATTAGTAGATATTGAACATATCAACTAACAAAAAAGGTGTCTCACAAGGTTCTTCATTATATTCCCATTATTCCACATGTGCAATGATTATTTAGGTGAGAAATATTAGCACAATTTATGGATTACTATGCATGGAATAGAAGTGGAGATGACATTCTTCAAATGCATGCAGATGGTTCTGCATTTAGGGACATGGAGGAAAAATGGCCACACTTTAAAGAATAACCTCATTATCTCAGGCTTTCATTGATAGCGGATGGTGTCAATCCATTTGGAGAGCTGAGATCTATTTACTCAGTATGGCCTATTTTTGTTATCAACAATAACATTCCTCTATGGATGTCAATAAAAATGGAACACATAATGTTGGTAATGATTGTTCCAGGTATTTGTTTACATCAATTTTCTTTAACATAGTAGCATCTCATTTGTCTTATTTGTTGCATAATGGCTTATTTTATTTTCATTTAATAGTCATGTTCATTAATTTATATACATTGTAGTAAAATTGTTATAATAATTATGTAATGTTTATGTTCATTCAACTAAGTAAGTACCAAGTTAAAGATATGAATGTATATATCGAGCCTCTTATCAACGAGTTACTAAAGCTATGGAATGGCATCACTATGTATGACATCTCTAGACCAATAGGACAAAGACAATTTCAATTCCATGCAATGTTTGTATGGACAATTCATGCCCCAAGGCTAACACATTTTTGTGGTATGTTATAATGTTTGACTGCACTTTGACAATATTTAATTTTATGAAGTAGATATCATGCATGTTTTTTAAATAATATATTCATTATATATAATTATAAAAATTGACATATTTAATCCAATTATATATGATCTTGTAGGTCTTCAAAAAAAGAGAAAATTTGCATGTCCAGTTTGTGGTCCAAAGATGAAATCTCATCATTTAACAAGTTTAAGAAAGTAGGTGTTTGATGAGTATAGGCACTTCCTCTACATAAATCATAAGTATCGAACTACTGAAAAACATCTTTTCAATGGGAAAGAAGAGACTACATCAAAACCACGAAGAATGACACCTCGCCTATGGAAGTTAGAATATAATAGAATTAATAGTCAAGGATATACATCAGATCAAATTGTTTATCTATCATATATGAAATGTTTGGAATTTATATTTTTATATTGTGTTTTGTTTACTCATGCTGTAATTGACAATGATTGTCGTTGTAAATTTTTTTAACTTGTATGCTTCATGAAGGTTGTCAAGGCATTAATGGCTGACTTCCATAGGGACTGAAAAGTTATCCCAGACAATTTAGTAGGCTGCCCTACTATGAGCAGCTACAAATTGTGCATTTGTTTGATACAATGCATATCGAAAAGAATATAACAGAAACGCCATGGAAAATATTGGATGGAGGGCATGACAAAGAAAAAATTGTCAAAAATTGTAGTGACATTCAGGAAGCCAATCATGCAATGAAAAATTCCATTCAATTAAATAATGATGGAGACCAAATTAATATAAGTGCCCTTCCTTGGTTATTAATGGAGAAGCAAAGCAATGCTATAAAAGAGGTCATACGAAAATTTTGATTTCCCACAGGATTTGCTGTGAACATAAACAATATTATAACAAAGAAAGGTGAATTTGGGTCACGGATGAAAATGAATGATTGGCATACCTTCATTAAGGTAATTATTTTGGTATATTTTATATATATTTGTATACTGCATGTACTTTTCAGTGTATTATGTTTACTAGTTTTGGAAAAATAATGAAAAGATTTTTTTATAATTGTTGCAATAGATTCTACCTCTATCTCTGCTAGACAACTTTGACAACAATGTTAAGCAAGTTATATATGATCTTGGAAAATACATGAGGTAAGTAGCGATATTTGTTCAATTCATTGTATAGAACTTATATTTTCCATTTTTTTTACTTGTTATGTAATATATTGTATACTTTTGTTAAATCTCATTTATATATATGAGCCTTGAATCACTTGTAGATGGTTGTCATCTAAAGAAATCCATAAAGAAGATATAAATTATTGGAAGAGAAAAATTCCTCATCTAATGTGTGAAATGCAAAAGTGTCTACCTTTGACATTTTTTAATGCACAAGAACACTACCTCATACACCAAGTTGAGGAGATTGAATTGTGTGGACCTGTACAAACAAGGTCAATGTGGATGGTTGAGAGGCACTTGAAATTTTTGAAGTCTTTGGTTAGACAAAGAGAACATCCTGAGGGTTTTATGGTAGAGGGATATATGGTATACCAAACCATGGTGTGCATTACTAAATATCTTCCTAGGTTCACAGGAAAGATCCATGTAGATTGCATTTGGGATCTCAACTCCATTAAAAAATTTGAAGGGGAGTACCTGATGGGGAAAGGTAGATTGAGGAAAGTGAGAGGTAATTATAAAATGGCCATGGAGATTAATTAGAATAAATTTGACATTGCTACATTCTCTATTTGTTCCTTTTTAATCAAAATATACAGCCCAATTTCTCCTGACACAGGTAAAAATACCTCAAGAGGTTGCCAAAATCTTGGTATGTTTCAAGGTAACATACAAGGCCAAATGGTTTTAGAACTTCTTCTCTTTAGGTGCTTCCATACCTAGGTGGGTCTACCTAAGTGAATGAAGAAAACTTGAACTATGTGATTCCTCCTACAACAGTCTATTCACAATGGAAATTTGAAAGTGAACAGATGTACTATTAATCTCTAGCATAAATTGTATAAGCCGTATCAAAGAAATATGTTTAGTTAACAGATGTAAAATGTTTAAAATGAAATGAAACTAAGTGATGAAATGTGAATAATAGTGCTCTGTTGGGTATAAGGAGTCAAGTAGAAATCAAAGACATGTGACTTATGATAGGCAACAATTCAAATTGTTTGGCACTTCTATGTTTATAACCTATATAAACAGGCAGGGATGCAATTATCAAATTCTTCTTTAATAATCCAAAATAATATTCCTAAGTTGTTGTGAATAATCAAGGGGACTTTAATCTTTACTTGAAAGACCCAATTAATTATCACACACAGATACAACAAATGTGCACTGATAAGTTGAAAATATGCTTGATATGTTAATTTAAACAACAGAGTAATATTAAATATGGAGATAATCTAGCAATATCTTCAATTAACTTAACAAACAATTGATACCAACATAGAGCCACCGAATCAGAGATTTTCCATTAACTTCATAAAAAAATTTACACGTGCATCTTAGTCCTTTATGATGTAAACATTGTATCAATCCCTATTCTCCTGTTTCTTCTATCTACTCCTATCTTAATAATTTTTTCTTGGTCCTGGTCTCTCTTATTTATAGGAGAGGCAACAAGCTTTAGACCAAAAGACATGACTTTTGATAACAAAACTTAACTAACATGTAAAATATAACTGAAACAATTAACAACTAACACATGACAATTATGTTAATCTCTGAGTAAAAGCTGGGGTCACCAAAGACCTGTGTAAAGATTTTACTTTATGATAATCATCATTGATAGTGATTAATATTCATCTAAACCAAGGTATTTCTCTTACCAGTGCTTATGGTTAAATCATTTAGCCACTTGTATTCTTGTGCAGTAGTGAAGTTTGACAGGTGGCTTTTCCATCTACTATTGAGTAAGTTTCTGACATCTACAATGAACTTTGTATAACCATTATCTAATGCAATAATTCCATCAAGCAGAGCACGATTTTTTTCCAAATTGATATTACCATCACCCTGTATATGTGTCGAACATTGTGGAACCAATTGATCAAATTTATTTCTCCATTCATCCACATCCTTGAGTTGACCATCACCTTTAACAATCAAAGGTCTAAAACTGTGTTTTATAGAATCAAATGAATTCCTTTTGTTTTCTACCTTCTTCTTCATATCAATCAAATACTTATTCTCATCAATGTTTCCTTTTACCATTTCTTGAGTAGGTTTTAACCTTGGGGGTGCATCATGATCTCTTTGTGTGGCTTTACACAAAGTGGTTAAGATATGGTAAGTGGGTTGCCATCTTTTCTGCAATTCCTCCAAGATAGGGGAATTAGTATTTATCTGTTCCAGATTTTTTACCAAATGAATGAAGCCCTCGTGAAATCTACTTATTTTCTCTTTTAAACTTCAACTCTATGTTTCAATATTTCTTCAATTGATATCATCCATATTATGATACTTTAATTTCTCAACCTCTTCTTTCAATTGTTGAATCTGTGGATCTTCAACTGAAGCAAGTGGATGATATACAACCATTTCATTCCCCTTTACATATGTGGCTTGTTGCAATTGTTGTTTCAATCTGACATTTTCAATGAATAACTTATTTATCTCCTCATTTGATTTTTGGAGTTTTTATCATACTCTATCATCTTATTTTTCATGTTTTCCACTACATCTCTTGTAAACATTGTTGAATGCATTGTCATGGTTGTTGCTTATGTGGGAGTAGAGTCCTTCATAGTTCTGACCAGAGCAAACCCTCTCATTTCTAGCACCACATCTAGAATCCTAGGCTTCCTTGTGCTTTTTTGTTTCGTCCATAGGGAAAGGGTTTGAGTGGTTGGATTATATCCTATCCCTGATACTCCTTCTTCTTAATCAAATTCTACAACCAATTTGGGATCATCTTGAGCTCTAATTTGATCCAAAAAAAATACTTTGGAGAGCTCCACTCCTAGTATAAAGAGCAGGTTACTTTTCAACACTAACTCCCTTGCTTCTTTAGGAGTAATATTGACATTATCGATATTTAACTCTGCCATTGTTTGTACCTACACTTTTGCATGTTTCAAATCATCAGCTCTGGACAATGAGGTTAATTTTTTAGTTTGTCATCAAATTGTTTCATCTTCATTTTTATCCAAAAATATTTGAACTCCCTAGTATGCATAAAGTCATCATCCTCCATGAATCTCAAGGAAGTAATAATTCATTCATCATCCTACATTTCATCAATAGTCTTCTCCGATATTCTCATATTGGGATCATAAGGCTCAAGGATTTTCTATTTCTTTGCAACCTCTTTCATCTTAGCCAAAGTTAAGACTACCTCTTGTTCTTCATCACTTGACTCATAGTCCACTAGTAACCCAATCTTCTATTTCTTGGTAGGAGGCTCATATGTTTGAGATGGAGGAGATGGATGAATTGGTGATGAAGGTGGTGTATGTGATGTAGAGGTTGTGGATGCTGGTGGCTAGGGTGTAGGAAGTGGGGCTGATTTCTCTTCTTCAGCCTTTTTACATAATTCATCAAATTTACCAAGGACTAATTGCATTCTTTTCAACAAATCTAGCTCCTCATCAAAAAATCCCTTGAACTTCTTATCTTTTCCTCTCTTGATCCTCCCATCTCATCATCATTAACCATCTTTTCCTTCTTTCAAACACATCTACAAAATGGACCATGTTTCTTATTACATCCTCTTCTAGATCAAATTCATGTGTTATTGCCCTCTTTGTAAGAAGGTTTCTTCTGACATTGTTGATGTGGCCTTCTGGATCACATATTCTCTTTTTCCCTGATCTGAGAGAAAAATTAGCTTTTATAAATCTCTACAATTCCTCTAACATATCTGATTCAATTGACAATTCTTCAAATATCATCAAATTGGGTAGAAATGTGCCTTTTTCTAATTTTTCATCAAACCATGCTCCATCCAGAGCATTTGCCACGTAAATTCTAAAAACAATACTTTTCTAGGCACAAATTTTGGTAAAATATGAGGGGCCTGATCACAACCATATATCCTAATGATGGTGTGTTGTGGCATCAAAAACCAATCAACATAATTATGTGTAAATCCTTGATCTGATTTGTACTGTAGGGGTCTCATGGCATCCATTAGGGATTGTGGTAATGGGTAAGTGCACAAAGTTGAGTCCACAAAACGTGGAAGTTTTTTGCCTTAACCAAAAAATTGAAATCGGCATTAAGGAAACGGGATCCGGATTTAAATAAATGGGATCCCGATTTTTAAAAATCGGGATCCCATTACGGTTCGGGATCTTGAGCCTGAGATGAAACAGATCCCTCTTTTTAAAACTCGGGATCCCGTTTCCCATAGGATTCCGAACCAATGGAAACGGAACGGGATCCTGATTTATAAAAAACGGGATCCCGATTTCTATAAATCGGGATCCTATTTTTTTATAAATCGAGATCCCATTTTATATTGATATTTTTTTAAAAAAAATTATAAATCGGGATCCCGTTTTATATTGATATTTATTTTTTTTTAAAATATTTTTCACTGCTCAGCGAATGGGACCCCGAGTACTGGCGACAGTGACCCCCATGATCAGCAATAGATACCCACCTACATGCCATCTTTTTGCATTTTTCTCTTTTGAATTGAAATTTTGAAAGAAATAAGTTAATTTAGCATGTTTTTTTTAATTTATTTCACTTTCTAAGCATTTTTTTAATTGTTATAGTATAATTGAATAATTGTAAAAATAGACAAAAAAATGCAATGAAACCTAAATGTTTTTTAATAAAAATGAAAAAATAAACCTTGAATTGTGTTTTAGAAACAAAATTTAACTTTTGAAACCTAAATTGTTTGATTAAACCCAAAAAAAATTGAATTTGAAAACCCTAATTGAAACAAAACAAAAAAAATTGCATTTCAAAACCCTAGAAATCGAAATGAAATAAAAACATTGCATTTACAAATCCAAATCAAGCTTTTTGAAACCCTGAATTCAAATCAAACGAAAAAAATTGAATTTGAAAACCCTAGTTTGAATTGAAACAAAAAAATTGCATTAAAAACCCTAATTGTTTAAAATTGAAACCCTAAATTGAATTGGAACAAAAAAATTTGTTAAAACCCTAAATTGGAATTGAACAAATCATTTTGATTTTGAAAACTAGGTAATTTTGAGCTCAAAAAAAATCATTCGCATTGCTTAAATGTTTTAAATTTTATTTGCTTTGTATGGAAAAAATGATATATATTAAACATTAGTTTCAATATTAAATTATAATTAGATTAGAAATCAATATGTTAAAGAATGGTTAAAATTCATAAAGTTTATCTTGATGTTTGTTTGCAAATTTAGTTACCAAATTCGTAAATCTAAACACGTACAATCGATTCCAATTGACACTAACTTGCAAGTCTAAATTATGCCAAGGGCCACCCAAAATTCACCCTAAGTTTTCTAAACCCTAGACCCTAAACTATAAAAACTAAACCCATAACACTAAAGCATTTGAAATTTATGAACCCTAGACCCTAATCTTTCATTGGACATACCTAAAATTATGTAGGTTCAATGTCAAGAATGGGTCTATTTGGTAGATTATGAAAACTATTTTGAATATCTAGAATGCCATAAAAGTATAATTATAGCAATTCCAATTGGAAACACTTGGGTACATATATATCATATGAAATTTAAATCTAGGAAGGTGTTTATTATATAGGAGAGTTGATAATACATGGAAAGAGGTTTGTATGGGAATATATGTATTAAGAAACATATACCACATGACCTCTATAGGATTTTTAAGATGTGATCCTAGATAATAACCACCCATCCTCAATCATAATGGATTCTTTAGCAATTAAGAGAGATTCAATAACCATAAAATTACCTATATTTTGATACTATATAGATTTATGTGGAAGGATAGAAATGCATCAATAAGGAGACCAAGATGGAACCATTTAACACCTACAAGGTACACCTATTACATGGGAAAGGGAGGAGGTACATGATGATAGTTTGGAGGAACTACATGCTATTATTACAATTTAGAGATCTAGGAGAATGATTCATATAAAATAAATATAATTAAATACTTATATTATTTAATATATTATATTTAATATAATATATTAAATAATATAAATATTTAATATCATAAAATATAATATAAGATTACAATTAAGGATAGGTAATGTTACAATTTACTTGGGGTTTTAATGAGGATTAGGCTTAAGATTCAATTAGGTTTGTAGTAAATAGTTAGGTTACAATTAGGAATATATAATAAATATTAATATAATTATAATACAAATATAAATTACTTTAAATATAATATAATATAGGAATACATTTAAGATTACCTAGTAAAGGTTATAATTTAATTAAGTTTCAATTAGGTTTGCAATTCAATTAGGATATGGTTAGGGGTGGGGATCATTTAGCATTCTATTATTGAACATAGAATATGGGTTACATTTAAGATTATTGTTATTTTTGTGATATGTATAGATTGATTCATTTTTAACATCATGATACTTTTTTTTATTAGAGGGGTAAACACTTTTGACCTAGAGCTAGATGGAACCAATGAGGCTATAGTATGACTAAATTTGGACCTCACTAGACATCTAGATCCCCTTAAGCCATCCTATCACCTTAAATCATAAATCGATTTCTTAAGGGGTCCCAATATGACAAATTTCTTAAAGGGATCAAAGAAGTTCTTAAAATTTGGTGAAGTTTCCCAAGGCAACCAAATTTAACAATAATAAGATCGTGCAAGATTATAATATGAATGAGATTTCATGATCTAGGTTGGTCAGTTGAAACAAGAGTATCTCAATCAACTATTCCACAAGAAAATGTTCTTCACTAACTTGCAAGTTCATTAAATATTCGAGGGCACCAAAACTTTACCCTAAGTTTTGTAAACCCTAAACTCTAAACTCTAAAATCTAAACCCTAAACACTAAACCATTCATTTTGTCCTACCCAACACCATAAAGTGAAATTTGGTTGTCTTAGGAAAATCCGCCATATTTCATTCCCTTATGCCATGTAATTTTGTCCTAGGATCTTACTACATGTACATCCCCTTAAGTTATCCTATTACCCTAAACCCTGAACTCTAAAGTCTAAACCCTAAACCCTAAAGCCATCATTTTTTTTAAAGGCTCTTAATGGAATTTGGTTGCCTTGGGAAACTTCACCAAATTTTATTCACTTGAGCCATGTCATTTTCTCCTAAGACCTCACTAGACGTAAATCCCCTTAAGCCATCCTGTCACCCTAAATCGTAATTCAATTTTTAAGGGGATCAAAGAAGTTCTTAAAATTTGGTGAGATCATGATCTAGATCAGATCTCAATCAACTATTCCAAAGAAAATGTTCTTCACTAACTTGCAAGTTCATTAAATATTCCAAATTCTAAACCCTAAACCCTAAACACTAAACCATTCATTTTGTCCTACCCAGGATCATAAAGTGAAATTTGTTTGTCTTAGGAAAATCCACCATATTTTATTCCCTTTTTCCATGTAATTTTGTCCTAGGATCTTACTACATATATCCCCTTAAGTTATCCTATTACCCTAAACCCTAAACTCTAAAGTCTAAACCCTAAACCCTAAAGCCATAATTTTTTCTTAGGCTCTCAATAAAATTTGGTTTCCTTAGGCAACTCCACCATATTTCATTCCCTTATGCCATGTAATTTTGTCCTAGTATCTTACTACATATATCCCCTTAAGTTATCCTATTACCCTAAACCCTAAACTCTAATGTCTAAACCCTAAACCCTAAAGCCATCATTTTTTCTTAGGCTCTTAATGAAATTTGGTTTCCTTAGGAAACTCCACCATATTTCATTCCCTTATGCCATGTAATTTTGTCCTAGGATCTTACTACATATATCCCCTTAAGTTACCCTATTACCCTAAACCCTAAAGTCTAAAGTCTAAACCCTAAACCCTAAAGCCATCATTTTTTCTTAGGCTCTTAATGAAATTTGGTTGCCTTAGGCAACACCACCAAATTTCATTCCCTTATGCCATGTAATTTTTTCCTAAGATCTTACTACATATATCCCCTTAAGTTATCCTAAATCCCTAAAACCTAAACTCTAAAGTCTAAACCGTAAACCCTAAAGCCATTATTTTTTCTTAGGCTCTTAATGAAATTTGGTTGCCTTAGGTAACTACACCAAATTTCATTACCTTATGCCATGTAATTGTTTCCTAGGATCTTGCTGCATGTAGATCCCCTTAAGCTATCCTATTACCCTAAACCCTAAACTCTAAATTCTAAACCCTAAACCCTAAAGCCATCATTTTTTCTATAAAGGCTCTTAATGAAATTTGGTTGCCTTAGGAAAATTCACCAAATTTTATTCTTTTGAGCCATGCCATTTTCTCCTAGGACCTCACTAGACGTAAATCCCCTTAAGCCATCCTGTCACCCTAAATCGTAATTCAATTTTCTTAAGGGGTTCCAATATGACATTTCTTAAGGGGATCAAAGAAGTTCTTAAAATTTGGTGATCAAATTTTCCCAAGGCCCAACCAAATTTAACAATAATAAGATCCCGCAAGATTAAATACAATATCAATAGTTAATTGTATTTTCATTCAAGTAACATGTGCCTTAGACATATAATCCACCTCCACTCCATACATCTCCAACACCTTCACCTCCACCTCTGCCCACTCCACCACATAACCCCCCACCTCCACCACCTGAAATCAATGAACATGCTCTTTTGCAAGAACAAATCAATGCTTCTGCTAGAACCATCCAAGATCAAATCAACATTATTCAAAATGAAGAATGTGTCGCACCTCCTGTGAGGATGTTCGCATCTAGGATGCAAGCCCTTGTTGATGCTATCAGGGCTATGGATGGGATTGTAGATGAGCATCGAAAATGGCTAGAGGAGAGGATAACTCCTAATTTTGAAAAGTAAAACACAAAGAAATGAAGATCTATACAATAAAGAGCCATAATAGTTTATAAATTAAAACAATGATCTTAAATAGTTATGAATTTATAAATTTGGTGAACGATGGATATTTTGTGTGATGAATTTATAAATTTGGTTCCAAATGGATATTTTTAGTGACATGAATTTGTGATTTTGGTTCTAGATGGATATTTTAGGTGCATTACGGATTTTGTGAATTGGTGAATTTATGAACTTATAATGAATAGTATATAATAGTATATATTTTTTATGACTATCTACTAGATCATGATTTCTCCCGCTGAAAAATTGTAATATATATATGTGTTTGTAAAAGGTGGACATAATGTGAGATTTTGTGAATGTTTCAAGTTTATTGTTTAGTATGGATGTGCATGTATTAAAAATTTGCATAATAGTTCTTAAATTTTGAAATTTGTATGTATGTATGTATAGTTTAGTTTAATGATTTGTACGCATGCAAATTATGCATCATATTTTTTAGTTTAAATGTACATGTACATACATTTAATTTTTAATTTTGTATCGACATGCTCTTGAGTTGAACAATCAATGTATATATATGTGCATTTCACTAAATATATGATCTTAATTTTTGTATGCACATGGACTATTTTGTATGATTTAATGCGTGTGCACATTATATCAAGCATATCATGGATGATTTTAACATTGATGATATCATCAATCCACCACCTCAGCCACAGCCATATTTTCCTCCCTCACCCCCTCCACCTCCACCTCCACCTCCCCCTCCCCCTCCCCTCCCCCTCCCCCTCCACCTCCACCTAATATGCCACCTCCAGCACCTATGACATTTGATGAGGCTTGCTTGAGAGCACGAATAAATGATTAAGTTGCATCCTTACAAAATCAAATCAATGCTATGCAAAGTCAAGCATTGATTCCTCCACATGCGAGACGTTTTGCATCTGCAATGCAAAATGTTGTTGATTCCATCAGGATGATCGATTCTGATCTTGATAGGCATCAACGAGATAGAGAACAAATGAGACAATTTTATTCTAATGGTCTCTCTTACAAACAAATATTAGACCTTAAAATAACGAAAGCCCATCTAGCCCCCTACTTTCTTGACCCCGTTACTCAACAACCCATTCCACCCAACAAATCTAGAATATCCATGATGTGGTGCATACATCTGCAGATGAGTGCACATTTTTGGGATCAATGGTATATGATTTTTGATAGTCCCCCACATGCTAATTGGGAGTGCCCATTGTATTTTTTGAGAAAACTGTATGTAGAGTTTGTTTTGGGGCAAAAGCCCAATTATTTTTATTTTAGATCATTTCAAGGTGTTGGTGGCGGCATGCCACAATAGAGATTAGGGGCAAGGGTTGATCCCCGATGCCCCATGCATGCACAACCCCTTGTTGTTGCTCCTAGTCATCCCATTCCTACACCTGTACATCATCAAGATCTGGTCTCAACATTAGGTTCCCTTAGTTCACTCGTAGGAGACCTTGATTAGCACGCTTCTATGATAGCGAGTGGGAAGCATAGAGATGATGATGATGATGGAGGAGTTTTTTATGGAGCTGGTCTGAGTATCGCTCTAGGAGTGTTGAGACCTGTCCCCAATATATGTACTAGTTGTCATCAAGTATGGTATGGACCTGATCAGGCTACACCTAGTTCAGGTGGACGGGGAGATTTTGGTGGTTCATCTAGTCGCATTAGTTCATTTGTAGAGTTCCTCATAGCAGAACATCACCCTGAGGACACTATGACACAAGTATAAATATGCATCTAGATGTACGCTCATTTTATAATAATTTTTATGGTTGTATATATCAAAGAAAAGTTTGCAATACATTTTAACAATCAAATTGTTTGGTGTACATATGACACTAACGATGCAAGGGCAATGATTTTTTCCATGAGTACATACATCGACACTAGTCATACTTGTCAACCCTTATGGGGTATTTTGATTTCAATTTTTAAAATTATATATGAAATCATAAATTATTTAACTTGAGTTTTAAATTTATAATTGAATCACATATATGTTTCAAATATTCATGTTGGTTTAGGTGAGTCAATCAGCATCCACGTCGATTCCTCCTGAGGGATTGTCAAGCACTCCCCCACTATCGAGTGACATAGATCATGGGCAAGTACATTCATATTGTAAATTTGTTTAAAAGTTTCATACTTAGTATAGTTACAATTTTATGAGTTTTGAATTACTCAGATATATGAAACGCGATGCATGTACACTCAGAATATTATAAGCATTAAATGTCTATGTACATGTATGTCTAGGGTTGATACCATTAACAATAGCGGGCATTGGGCAAACATTTGATAAGTTGGGTAAAGCATTTGTGAGGCCACTGGGATTTTAAAAGGTTTAATGCAAACTTTCTACATAAAATGTGCAAACTTGAATATATATGTATATATTAACCTAATTGAATTGTACATGCTTTAATTTTGATCTTGTAGGACTTTGTTAGTGCAACTTTCAGCCCTGACCCAGACATAGTTACACCACCAAGAGGACATGTAGAGTAGGTTTCAGATCAAATGGTAATTTAATTTTTTTATTATATTTAAAGTGAATTATAAATTTTAAATTGAATATATACATAATATGATATTTTCACATATTCTTTTTCTTTTATAGCATGAGACACATCTTGTAGTTGAGCATGTACAGACACGTCCCCGAGAAGAGCCTAGTGCACAACCTCATAATGTACACTAAATATGATAAATTCTCAATTAAATTGAATTAAAAAATAATTGTAGAGTTGTACATCTAATTTCAAATTTCTTTTGTCTTGTTTATGTAGATTGATTTAGAGAATTTAGAAGTTTCTTCAGTAATAACTTGTTAATTCGTGATGTAGATATGGTGGTAATTTAATTTTATGATGGATTATAAATGAAATTGTCATTAAATCATTTTTTATTGTCTTACATCTAATTTCATCTTTCTCTTATGTACAGAGTGTTTCAGGTCATCCACATAGTCCACATGGTGTGAAGAGGTCTCTTGATTATAGAGATAGTACATGACCTACAAACATGTGATTTTATGTGTTTTATATTTCTTGTTTATCATGTACTCTGTTGGACTTTATCTCATTTGCGCTTAATATATTGGTTTCATGCACTTAATATGTTACATAAATTGTGGACTTTATTATTGTTTGAATTTTTAATTTACACATGTACATTTATGCATTTTATGTTCATAGTCAAGACATTAATATAGGACATTAATGTGAAATTTAGTGAAGACTTCATAATTGTATTATATTATGAATAACATACTTTGAGTAAAGTAAATCTTCATATTGTATCCTAAATACAATCCTGATCCTTTTTCACAAATTAATGTTGATATTAAGGAAAAAAGTACTATATAACTCCCTTACACTTTGTTCACATGAATACATAATTTTTTTTATGATATTATCACAATGAATTCATGTTCATTTTGAATGTTTATAAAATTCAAAATAATTTATTCCCAATGATAGTATTATTACCTTATGATTTAAGAATCTTGTCCCTAATATCATTAGACACTAGATTTGGATAGTTTAATATTCCATTAAAAAATAGTTTTATATGTCTCTTAAGGCCTAATGAGGAATAACTATTTGTTATCTTTAAAAAATTACTCACATATTTATAAAATGACACCATTAGTTTCTCACTAGTAATGGAAAAAAGTGTTGGTACTAAAAATTAAGGAAAGAGGTAATCATTAGAAAAATATAAATTATGATAACATGAGAATGTGTATATGTAAAAATATTGTAACCATTAGGCATATCAATGAGTGTACAATAATACGATAAATTTTAAAAATGATGAATATGGAGCTCAATCCAAAGGAAAATTAATTTCATCATTGTTTCCCCCATTTGTGAATATCATGATTATTTGTAGTGTATGAAAAAATGAATAAAAAGTCTTGCCTCCATGTGTCAATAACAAGAAAAAAAAAAAAAATAGAATATCACATGTAAATTATGTACATAAGAAATAGAAATATGACCCACAAAATTTTCTCTGTGAATTAAGGTTAGGGTTATAGGATAAAGCTTTGGGTAAAGGTTAGGATTAGGACACAACTAGAGTTAGGGTTAGGTTTCAATTAGGGTTAGATACAGCAAGGCTTAGGGATAGGATTAATTTTAGGATAGGGTAAGGGTTCAATAAGGTTTGGGTTCTAATAACGGTTAGGGTTAGGGTTCAATTAGTATTATAGTTAGAATCAGGGTTCAATTCTAACTCTAATTAAAATTCTAATCCTAACCCTAACAATACCATAGAAGATTAGAGAATAAAAGCATTAATAAATACTATAAATAATAGTTCATCTAACACTAATTTATAAGTTGTCAAAACAAATATGACGTCTTAAGGGGGTGTCTAAAGGGGTCATAATAGAATGTCTTAAGGGGATGTCTTAAGGGGTTATAATATGTCTTAAGGCGATGTCTAAAGGGGTCTTCCACGATATCAATCTAGTTTTATATTTGTTGCCACCACCAAATGTGAATAATGCATAATCTTCTTATGTGTTTCATAGTCTTCGAATGTAGGTAGACCATTCTTTCTTCTCAAGTATTTTTGTAGCCAAGTGCCAACAACCACCATCGATCCTATTGGAAAACATGTTCAAAAACCATCATCAAATAACTTCTCAAAATTTACTTAAGGGGATCAAAGACTTGTTCTAAAAAATTGCTCAAGGGGATCTAAAACTTGTTATCAAAATTTGCTTAAGGAGGTGTCTTAAGGGGATCACCGTATCTGTTGGATAATGAAATCCATCATCATCTTCTCGAGGTGTTAACAACTTATGTTTAGTTTCCACACAAGGAGAGCCAACTAATATTTTGTTTGCTCTTCATTCCCTCAAAAAGTAATAACTCAAGAGATACACATGTCCCGGCCACAACAAAATTCAATTTAATAACTTGTGCATATCCATATAAATAATTTAGTATTAAAAAATAACTTTAATAAAGCAAAATAAAATGAAATAAATTAAATTAAAATTACCTTCTTGTACAAGGTCTGAAACATGATCATAATCTTCAGATGCAAATAATTGATCATTTTCTTCAATAGTTCTTTCATATTGATTATGTTCTTCTACAGGTGTCAATGATCTTTGCTCCCACTATTCAACCCATTATGTATTTTCGCAAGCTTCCCAATCTCTTAAGATACAAAAATGGAAAAATCATGTAGGCTCCCTTGTCCAAATAGTCCATGTGCTTGTTGTCACACTCCTAAATGAATTCCATTTAGTAGATCCACTAATTGTCTCACAATCAACTCTAGATACAATGTTCTCTTCTTCCACCAACCAAAATAATTGATGACCTGTAGAGTAATCACTCGAACCAGGTGTAGATAATCTTCTATTACACCAATCCACAATCTCATGTGCATTTTTAAATTTTACTGAATCCTCGAATTTTAATTGTTATCTAGCAAGAATTTTTTTGACACACACACCAGCTCCATCATGTTCTCCTTTACCATGCCCAGCTTCAAAAAAACTCCATATATGCTAGACATTAAGTTCCTTGTGAACCCTACTTAACCAATAGAACATTCTAGCATTTTTGAACTACCCCATGCAATTATCTTACCATATGAGGTGTTCTTTCATATGGATTCCTCTTTCTCTTAAATTTCTATAAAATATACTAAAACAATATTGAACAAACTCATAATGAGTGTAACTGACTGTCACTCAAATAAAAATGATACTCCCTCAAAACTTTTCTATCATCCTCAGTGCTATCATCTGCATGTCTATAAACAATATGGACAAACATAGCTACTTGCACTGAATTATAATATTGAGATTGAATTTCCTCTTGTGGAGCGAGAGTATAATACATCGAGCATGTTGAGTGCATGACATATTTTTGAAAGGTACAATTTTATTCTTAAATTCACTCATAGGTACATGCACACTAACTTTTTTTGTAACTAAATCGCAACGGTACAATTTTATTCTTAAATTCACTCATAAATGCATGCACACTAACTTTTTGTAACTAAATCACAATGCTTTCCTATTTTTCCATCTTTTAAAGAATAGTGAACATTCCTAAATCTTTTGACATCTACTAATTATTGTCCAAAATCATGATCAACACTTTCATGCAAACAAATTCTTAAAAATGAAAGATTTCCACAATTAATGCATTGTCCAGAAATACAAGAACTTAAATAAAATAATTTATCATTAGATTTTTCACAAAACAAACCTGAAATAAACTCTCTTATTGCTTCAGGTGGCATATCAATACCACAATCCTGTATAATCATGTTAGTATGCAAGGTACAACGTATATATCAAAAAACATCATAAAAATAATGAAATTGAACATGTATTTTACAACAACAAGATATTTGTTGCTTATTAATTTTTACATACCAGGGTTTACATTTTTCAAAAGACCTTTGACTTATTTTAATATTACCAAGTAACACTAAATCGCTACAAAATTTTCTATAAAATTTAGTTTGTGTTGTATCTAATAGGTGTTTTGGGTGAGGATCGCGAACTTTGGACCCCACCCTTAATTTTAAAACATCTCTAGCATTAGATGAAACCCTAGTATTATCATGCCAATATTTTTTCGATCAAAGATTTAATTTCAACATTCAATTTTATATAGACCTCAGAGTCATCCACTGAAACTACAACATTGATTGATAGGATCATTTTCTATACTTTCTCTTCTTTTTGCCACTCTTACTAATGTTTTAGGATGTATTTTTAAAACTTACTTCTTTTATTCAAATTTGCTTTATTAACTATAGCAGTAGTTATAGCTCTTCTTGCTGCGTTTTTATCTTTAGATCGACTATTTTTCCCAATAGATTGAATGGCACTAGCAACAGTAGACATAACATGTTTTAATGATTGATATTTTCTTTTTGGTTTAACATAAAATCCTAACCTTTTCATTACTTTCCTCATTTTTTGCATTCTCATCAATTGTATCATTAGTTGACATTGAAATGCAATTTTTTTACGATAAAAGAATTTATATTCTATTTGCATGTGTTCTTATTTGCCTCCAAGAAATTTGACAGGAAGATTATAAAAACATCACTTCCAATTTTAAAAAAAATATTTTCATTAAATTCAACATCACATTCTAGATTTTCATCTTCATTTCATCTTCATCTTCATTTTCATTTATATTTTCATCTTCATTTTCATCAACAAAAGGTTTTCATTTTCATTTTCATCAAAAATACAAGTTTTGTTTTCATTTTCAAGAAAATGATCATTTTGATTTTCATTTGTAACAAAATATTTTTCTTTTTTGTTTTCAACAAATTCTATAAAAGTTTCATCTCTCTGAATATTGTCAATGTCAACATCATTAAGTCCAACATCTTGTAAAACTTCTACATACAAATTTACCATTTCACTAACATGTGGATTTGAAGACATACCTGGATTTGTGCATATTGAAACATTCTCCATAGCATTCAAAGAGGGATTTGAAGACATAGTAGGACTTGTTTCTATAATCATATTCTTCTCCAAATTGACTCCTTGCAAATTAGCTTCATCTACAACTATGGTATCCTCAATTTTTTCATCTTCAATAGTTGTGGAATTGGTTGCTCCACCATCATTCATTGATTTCATTTGCATTCTTCTTTCTCTTTGTCTTTGTCTCTCTTTTTCTCTATTTGCTTCAACTTCTTGAGGAGTCAATGTCTTCCTTCTCTTATTATGAGCTTTATCTCCCATAATTATAAAATTCTCAAGCACAAATGAATGTTAATAGTGAAATGCTTCAAAATATTCAATCCAAATTGGAAGTTGAATACCTATTAGGACAAAATTTCCTCTTGTGTTCCTCAAAACAACTAGAAAACTACCACAATTCCACTTTAAAAATTGTTTTCTTCATGCCTCCTTTGAAAATTCAATCCATATTGCAAATTGAAAACCTTTTGTTCCTCCAAACAAGCACAAAAATAACATAATTCCACTTCAAAAATGGTGTAGATGATGCCCCGTTTGATAAAATCAACTAAAAATCAAGTTCACCACCTGTAAATACAATAGCTCATGAAAAATAATTTACTTTTACTGCTCTCATTGTACATGTGAAGTTGCAGACTTCACAATAATTTTTTGAAGTATATTTAAATAAAAGAAACAGGATCCCATTTATAAAACGGGATCCCGCTTATAAAAATGGGATCCCGTTTATAAGAAGCAGGATCCCATTCTATAATCGGGATCCCGTTCTTCGACATTGAATGTCGGGACCGTTGGGCGGGAAACGGGATCATGTTTCCTTTACAACGGTCCTAATATTATAGAATAAGGAACGGGATCCCGTTTATTAATAAACATGATCCCGTTTTATAATCGGATCCCATTTTTTAAAATTTGAATTTTTTTTTGCTTTGTGGTCGGGTTTTTGCCTAGGTTTTTGGTTCAGGAAAAGCATTGGAAATCTGAACCTAGGCCTTCAACCTGGTTTGAGGTCTACAAGTTGAAGGTCCTAACAATGTCAAAGAAAAATACTGACTTTGGACATATGGCTGATGACCTTTTTTGTAGAATTTTCTGATGAAATTAAAAACCCATTTTAGATGAAACAATGCAGATTCTAAATATGTAATTTGTTTTGCAAATGGATTATTTTTTCTATTTTTCAATTAATTTCTAATAAAATTGATCCATAAACTTTAAATATCAGGGTTTTTACTATTTTAATAACTTTTGATCAACATAACATTTTGACAAACGGATTGCACGAGAACAAACTTTAGACAATTCTTTTCAATTTAAAAAATGATAAGTTTAGGTCATCTTATGCATGTCATACATGACGATTTTTCTAAACGACAAATCTACCTAATAAAAATTTAACAAAAAAAAAATATTCAATAAAAAGTTACAAGAAAATATCAAGAACAAGCTTCAGTGAGTCACAAAACTTTTCCCAAAAGGATTTAGAAAAATACGATAATTTAAGTCAAAATATGGATGTCGTACACGTGCATGGTATGGTAAAAAAAAATGATTTTTAAACAGTGGTTTTTAGAAATGCCTATTAAAAATCAATTTGTACAATCTGGGTATTGAAATAAATTACATATTTGGAAACTAGACTCCGAGCACTACATTTTATGATTAGTGACTTTTTTAAAGATTTCATCTTTAAGTGCTTCAAATTTTAAGGTCAAATGTGTCAAATTCTGAAAATCAGGAAAAATACTTCCACTTTTTGGCCAAAAAGTGGACTCAACTTCTTGCACACACCCAATATTGTTTTTTTAGTGGATAGGGGTTTTCCTTGGTCAAACCCCGTTTTGGTAATTAAACCTTGAAATAAAATGAAATAGGAATGGAGAATAATGAATGAACAAAATATGATATTGCAACTCACCAAACCCTAGCAATAAGAGGCTACAAACATTTATGAGATGGCTCCAATGGATGTAGAACTTGACTCTTGCTTGAATAGGATAGATCTTGAATGATTGGCCAATTTTTAGGAATATTCTTGTGAAGGCCTTCCCATGTCGAAAGAGTTGGAAGAGGTAATATAAATAATGCAAGATACATAAGGTAAATGGGGGTCAAAGGTTTGATATTTCTTATGTAAAAAGACTATTGAACGATGTGAAAAATGAGTGTGGAAACTAGTGGAAGACTTGAATCTAACAGCAGTGTAGAAAGAGGTATTGTGAAATATCTTCAAAGAGAAAAATATTATGGATTGGGGACAGGGATGTATTGATGTGGTGTGGTTCTAAAAGTGGGGATTACAGTGTTTGTAAGGTCTGACAATAAATCATTTACTAATTATATTTCTTAATTTCCAAAATAATTTAATAAAATAAATTAGTTATAAAAGGTGTGGAATAAGAAGAATAATAAAATTACTTTCATCACTAAATTCAAATGGAATAACATACATCAATGAATCAAAGTATATTAAAACAAAGTTGTGCCTTCATTAAATTTAGCCATGGTGGCTTACTCAAGAATTATCATCATCTCAGCAATACATGTAAAAATTGTAATGCAAATTAAGGAAATAACAAGATCATAAATGCAACCAAAATAGAACCATAACACAAAAAAAATTTCATGAGTGGAAAACCCTCGTAGGGATGAAAAACCACTCATAAAAGTGCCTCACTGGCTTAGTGAAATGCCTCACTGGCAGAGCCATACTGGGTAAAAAATATCAATGGTTACAAGATGCCTCACTGGCAATGATCATACTATCTTGTTGACATGACCATTCATTATATAGTTTTGGATTGTAATGCCCAAAAATTTCTACCGCAAACTCATCTAAATTTCATAACACAAACCTCAAATTTACAATCACAACACAAGACCAACTCACCACTGATCTCGCAATAGTTTAGTAAATACATAAAATAGTCCACAAAGGACTTGAACCAATACTATTTTGTTAAAAATAGTGTATATCATCAAAGCTCTCAAATCATAAGATACTTATAATAAGGGTAAACAAAATATTATCATTGGTACACCCATAAGACCTCACAATAATTTCAAAAACAAAGGATGATATAGTCCACGCTCACATAAAATCTAGTATTATCCCATACAAGTACAAATGACCTATTCTTAGCAGAAGATATTATATCAATGATTTCACATAAAATATCATCACTTACACACAATTATATAGTTTTCTCAAGGAAAGCTCAACAAAGAACAGATACACCAACTCTCTAGGTAATTTCATTTGAGAACAATATTATAGGTAGGCACTGATTATGTAGAAAACATAAACAATACTCAAGCACACACAACCACTATAACTCTATAACAATCTTCTATCTTAATTGTTGAAGCGGATCTAATTAAGAAAGGGGAAAAAAATTATAATAAATTGATCATAACAACTTTCAATTAGTTGATCACAGCAAAATGGATGATACTAAAATAACGATAACTTTTACAATATGAAACCAAATTTCAAACTTTAATATGATCTAGAAAGGTGAAGAGGCCGACAAAAAAACCCATAAAGCATTTGACAGGGTACAAAAGCATGTGTGAGCAGTTTTGACTACAACTCAACCCACTATAATCTTATCAGAACAACAATTGGCAACCAAAATAATCTTAATTTGAAATATGAAAAGAAATAATAAATAAAAGAAAGACTTATTTACAAATTTAATTGGTGTCTTATTTAATCATATCAATGTTCCTATTCATATCAAAACTCAAAGATTCCAACTATTAAGCTATCCACTTGTCTTTTTTCAAAAAAAAAAAAAGAAATAACTGTCAACTAACTTCTTTAATGAATTCTATATTTTAAAAATAAAATAAATAAAGACCATAATAAAATAAAACTATGCTATTAATTAAAATTACTACCAATAAATATTTGAATATTAAACTATTAATTAACAATAATTGTACACTCAAAGATGATCCTCAATTTATATAAATTTATATGTACAATGCCCTAATACTAAATTTAAAGCTTTGGTCATAAATCACATTACTCATGATTATTTGTTATAGTAACTAGTTATTTAGGCTCTATAATATGTATACTTAACTAATTTTGAGCTTTCACAACAATGCTAGGATCGAGCACAACTTTCAAATGAAATCACAACAATGTTTCAGAGGCTTTTGAAATGCAGTCTTGCTGCCATATTTCCTAATGACCAGAAAGTTACTCATTTACTTTTCATGAATTTGTTGTCGATGCACAACCACTATACATACATAAAAATACATGTTGATCTCAAATTATTCATAGTTTATAGATTAAAAAGAAATTTCTTCTTGAAAAGGAGTTATGGTAGTTTTAGCACATAGTAATATCATTCTCTAATGAATAGGTAAAATACAAATAAAATTTGACAGTTGCTCTATACTTCTAGATTTGTCAAATAAATTAAGTGGGCATTCTTAACTGGAGAGATCAATAACATAACAAAACAGACAACCATTCCTCATGGCACAAAGAACATAAAACACAAAGAAAATAAAAATTACTCTATAATAACAGGAGTGTTGGAATTTACGCCAAGTTTGAAGGCCATAAATTGCATCAAGGGAATAAGAAATTTATGAAAGACTTAATATAGAGAAGTAATAATAGGTAATATTACTCCAAGCTATGATAGTTGCAAAATAAACTTGCGGTAATATAAAGTAAGGGTAAAACAAACATGCAAGAACTTGAATAATCAACTAAAATATAACATCAATGTCAAATTTTAATGTTAGTTTTTTTTTAATAAGTTTGTTCACAACTATCTTGCTTAAACACAATTTATTATATATAATAGTTTTGTAAGAATTATGAGATTTTGATCATTTAATTTTGGTTTCCAATACCGACAGCAACATGTTTAAAAAAAACCAAAAAAAAAACATGGCAATAGACTTACCTCAAGGTTTTGCATAAATTATATTCTATTGTCAATGATGCTAATAAAAATGAATGGGCAGAGTTTGTAGGCATGCTAAAGAGACCTATATTTCTGAGCAAATGTAATGCCCAGACACTCTGCTAACTCTTCTTTCTCTTCACCTCATACCCCTTTGTAACTTGTTTTCAACTCCTTCCTTACCAATACATTGGTTCCCATTCCAATATCTAAAAAGAATGGCAATACTAAGTTCTAAAACTCTCCCCTCCCATTGTTGAATCCTTCATGCAATCTCTTCTAGATCTCAATTCGTTAACCCAAATGTGTGCCCCTCTTTACGCCTACATTATTTTTTTTTCTCCATGATATTGAATGTTCTCTATTGTTTGTAATGCATGATATTATCTCCCCCCTCTCTACCATTCTTGTTCTACTGTACTTCAAAAGCCCCCCCCTTCCCGACATCCATTCTTTCTTCTTTTTCAGTGATTGTTCTTGCCTATAAAGATTAAGTTCAAGAAACCATATATATTGTATTTCCGTTATTCTCTTCTCCTCTTTTCAAGATTTCTTTCAGTTTCCCAATACCTAATCTTGAAATAAAAATTAATATTTCTTTTGATGCATAATATTTATTCACTAATAGTAATTATAAAGAAATCCTATTCTTATTGCATACGAAATATTTATCCTCGGAAAATAATAAGGAAGTCTTTTTCATTTTGTAATTTAAATATTTATTCTAAATAAATATTAACGGAATATCACTCACTTGCACATAAAATAATTTTCCTAAATAACAAGGTATTTTCATTTAATTGTAATTAAATTAATTATTCTAAATAACAAATATTATTAATTAATTGAAAAAAATGAATTCTCTAATTAAAATATAATTAATTCATTTTGTTTCATTGCACTTTTATTTCACCGCCAATTAATTTAATCAAACATTGTAAAATACGAACCATAAAAATAGGGGTCGTGACATCCTTCCCCCCTTAAAGAATCATTGTCCTAATAATCAACTTAACTAAAGATAAAAATGTCATACCTCCTTAATTATGTTTTACCTTAATGTCAAATCCCACCTGACAAAGATATCATTTACTTCAAACACCTATCTATTCATAACAACAAAATTTCCTATGGCTAGCATCCATACACTTGCACACCTCGTTAGCACATCATGGCTTCATCAATTCACTCTATTTACCTTATCTAATAAAAGCATGCATCTAATTCATTTATTTCATACAATCTTCTATATCTTATTCAAATCTTTTTCATATTCCACGGTATTTACCGATAGAAAGAAATAGTTATGTTCATTTTGTCAACATGCCTACTCATATGTGATGTTAGAATAATTTCCTCTATGATGGTAAACAAGCATCCCATACTAATTGTTATCATCATTAGCGAATTAAAATACTAACAAAAGAAAAGTTTCAACAACATAAAAGATAAGAAGATCAACAAGTTACAAAAGATCATCAACATGATTAGAAACATCAAAGATAAGAAGATCACTTACTAATACAAAAGGTTCGAGTTGATTACCATAGCAACCCAGAATACTAGATGTCAAGAAGATCATCAAGAGCATAATATTGATTCAACTAGTTACTAAATTTCACATCAAAAGGTAAATATCAATCTATAATTGGAAAAGTAAATTTCTTTTAACAAGGATATCCATAAATATATTATATGCATAATCCTTTACCTTTTTACAAATGCAACAAGAGTGCATCCAAGAGAAGTGCATTACATCAATTGACTAAACAAGCCATACAATGATCCATGCAATGATACACATCCAGTTTCTGAATTACATAAAGAAAATAAAACATTTGATCAATCTTCAGTTGCCATAACCTAGTGGTCTTATGCAAGCAAAAGGTCAAGAGCATGGTTAAGGTGCTTGTCCCACCCAACCATGAATGATAACACTTCCCCGAGATTCTTCCTAACTTAAGTAACACCCGGCCCTACATGAGGCGCCTAGAAACCAATACTAATAGGGCAGGAGGGAAACTCTCGATGCATGTGTGATGCCTTATATGCACTCTTATACTAGAATGAACGTATTTCTTACATACAGGATGTGGCAAAGAAACATATAAAAATTCTAGGCATTCATTATCCATCTATTTCAATGGTACAACTCGCTTTGGCCAGAGCATATATACAAAATTTGGTTGATCTTGGAAAAGAAGATCACCTTCTCTATTAATCGACATTCGGCATCCTATCCCAGAAGGTAAGCTTAAAATTTATCACACATAGCACATTCAACAAGAAAAATCAAATTGCATAGAATAAGGACCACATGATATTATAGTGCATAACATGCTCAAGTGCACATAGAATGAATAAACCCCTAGTGCCTAACTCGCACAGGGTATGAATACATAATTTACTTGTAGTGCCTCACTCACACAAATATGGAACATGTCTCATTTAAAATGTACTGTTAGAAATATATATCTCAATCATCACAGGCTATAACCTCTATTGGAGCCAAGTCGGTGTGACATATTCTATGTCTGGCCGACGAGCAGATTTGCAACCTTATGTTTTGTACAGGTCGCTGTGACCTTGCAGAAGTCTTGTCGAATGTTTACACATTGGAGTCTTTGGTGTGACATGTTGTGTTTGGTGTGACCTCTTACCGCGTGGAGATCTTTAGTCGACAGGCCATTCATATCGTATATCGGGAAGACCCTTGGCCGAAAGGCTTGCTTCGGGGTGAAGTCTCAGCGATAGCCAAAGTCTCGCCGATGGGATGTTTCACATGGAGTTCATCGGGGTAACATGAATGTTTCGTTATGAAGTCTACGCGATGTGTTAATGTCTCGCCGATGTTATAGTTTATTCTCGGTGTGACTTATGGTGACTAGTGGTGCTCGGTATGACTTGTGAGTATTCGGAGTAATGTCTCAACGAGAATAGTAAGTCTTGCCGACCGTTCGGTGCTCGATGTAACATAAAGACCTCAGAGTGAAGTCTCAGCGATGAACGTTAGTCTTGCTGATTGCTAATCACTTCGGAGAAAGTCTTAGAGCTTCGGTATGATGTTTCATCAATAGCAATATGTCCTGGCGACAAATGGACACTTCGGAGTAACCTTGAGACTTCGGTGGGATGTCCTGGCGAAAGCGATGAGTCTCGCCGACTGGTGGATGCTTCGGTGTAACGTAAGGAGACTCGGTGGGAGGTCTTGGCGAGAGCGGTATGTCTCGCCGATAGAAAAATGAAGTTGATGCAACATGTGAAGCTCGGTAAAACGTCTTGGTGATAAGGAATACTCTTGCCAATATCGATAGTGAAGACTTTGTGGCATCGGGGAGACACTGTTAGTGTCTCACCGATATGCCAACAAAGTTTGAACTCTTTTGACCGAATGATGACCATCTACGTGGCTGGTATTCGACCAATCAAAGGAGCCGAATTGGAACCATTGGGAGACAGTTCGTTGTGGCAATTCTATGAGGAAGCTCGACAGACAGGAACGACATAAATACATTATGTAATGTTGCAGGGGTTCGGTTGGTTCAAAGAACAATTGGGTGAACAATTCGAATTGTATCAGAGTGATTTCTATTCTGTAAAGATTGTAACTTGAAGGTTCCTGTACAATTTTGATCATTGTGAAAGCTGCTATAATCTAGCATCAAAAAGATAAGTCAGAACTCTGTATGTAATTATTTGTTACTATAATACAAAGTGACTTCTCTTGGTGTGGTGGGTTTTTCTCCCGTAAGGGTTTTCCCACGTAAATCTGGTGTTCTTATGTGTGTATATTTCTTTGTTTTTGTTATCTATTTCAAGTGCATCTTAATTGGACTGTAATTGTAAAATTTAAAAGAGTCTTTGCATTCTTCCCTGAGGTTTTGACGTTAGGAGAGTTGTTTCCGCATCTAGCTTTCCTTACAAGTGGTATCAGAGCCTGGCCAGTTGTGTTATCCTTGTGGGTACGTTGGGTTTTTTGAGTCAATTATGTTCAGTGGGAGTCTTGTAGAAGTTGGTTAATTTTAATTACAGATTGAGATGGCAAGCACATCAGGAAAGATTGAAATAGAGAAATTCAATGGCAGCAATTTTGAGTTGTGGAAACTCAAAATGGAAGATCTTCTAGTTGATCGTGATCTGTGGCTTACAATGTCTGGAACTAAACCTACAGGCATGAAGCAAGAAGATTGGGACCTTGCAGATAGAAAGTCTAAGGGGTTGATAAGGCTCTGTTTGGCATACTTCTTTCTTCTCAATGTGCATGAAGAGAAGACTGCATCTTCCTTGTGGAAGAGACTGGCATCTATTTATTAGGGGAAGTCTTTGGTGAATAAACTATTCCTGAGGAAGAAGTTGTACTCTTTGAGAATGCAGGAAGGAGGGTCTGTAGCTGATCATTTGAATGCATTTAATATGTTGATTGCTCAATTAACATCTGTTGGTGTAGAAATTGAAGAAGAGGATTTTTGTATGCTATTACTGTGTTCTTTCCCATACTCTTGGGATCATCTAGTGATGGCTATTGGGAGTACAATATCCAGTTTCAAGATGGAAAATGTTGTTGGTTCTTTGCTATCAGAAGAGATGAGAAGGAAATATTTTGAGATGGTGAAGGAGGCCCTTGCTGTTAGAGGAAGGTCGAAAGAGAAAGGCAAGAAGAAGGACAAGAAATCTAAATCAAAATCAGAGGGGAGATCAAAGTCTCCTGGCAAGAATTCCAAGGTGAAGTGCTGGAACTGTGGGAAACTTGGTCATGTCTGAAAGGATTGTAAAGAGGAGAAAAAGAAGAAGAAGAAGTGCTCTTCCGATAATGATTCTTCTCAGGGTGATTCAAATGCCTTCATTGCTGCCTTGGCTACACAGGCATCAGATGATGTCTAGCTGATTGATTCTGGAGCATCTTTTCACATGACATCTCATAGAGACTGGTTTACGAAATATGAAGAATATGATGGTGGAAAGGTGTACTTGGCAAGTGATTCAACTTTGGAGATTTTTGGTAGTGGAAGATTCAGAATCTAATTCGTTGATGGTAGAGTAAAGGGAATCAAGGATGTGATGCATATACCAGGTCTGGCTCAAAATTTTCTTTCTGTTAGTAAGTTGAATGATATTGGAGTGCAAGTCACATTCTCTGAAAATAGCTACAAGATGACTAGAGGCTCTACGGTGTTGGCTAGAGGCGCTCGAATTGGTACCCTGTACAAGCTGGATGCACAGGTTGTTCAATGTAACAGTGTCTCTGTAAAGTCATAGAAAGCTACTCATGGAGGTAAAGAGGGAAATATTCCTAATTATGTAAACTCTATGGAAGTAAAACTTCCAGCAGAGAAGACTATGCTTTGGCATCATAGGTTAGGCCACATAGGAGAAAAAGGTTTAAAAACCTTGAAGAGTAAAAACCTAGTTGAGGGGCTTGAAGATTGTAATCTCGAATTTGAATTCTGTGAGCATTGTATATATGGAAAACAACACCGTGTTTTGTTTTATTCCAGTCCTCATAAATCTTCTGGTTTGCTAGATTATATTCATTCTGATGTATTTGGTCTAGTGAATGTTCCTTCTTTGTCTAAATCAAGATACTATGCATCGTTTATTGATGATTATTCAAGAAGAGCATTTGTATATTTTCTAAAAAGTAAATCAGAAGTGTTCAGTCGATTTAAGGAATTTAAAAACCTTGTAGAAAATTAGACTAGAATAAAAATAAAATGCTTAAGGATTGATAATGGCGGTGAATTTTGTTTTGATGAATTTGAGAGATATTGTAGAGACCATGGGATTAAAAGACATAAGACTACACCTTATACTCCATAGCATAATGGAGTTGCAGAAAGGTTCAATAGGACAGTGATGGAGAGAGCACAAAGTATGCTAAGTAGTGTTGGCTTGGAGGAGAAGTTTTGGGCTAAGGTTGTATCTACTACATGTTACCTAATAAATCGTTCTCCAAATTCTGCTCTTGTTGAGAAAACACCTTTGGAAGTGTGGTCTGGCAAGAAGCCCTCTTTAAGACATATTCGTGTTTTTGGTTGTGAGGCATATGCATATGTTTCAGATGTGAAAAGATCTAAATTGGAGAACAAGGCTGTCAAATGTATTTTTATTGGCTATAGTGCTGGCATAAAAGGACACAAGCTTTGGAATCCTGATACAGAGAAGGTTGTATACAGCAGAAGTGTAATCTTTCGTGAGCTGAAACCTTCTACCTTGGATCTGCAGTCAGAGGCAAAGTCAGAAAATAATAAGGATGTAGTTGTAATTCCTCCTACACCAAAGAAAGAGGAATTCAAAATTCAAAATGTACCTGAAACTAAGGAGAGCTCAAGTAGTTCTAAAAGTTCTGAAGAAGAAGAAGAACCTCAGCCTCAACAAGTGAGGAGGTCAACTCGTGAAAGAAAGAAACATGATAGGTATGGGTTCTCTTTGATAGAATCTACTTGTGCCTATGCTTTAATTTCTAGCACTGATGAGCCTAGGACTGTAAAAGAGGCATTTAAAATGTCTGATTTAGACTCTTGGTTGGAAGCCATGAATGAAGAAATGGCATCATTAGAAAAGAATGAAAATTGGATTTTGGTGCCCTTGCCTAAAGGCAAAAAAGTTGTTGGCTGCAAATGGGTATTTAAAAAGAAGATTGGTCTGAATGGCAGTGTGGAAAAGTACAAGGCGAGATTGGTTGCAAAGGGTTATTCCCAGGTCGAGGGAATTGATTATGGGGAGAATTTTTCTCCTGTAGCAAAGCTGACATATATCAGATTTCTTTTGTCACTTGCAGCAGCATATGACTTAGAGGTCGAACAGATGGATGTGAAGACAACATTTCTTCATGGTGATTTTGAAGAAGAAATCTATATGTCCCAGCCTGAGCACTTTGTTGAAAAAGGTAAAGAAAAACTAGTTTGCAAGTTAAAGAAATCTCTGTATGGGTTAAAGTAGTCACCTAGAATGTGGTACCAGAAATTTGATACTTTTGTATTATCTTTGGGATTTGTGAGGTCAAAATCTGATCATTGTGTCTATTATAAAGTTGAAAGTGATCGAGTGCTTATTATTGCTCTCTATGTTGATGATATGATGTTCATAGGCAATAGTAAGCTAATGATTTCTGATCTTAAGTCTCAGTTATCTGCTAAGTTCAAAATGAAAGATCTTGGTGCAGCAAGGTATATTCTAGGGATGGAGATAACCAAGGACAAGAATAGTAGAAAACTTTGGCTCAGTCAGAGTAAGTATATCAAGACTGTTCTAGAGAGATTTTGCATGAATGATTGCATGAATGCAGCTAGTTGTTCCAGTCTTGCAGAGAACGAAGCTATTTTTTGAAGATTGTTCAAAATATCCTACTGAGATGGAGGACATGACCAGTGTACCCTATGCTAGTGCAGTTGGCAGTCTCATGTATGCAATGGTCTGTACAAGGCCAGACATTGCCCAAGCAGTGGGAGGTCTTAGTCGGTTTATGGCTAATCCTGGAAGAACACATTAGGATGTTGTAAAGAGAGTTTTCAAATATTTGAAGGGCACTTCAGAGTTTGCTTTGTGTTACCATGGGAACTTGGTTGAATCACAGAGGACTCTCAATATTCAAGGCTATGTGGATTCTGATTGGGCAGGGGACATTGACAGCAGGAGGTCCACCAGTGGATACATTTTTATGATGAATGGTGGTGCAGTGAGTTGGATGAGTAAGCGGTAGGCTGTAGTCGCTTTGTCCACTACAGAGGCTGAATATATGGCAGCTACACATGCTTGTAAAGAAGTAGTTTGGTTGAAACGTTTGTGTTCTAACATTGGTTTTGATGCAGGGCAAATAACTATTTTTTGTGACATTCAGAGTGCAATTTGTCTGGCAAATAATCCTACTTTCCATGCCAAGACAAAACATGTAGATGTACAGTACCACTTTGTACGAGATATGGTGGAGGATGGAAAGGTCAGTTTGGAAAAGGTTGATACTCTGGAGAATGTTGTAGATGCATTGATGAAGCCAGTGAGCACAAACAAGTTCAGGTGGTGTGCCAGTTCAATGGGCCTTAGTGCCCATGATTTTCAGTAAGTTTTGTTGTGCTCTAGAGGTGCCTGTGTGATCTTCGTCAAGTGGGAGATTGTTAGAAATATATGTCTCAATCATCACAGGCTGTAACCTTTATTGGAGCCAAGTCGGTGTGACATATTCTATGTCTGGCCGACGAGCAGATTTGTAGCCTTATGTTTTGTATAGGTCGTTGTGACCTTGCAGAAGTCTTGTCGAATGTTTACACATTGGAGTCTTTGGTGTGACATGTTGTGTTTGGTGTGACCTCTTACCGTGTGGAGATCTTTGGCCGACAGGCCATTCATATCGTATATCGAGAAGACCCTTGGCCAAAAGGCTTGCTTCGGGGTGAAGTCCCAGTGATAGCCAAAGTCTCGCCAACAGGATGTTTCACATGGAGTTCATCGGGGTAACATGAATGTTTCATTATGAAGTCTGGGCAATGTGTTAATGTCTCGCTGATATTATAGTTTATTCTTGGTGTGACTCCTGGCGACTAGTGGTGCTCGGTATGACTTGTGAGTATTCAGAGTAATGTCTCAGTGAGAATAGTAAGTCTTGCCGACCATTCGGTGCTTGATGTAACATAAAGACCTCGGAGTGAAGTCTCAGCGATGAACGTTAGTCTTGCCGATTGTTGATCACTTCAGAGAAAGTCTTAGAGCTTCGGTATGATGTTTCATCGATAGCGATATGTCTTGGTGACAAATGAATACTTCGGAGTAACCTTGAGACTTCGATGGGATGTCCTGGCAAAAGCGATGAGTCTCGCCAACTGGTGGATGCTTTGGTGTAACGTAAGGAGACTCGGTGGGAGGTCTTGGCGAGAGTGGTATGTCTCGCCGATAGAAAACTGAAGTCGATGAAACATGTGAAGCTCGGTAAAACATCTTGGCAATAAGGAAGACTCTTGCCGATATCGATAGTGAAGACTTTGTGGCATCGGGGAGACACTGTTAGTGTCTCACCGATATTCCAAAAAAAATTGAACTCTTTTGACCGAATGATGACCATCTACATGGCTGGTATTCGACCAATCAGAGGAGTCAAATTGGAACCGTTGGGAGACAGTTCATTGTGGTAGTTATGTGAGGAAGCTCGACAGACAAGAACGACATGAATACATTCTATAATGTTGTAGGGGTTCAGTTGGTTTGAAGAACAATTGGGTGAACAGTTCGAATTGTATCAGAGTGATTTCTATTATGTAAAGATTGTAACTTGAAGGTTCCTGTACAAGTTTGATCATTGTGAAAGCTGTTGTAATCTGGCATCAGAAAGATAAGTCAAAACTCTGTATGTAATTATTTGTTACTATAATACAAAGTGACTTCTCTTGGTGTGGTGGATTTTTCTCCCGTAAGGGTTTTCCCACGTAAATCTAGTGTTCATATGTGTGTGTATATTTCTCTATTTCTGTTATATGTTTCAAGTGCATCTTAATTGGACTGTAATTGTAAAATTTAAAAGAGTCTTTGCATTCTTCCTTGAGGTTTTGACGTTAAGAGAGTTGTTTTCGCATCTAGCTTTCCTTACATGTACATTACTCATTCAAGTTTTCATACAATGAATATGGTAAGTGCATCACTCGCACAAGTGCATCGCTTGCACAAAGGTGAAATATGCATAAAAAGAGTGATCCACAATGAGTATCAAAAGTATATCACACACACAAATATGGAATGCAATAATTACACAAGTGCTTTATCCACATGAAGGAATCAAGAACTTACTCTAGTGCATCACTCGCACAAGAAAAACAATAATATGAAATATGCATCACTCACATTAGTATAGTGAACATTTTGTGTTCAAGTATAGATATAAGTACATTTAAGGAAACATTTTTTTACGATATGCATACAATCATTCATACAAATGTGTCATTCACACGAAGCATGAGAAGTGCATTATTGCACTAGTATCATTCTCATATAGTACATATGTACACGTACTTTCACTAAAAACAATCACGCATATAAGATTCATCACCTCAATCACTTTTGTCTTGTCTAATAGACAGATCAAGTTATTTATCAAATCAACTTCTATCATGAATTACCAATGAAGATTCTCAAGACATCAGAACCTTGCATTTTCGAAAGATCCTCATGGATTCAACTAGATCCCAAATCCTGTAAGAATAAGATGTTGCTCAACAATCAACTTTCCCAAAGCCTAGTACTAATACAAACATTCTCTTCTTTAAAACATCCTTCTTAGGTTTCCTAACTTCAAGAAGGTTCAATCCGATATTTATTTGTTATTATCCACTTTATTTTCTATACAGGTGATTTTCCTTCTTCCTCTCATCAAAAAGTTCTTCTTTTCTTCTTCCCTTGTATCTTATCACTTCATTCATCCTTCACGTCATCAGAGAGATCTCTCTTCATAATATACTTCTCTTATTAATTCACTTTTATTGCCACATCATCATTCAAGGGTTGTAACCATATACTATCCATCTTAGATTACTTCAAATAGTCACCATCACTCTTACTAGCAATTCTTATGAAATTGCATCTAAGGCGAAGGTGTCTCACACCTCTAGAGTTCCTTGAATAATCAAACTACATCTAGACTTCTAATCAGTTCCAACCATCCATCTAAGAATCACCCATAACTAGGGTTCTTAATTCTATACAACATGTTCATATACTACAATGCAACCTAAGCACAAAAGACTCAAGGCCCGAGTGTTGAACCTGAGTGCTCTTATACCAAAATGTAAGGTCCGACAATAAATCATTTACTAATTATATTTCTTAATTTCCAAAATAATTTAACAAAATAAATTAGTTATAAAAGGTGCAGAATAAGAAGAATAATAAAATTACTTTCATCACTAAATTCAAATGGAATAACATACATCAATGAATCAAAGTATATTAAAAAAAAGTTGCATCTTCATTAGATTTAGTCATGTTGGCTTACTCATGAATTATCATCATCTCAGAAATACATGTAAAAACTATAATACAAGTTAAGGAAATAACAAGATCATAAATGCAACCACAATAGAACCATAACACAAAGAATTTTCATGAGTGGAAAACCCTCGTAGGGATGAAAAACCACTCATAAAAGTGTCTCACTAGATTAGTGAAATGTCTCACTGGCAGAGCCTTACTGGCTACAAAATATCGATGGTTACAAGATGTCTCACTAGCAACGATCATACTGTCTTGTTGACATGACCATTCATTATATAGTTCTGGATTGTAATGCCCAAAACTTTCTAAGGCAAACTCATCTAAATTTCATAATACAATCTTCAAATTTACAATCACAAAACAAGACCAACTCACCACTGATCTCGCAATAGTTTAGTAAATACATAAAATAGTCCACAAAGGACTTGAACCAATACTATTTTGTTGAAAATAATGTATATCATCAAAGCTCTCAAATCATAAGATACTTATAATAAGGGTAAACAAAATATTATCATTGGTACACAGTCATAAGACCTCACAATAATTTCGAAAACAAAGGATGATATAGTCCACGCTCACATAAAATCTAGTATTATCCCATACAAGTACAAATGACCTATTCTTAGTAGAAGATATTATATCAATTGTTTCACATAAAATATCATCACTTACACACAATTATATAGTTTTCTTAAGAAAAGCTCAACAAAGAATAGATACACCAACTCTCTAGGTAATTTCATTTGAGAACAACAGTATAGGTGGACACTAATTATGTTGAAAACATTAATAATACTCAAGCACACATAGCCACTATAACTCTATAACAATCTACTATCTTAATTGTTGAAGCAGATCTAATTAAGAAAGGAAAAAAAAATAATAAAAAATTGATCATAACAACTTTCAATTAGTTGATCATAGCAAAATGGATGATACTAAAATAGAAATAACTTTTACAATATGACACCAAATTTCAAACTTTAATATGATCTAGAAAGGTGAAGAGGGTGACAACAAAACCCATAAAGCATTTGACAGGGTACAAAAGCACGTGTGAGCAGTTTTGACTACAACTCAACCCACTATGATCCCATCAAAACAGCAATTGGCAACCAAAATAATCTTAACTCAAAATAAGAAAATAAATAATAAATAAAAGAAAGACTTATTTGCAAGTTTAATTGGTGTCTTATTTAATCATATCAATGTTCCTATTCATATCAAAACTCAAAGATTCCAACTATTAAGCTATCCACTTGTCTTTTTTCAAAAAAATAAAATAAAACTGTCAACTAACTTCTTTAATGAATTCTATATTTTAAAAATAAAATAAATAAAGACCATAATAAAATAAAACTATGCTATTAATTACAATTACTACCAATAAACATTTGAATATTAAACTATTAATTAACAATAACTACACTCGAAGATGATCCTCAATTTATATAAATATATATATATATACAATACCCCAATACTAAATTTAAAGATTTAGTCATCAATCACATTACTCATGATTATTTGTTATAGTAACTAGTTATTTAGGCTCTATAATATGCAAACTTAACTAACTTTGAGTTGTCACGACAATGCTAGGATTGAGCACAACTTTCAAATGAAATCACAACAATGTTTAAGAGACTTTTGAAATGCAGTCTTGCTGCCATATTTCCTAATGACCAAAAAGTTATTCATTTACTTTTCATGAATTTGTTGTAGATGCACAACCACTATACATACATAAAAATACATGTTGATCTCAAATTATTCATAGTTTACAGATTAACAAGAAATTTCTTCTTGAAAAGGAGTTCTGGTAATTTTAGCACACAGTAATATCATTCTCTAACGAATAGGTAAAATACAAATAAAATTTGACAGCTGCTCTATACTTCTAGATTTGTCAAATAAATTAAGTGGGCATTCTTAACTGGAGAGATCAATAACATAACACAACAAACAACCATTCCTCATGACACAAAGAACAGAAAACACAGAGAAAATAAAAATTACTCTGTAATAATAGGAGTGTTGGAATTTACGCCAAGTTTGCAGGCCATAAATTGCATCAAGGGAATAAGAAATTTCTGAAAGACTTAATATAGAGAAGGAATAATAGGTAATACTAGCAGTTGCGTGTAGTGACATGCAACGATGAGCCGATAGGCGGAGGGAAGCACAAATTGCTGGAATGCAATCTAAGAGAGAGCAAAGGGTGTCTGGATATCTACATGTAGCAAATGGCAGTATATATTGTAAGTTTTAGTTGGGACATTCATTTTCTGTTGTTATATTTTATTATCCCTATGTACAGATTTGTATGTATGCTAATGTCACACATAATAGAATTATCTGAAAGGTTATTATCTTATTGATTTGCAATAGGAGATACAATTATCAAATAAGTATATTTGCATAAATCATGGACAAGCAAAACAATAAAGAGATAATAGCATCCATATGTTTCTATTGATATTAATTTTGAGCTACATTTTTTCATTTTGTTTGGGAATTTGACTTTACATGCAATTGAAATATATCTCAAAAGATTATATGCAAACTTTTTTGACGCAAGATTTAAAAATAGAGATTTTGTATGAATGTAATTAATGTTCAAACAAATCTTTAATATTATACTCAATATACAGCCTATGAAACATATGTTCATCTTGTTTGAATCTTATGTCAAAAACATAGAGATCTGCACATAGGAAATATAAAATGAAACACAACAAAATGAGGCTTGCTCTCCACCCTACCATATTGGGTCATGGAGCCTCATGGGCTCTCACCAAACCCTCGAGCAAGAATATACATCGTCCACCACTCTAGTCAATGGTGAAATCAATATTGCTTATTACAATCAATATAGAGTCTATTAGGATCTAATTGTTTATTTGACCATTGTTACTGATTTTGCAGTCACAATCATTATTCTGAAAGGTTGTTTATAACACATTAGTTCTTCAAATTCCCCATTATCACTAGAGTATGATCTGCAAGAATAACAACAAAATGTGAAGTTTAGTGTAGTGATCATTTGTAATTGATAGAGAATATGTAAATCATGAGATATAAAGAGTTTTTTAATTTATAAGACATAATATGCAATGCACCTGTAATGCAAGGGGTGAAATAAATAAAATATAGCCATACCTCGTGCACATGGCGAATTGTAGTATGAAGACAAGAAAAGAAGGCCTGATCTCCACCCTACCATATTGGGTCATGGAGCGCCATGCGCTCTCACCAAACCCCTAAGCAAAAAAATAAATTTTCCACCACTGTGATCAATGGTGAAAGCAATGTTTTGGGCCCTGATGACTTTATACAAGATCATCAAAATCTGCATTATGGTTGGAGTATGCTCTGGAAGAATAACAACAAAGTGTGAATTTTAGTGCAGTGATCATCTCTAATTGATAGACAATATGTAAATCAGGAGATATCAAAGTTCTATATTTTATAATACATAATTTGCAATGCACCTATAATGGAAGGAATGAAGTAAATAAAATTTAGGCATACCTGGTGCACATGGCAGAATGCAATATGAACACAACAAAACAAGGCCTGATGTCCACCCTACCATATTGGCTCATGGAACATCATGCACTCTCACCAAACCCCCAAGCAAAAAAATAAATTGTTCGCCACTATGATCAATGGTGAAAGCAATGTTTTGGCCGCTACTAACTTTATACAAGATCTAATGGCGTCAAAAGGTCCACGAAGAAGGATTGTTTGGGTTGAGCATAGTTGCAAACATTAAAGGATAATGTGAAGTTTAGTGTAATAAACATGTGCCATTGGTAGACAATAAATAAATCAGAAAATATAAAGACTTGTAGAATTCATAACAAATAATATGCAATGCAACTGTAGTAGAATGGAGTAAGTAAATAAAATCTAGGCATACCTTATGCACGAAATGGATTGCAATATGAACACAAAAAAGGAGGACTGCTCTCCACCCTACCATGTTGGGTCATGGAGCCTCATGGGCTCTCACCAAACCCCCAAGCAGAAACATTAATTTTCCACCACTTTGATCAATGGTGAAGGCAATGCTTTGGCACCTGAGAAAATTTGTTGAGTTGAAATCAATGCTATACATTTTTAATAAATTGGCATGAAGTTGTGAAATAAGAAATGCAATAAAATATATATAGGCTTACGTTGTATACAGATGGAATGTAGGTGAAGGCCATACACCATGCAAATGTGCAATCGTAAAGCTATTTAGAATTTTGGAGATATGTACACCTTGTATATAAATAGAATGTAGCTGCAAACTAAAATGGTTTGACTGGGATATAGCTACACAGAAGGGAAATGTGAACTTTGGTGAGGCGAACATGTTTTATTGGTAAGCAATATGTAAATTACGAAATTTAAACAGTTCTATAATTTATAAGGGAAATATATGTAATACCACAATTACATCTCACATATAAAAAATGATAAGGAAGCGAATTTAGAAATGGTGGAGATTCTATATGCATAGAAATGAAGAGGGAAAGAGAAGCAATACACTTACCATAAAGAATAGAAACATTTCATGATGATGACAATGAACACTATTTTTAGAGACGATCGGCTTGTTTGATTTATAGTGCACTCTAATTGCTGGTATGTATCTTGCAGTATCTAGCAAAATACAAAGGTGATACACATAATCCTAAAAAACCTAGTTCAAGTGAGGAATTCAGTTGTGGACATAGCAAATATAAAATGGAATAGAACAAAATGAGGCCTACTCTCTACCCTACCATATTGGGTGTCCACCACTCTGATGAATGTTGAAATCAATGTTCCTTATTAGACTTCAAATACAGTATATCATTCAAATAATTTCTTTTTTAGGCTGAAAGGAATAATAACATAGATACATATTTTCACATAGGGAAACTAAAATAAAATGAAACGAAACAAAGGAAAGCTTATTGGCCACGCTAACAAATTCGGCCATGGACCATCATAGGCTGTTACAAATATATACCCATAAGTAGTCTTCAAACATATGAATCTTGTCTGCATTTAATCTCATAAAGACAGAGATGTGCACATAGGAAATATAAAATCAAATAGAATGTGTACATTTGGATGTATGTCATAGCAGATGCAAAGAAGATTGATACATGCTGGCACTTTTTTGGAACAATAAACTGTATTTTGAGTGTTATGTGGAATATTCATGGCTGGAAGAAATGGGCCAAGAATTATCACAACCAAAAAATTTGTAGAGCTTTTGCAACCATCACCCCATGCAAAGAAGACAAAGTAACATCCAACCAGCTTCACAAAAGCTAAACAAATCTTGTTCGAACCTGTACCTCAGCATTAATTGTTCTATGCTTTCCATGTAGTTGTCATGGTTGTAAGTAATAGTTTCCTTTTAAATTCTTGGAAAACATAGTGAATTCCTATGCAAACCCCAAATGAAACAATATTGCAAAGGGTTTTTTCGATATACTCCCCTTGTCTCTTGCTTCAAACACATCTCCCCGCTAGCTTCCGTGCAAAATAGCTAGCAAAAAATTATCACAGGTGACACTTTTCTTTTTCTTTTGCAACGATCACCCCATGTAAAAGACACAAAATAACCTCCAACCATTTTGACAGAAGTTTAACAATGCTTGATCAAACTTGTACCCTCATAGAAGCCTAGCCTCCTTGCTCATGGCTTTGATAGCACACATAGCAATAGATCAAGACCCAACAAGTCTTATCAAAAATTTCACAGACATTCGCTATGTTTCCCAAGGTTTTAAACATATGTGGGCAAATGTGATTTGACACATGTTGTAGAAGAATATGTACCACATGTTTCAGTTGATAAAAGAAAATTCAATAAACGCATGATGTGGGTCTTGAACAACAAAACTGCAACTATCAATTGAAACATAGGTACCCATTCTTTTGTTGGATGTCACAGCAATTCTCAATGAATAGAGAGAAGGCTACATGATAGGAAGTAGCAATAAATTTATGTGCAGAAGTTTAACTATAGAGATAAAAAAAAAAAAGCAACTACCCTATCAAAAGAATAAACATAGGAAGGACTATCTATGAATGTTCTCTCCATCTGAGCTTACATAGATACATATCTACACATAGCGATGAATGGTGGCTGCAACATGGAAAAGATGGGAAGAAATTATCTTTGTCGATTTTCCCATCTAGGTGACTGTTGATACCAATATTGTTTCATCTATGCCTTTCGTTTTGTGGTGGTGATTGTAATTCTTTAGCTTAAGCTATATTGTTTCATTTATGTCCAACACAGTTTTGTACTACGTTTGCTACCATCACCCCATGTAAGAAACACAAAATAACCTCCAACCACCTTCACAGAAATTCCATAGCCGATGATCGCACTTGCACCTTCACAGAAGTTTTCCCTTCTCACTCACAGCTATCTTGAAGAATAAGGGAAACCTAGAGAATGACACCCAACAATGCACTGTCAAAAATTGCGCAGAAATTCGCTATGTTTTCAGAGGATTTTAGAGGCAGGTGTTACTTACAACCATCACCACTACTGCGTTGCAACCCATCACCACAAAACTGAGGCCATAAATAAAACAACATTGGTTGCAACAATGGCCCAGATGGAAAAACCCACAAAACACAAAAAAATCACAGTGACATATAGAAACAGAACGAGACCCAACAATGCCTTATCAAAAATTTCACAGATATTTGCTATGTTTCCTGAGGTTTTAAATGGAAAGCGTTATTACAACCAATAAACAAAGGGAGAAGTATATGTTGCTTACAACTAATTTGACATACATACATGTCTGCACACATGAAAAGGAAAATGATACGCAACAAAAGAAGCACATACTTTTTATGGCAATACATTTTGAAGCAACAGATTCATATCTATGCATTGAACGCATGAAATTGATAAAGATGCACATGGCAAAGAAAATGTACACCAATATATATGAATGCGAAGATAGATGCAAATATATAAGCATTGTTGATTGTTGCCAAGCAACTTTAAAACCGGTAAGGATGACAAAAATTCCATCCAAAGTTCACACATATAGTCTATCAGGGAAAATTTTCCATATAGAGGCAATCATTGCAAAGCAATAAAGATTATTTCATTTATTGTTTCCATCTAGGGGCGATGGTTGCAAAGCAATAAAACATACCAATAACAACACTGTTTCATATATGTGTTCCATACACTGTTAATGGCCACAATAATATTTAGAGTTCTAAAGTTACCAAAGAAATTGAACAATCTATGTTACTTTCCATAAGGAATTTTTGACTATTATTATGTAGCTTTAGCTGCTATGAAGATTGTGAGCCACCATAGTGACGACTATTTTTGTAAATGACATACATACATATGCACACCCAAAGTTGTCAATACATGTGAAAGAAATATAGATAAGTTTAAATGCACATATATGTGTATGTTTCCTGTGCAGAGGAAACAAACATCACTTGGTACAACTTTCCATGGCAACATTGTTTCATGTATGTGCTACATATATTGGTGATGGTTGCAATAATACCTTGCATTTAAAACTTACCAAAGTAATTGAGCAGTTTATGTTATTTTCAATAAGGCATTGTTCAGTGTTGGGTTGTAGATTGAGCTACACAACATACGCAACAAACATTATAGCCAAGAACCATATGATATCCATATCCAACATGACATTATCATTAGACATGGAAAAGTAGTACGGAGAACATTTGAGAAGCATTAGATGCATATGCAAACATACACACTCACATACACAAATCCATCATAGACACATATATATACACAAAACTCTATCAAGATATTGTATACACTAATAACATTGAAAACAAGATCTAAACAACATTCTATTAAAAAAACTCACAGATATCTCTAAATATTGAACTGTGCATGCATATACATATACATATCCATTACAGACACATATATCTACACACATATGTATCAAAAAGTTGTATGCACTAAGAAATTTGAATTACATGCATGTATATTTATGTATATGCATACATAAATGTATACATGCATACAACCATGTCCACAAGTATATATAAGAACAACTGTAAATATTGATCTGTCTCTTAAATAGGACAACATAACTATATAACCAAACAACATAAAATAAAATCAGGAACATACACTTAAAGCAGAACAAAACTATAAGCAACATAAAGAATAGAAAAGAAAACAAGTGTATTTATTTTTCTTAAACATTATAAGTTATACTTTATAATCTTAATATATAACTAGTTAAACGAACAACAAAGCAATAGCAGTAGAAAGGAAAGGTCTTCTTATGTGACAAGCACTGCAAAGGAAGAAAAATAAATAAATGTCCAGTCAACAGAAACTATAACAAATATCCAAAGTCACAATTAGGCATGGTTGTTTTGGCATTCAAGGCAGTACGACAACTATCTCTGGAGACTCTTGGATGGCAGGGGAAATAGCAGACAAATTTGTTAGTAACAGCTTACGCTCAGCTTCAAAGTTAATCCTTGCAACTTTGACTATTGTTGTTTTAAGTCTTGTTTCTGAATTATAGGTTTGAGTTTTAATAAGAATAGTGAAAAAAAATGAGGTGTAGGTGACAACATTGATAATAGAATCAGTAGTCATTGCAGTGGAAGACTCATATTGCAACATGTAAAGCTCTTTTGCTGACATCTGCAATAAGCTTGTTACAGCCTCATCAAAAGCAGTAGCCCAAATCTCGCCTATGTGGTCTTCCATCTTTAGCTGCAATAAATATCGAAAGTCACAAATTTCAGCTATTGTTGTCTGGCATTTAGGGAAGAACCACATATTTTGCTTAGACTTTTCACACTTTTTCTTGCATTGTCTTCCATTGGCCTACAACAAACATGCAGCGTAATAGAATGCATCATTTTTTATATATTTTATTGTTACCTTGATAGTAGCTTGCAAATTTTCTGGCAAGCCAAGGCAGTGATCCAAGATATATGCAATAGTAACTCTCCCATTTTCCAAAGCAACCTTTCGAGGCACTATCCAGGGGGGCTCAATAGTAGGTGGATCAATATTTCCTCATTGGATCAAGGGCTATGCTTCTAGTATGTCAGGATTTATATATAGAAGAGTCCTTGTGGCTATGTCCAGAACCGGTCCATTGAAATACCCAACACGCACATTTTTAGTTCAGCAAGGATGGGAGCCAAACCAGGGGTGTACAACCTTTTTGGCTCATCACCCTTTGCTTCCCAATTTGAGCGCCACAAATTAACATCAATTGAAAAGGATGACAAATCATTAAGTTTAACAGTCCTTTGAATTGTTTGGGACTGATCCTTTCTTTGTATAGTCGATACCATTCCTACATGCACCACAATGCCAATAATATCAATCAAACTATTATTGCTGCAATTTGTAATTTAATTTATTAGGATAAATTTAAATACTTTCTCTAGCACAAAGGCCTCATCATCACAACATTTTAACATTGAGTTTTGATCCAAAATTATTTCCATCTGGTTGTTTAACTTATTAAATTTCCTATCTTCCTGTCTCACCAACCCCTTTGACACATAATAAGTATGACCCACCTCAACCCTATCATAATGCAATTATGTTATGTCATTAAAGTAAGTAATTCATATTTTTGTTCCCTCATTGTCAATAATGTCAAATCTGAATACTTGGCCCTCACGCCCATGTTTGTTGTAATGGTGGATATCCCTTTTTGTTGTTACCCAGCCTTTTATTGTCCATTTGGTTTGGTAAACATTCAACCCTTTAACAAAGCTGATATTTGTAGGAGCATCATGTTGTCTTGGGGATGTATTAATCCCAAATGTTGAGGCTCATTTGGATGGGGAGGGTGACTCACAGCCAACTATTTTTTCTTCTTGATCTCTAAACAAATATCTAGGTTTTCCAATTAGCTGGAAATCTGACATTTTGACATCTAAGGACAATATGAAAATCGCCCTGGAACCAAACGAACATCAAATACTTTAAAAGGTAGTCCCCACAAACAATAAAGTAGAAAACTACAAGTACAAGTAGGGCAGAACAATGTCTAACCTTGATTCTCGTAGCTTTCTACACAGATAGTTTGTCAAGCATAAGATGGAACCTATTTTCAATGCCCCTGTAAACAAAAGGTCATTGTATTTTGCAGGAAAAGTTTCTATTTGCATGTGGGTTCCATCAGAAAGGATGACTTTGTACCGGCCAACCGGGCTTTGATCGCCTCCTATTTTTTGGAAAGACATTAGCTGGAGAACTGAGATGGGACAACATCTCCAGCATCAATAGATCGTATCGCATGTGTTGTTAAGGCTGGATTTACATTTGTATCCTACAAGGCAATTAAACTCAGCATAGCGGCAACAATGAGATATTCATGGTTGTGACTCAACTTTAGAAGCAAACAACAATATTGACACATTTGAAAACTGTAACGTTTTCCCCTCTAACACATAGGTCACTCCCATATGGCCAACAAATTGAAAGGAAAAGCAAATACAAAGAGTTTAAATATAAATTAGTTAGAACATATATCATAACAACTGTTAATTCAAATGAAGCATATTCTCGGTTCGCTTGGTGCACTTGGAAAAGTGTCAATTTAATTGGCAGCAGCAAAAAACAAAACAAGAAATAGACTTACAAAACTGGTGCTTGAGGATTGTATGCCAGCCTGGGTAGAGCTAGAGGCCACCGACATTGCTGGGGCTGCTCTTTTAAAAGTTGAGAGCTACAATGCCGGTGGCTGACTACAAGGTCTATGACTTTCAAACATAACATGAGCTCTCAATTTTTTTGCATAGGCATTAAGAATATGACAAGAAAAAATTAATAAAAATAAAGGCTTCAATGATTCATATAATACTTAACATACAATTTGTTATTCCGATTTTTTTGTTTCATTTTTTTAATCTCCCCTTTTTTTTCCTAGAGACATCAACAATATGAAGGAAAATAAATAATTAGGAAAAAGGCTTCAATGTTCTATATAATAGTTAATATAAAGTATGTCATTTGAAGTATGCCCTGTCAAGGTTCAAACAAATACTATTTTCACAAAATAATAAACATTGGGAAGAGTACGTATGTACATTGTTTACATCTACTTTGACATGCATACATATCTACACACAGGAAAATTTAAAATAGTTTCATTTATGGCTTCCATTCTGTGAAAATGGTTGCAATCTATTAAAATAGTCTGTGTTGTTTTCCATAACACAATGCTAATTGTTTCTCTCTAGCTTTGGCTATATTGTTTCATTTGCAAGCATAATAAAATAGTTTATGTTATAGAGTTTATGTTTTTATCCAAAAGGCATTCTTGACTATCATAGCCAGTGATTTTATTTTGACTATGTGAAGAAATCTACATATGTGATATTAGATGCAAAAAACATTATTATAAAATAGTGAAAATACATCTTATGATTCCAAAGATGTCCCAACAAAATAAAGATAGGGATCACTATGTATCAATGTTCTTTGCATCCACTATGACATACATACATTCCTGCAAATAGGGGAAACACATTGTCCATCAGTGTGATCAAATGTCTGTACAATTTTCAACTAGGAATTGTTGACTGTCGTTTTGTGGCTTTACCATCCATCACAAGTGCAAGCAAGGGGAGCAAGCTTCTGTAAAGGTGCAACTTCGATCATGCAATGTGAAGGTGTTGTCAAGGTAGCAGCAGTTTTTTTTTTGTGTTTTCCTACATGGGGCGATAGTTGGAAAAGCAATACAAAAGTGTTGGTTGTGATAATTTATTGTGCATTTATTGCAGACACTATAGAAAGCAAGGATCAGAGAGAAAGTAAGCGAGAAGAGGTACACTTGAACCAAGGAGGAAGAGGTGGAATTTGAAAAAACCCTTTATATTTCCATTTTTTCTTATATATACTTGTGGACATGGTTCTATGCATGTATACATCTACATATACATATACAGAAACATCTATGTATGAAATTCAATGTTATTAGTGCATACAACATCTTCATACAATTGTGTGCAGGCAAATGTGTCTGTAATGCATTTGTATGTGTCTAGACAAACACTAAAGTATGTGTTTCTTTTGTTGTGTTTGATTGTTCTTTTCCTATGTGCACATATGTATGTGTGCAAAATAAGATGTAGACAACATTCATATAAACTCGTCCCCTTGTTTATTGCTTTGCTAGGATAGTTCTTACTTGTTTTATCTTCAAGGGGAATTTTTGCAATAATAGGCTTCATATTAAGCATAATAAGAAATATTGCTTCCCACATTCAATGTGTTGAAAAGCTCTTGGAAGTTAGGAGAATAGCATAAACTATTTTATGACTTCAGCGAGCTCGCAATATTCTTTCATATTTGATTCGCAATCCAATAGTAAATGTTATAGAATTTATGATGTTGTCCATAAGGCATTGTTGGTTGTTGGTCTATAGATGTGGCTATATTGTTTCATTTCCGATAAGATGCTATTAAAAATTAGAATTTACTAGGTTGTTGTTGAAACTAATATTTTTTTATTTAAGGCATGAGTCTCTATGTTTGTATATGCAGTTTCTACATGTATCTTTGAGGTTATGCTTATAACTTATGAATATTTGAGCTATTTATCTGCCCTTCACCTTTTTTTGTTTGCTAGCCATTTGGAAGCAGCCTATGTGCTACGTAGAAATGGTTCCAGTTTTCAAATGTGTCAACATTGCCATGTGCTTTCTTCCTTATATCTAGCAAAAATCTAATTTTGTTTGCTTCTTGCTAGAGCACCTCTTCGAAAATCAAACAGTATAGTGTATTCAACATCTTATCAAAAAATAAATAGTACAACCTAACCTAGAGGACAACAATCACCAATGTCTTATGGAATCAATGTTGTTTGCATCTGCTATGACATAAATACATATCTCTCCATAGGGATTAAACATTGTCCATCACTCTGATTGATAGTGCCATTACCTAGGTTGTTGTATTGGTTGTGGAAAGTGGGGATAGGTGCATTTGAAGCAAGCGGGTAGAGGTGCGGGTGGAGATGCATATTGGGAAAACCGTTTCTAGAGTATTTTGAAAATAGTTCATGTTATTTTCCATAGGCCTTTGTTCATTGGTGTTGTCTAGCCAACAGTATATTGTTTCATTTGTGTTCTTTGTGCAGCCATGATGGTTGGAAGGCAACATTGTTTGTTTTTTGTGTTGGCTTGCTACTCTAAATTCTTGTCTTTTGTGGGCTTTTCCATCTAGGTCATTGTTTAAAGCAGCATAGTTTCGAAATCAATTAATGTTATTTTCCATAGGCCATTGTTCATTGTAGCTCTCTAGTTTAGGGTATATTGTTCCATTTATCAGCTCGGTATAACCGCAATGGTTGCAAGGAATTATTGTTTCTTTTTTGCATTGAATTGCTAGTGTGAATTGTTGTGTTTTGAGGGTTTTCTCATATGGGCAACTGTTGAAATAAATATAGTTTGGAAAATAGTCTATGTTACCTCCCATAGGCCATTGTTGATTCTTGTTCTCTAGCTTAGGGTATATTGTTTCATTTATGGTCTCCATGTAGCTGAGGTGGATGAGAGACAATATTGTTTGTTTTTGTGTTGCATTGTTACTGTGAACTGTTGTGTTTTTGTGGGCTTTTTCATCTAGGGTGCTATTGAAACCAATATAGTTTCATTCATGGTTTGTATTTTGTGGCAAAGGTTTTGAATGGTTTTTTCACTGTCATATTTTGATTATTGTATGGTTTCCATGTAGTGGCAATGGCTGTAAGTAACACCTGCCATTAAAATCCATAGAAAACATAGAAAATGTCTACACAATTTTGAACGAGGCATTGTTGGGTCTAGTTTTGTGGCTTTACCTTCTATGAGAGGTGTGAGTGACGAGGAAAAGCTTTTGTGAACATCCAAGTGAAATTATGTGTTGTGGAATTTATGTGAAGATGGTTGGAGCCTATTTTGTGTTTTTTTGCATCACACAATAATTGCATTCCCTCACTACATTTTTAGCAATATATTACACAAATATATGTAGACACAAAAAGTAGATATGGGCATGTAATGATATACAATTTATGTCAATTTCCATAGGGCATTATTGGTTTACATGTGGTGCGAATGGTTGCAAGGGAAACACTGATGAACAATGCCATGTGCAGATTTGGATGTATGTCATAGCAGTTACAAACAACATTGATACTAACTGTAACATTGTTGGAATAATAAATCGTATTTTCATTGTTATATCAAACATTGATGTCGTTCCATCTCTGTAGAACTTCTTCCTTGAATAACTTCTAAGAGATTTTCAACACATTGTACGTAGAAAAATTGTTTCTTCTTATGCTTACTATAAACCCAAGTATATATGAATGTTTTCTACATCTAATTTTACATACATACATATGTGCACACAAGAAAAGTAAAATGAAACACTACATCAGATGGGAATACTTGAATAGCACAAAAATTCACAGCAACAAACCCATGCAAAACCAGCGGTATAATGTTTTTTCATTTTTAAATAAAAGACGTTTGGTGTGCCGATAGAGAAGGCTAGTGAAATGGCATCAACATTAATTTTTGTATGGTTTCCATGTAGTGGTGATGGTTGTAAGCAACACCTGCCCTTAAAACCCTCGGAAAACATAGTGAATGCCTGCACAATTTTTGATAAGGCATTGTTGGGAAATCAAACGATATAGCCTGCCACAAACATATATATATTTATAAACTACATTGTTTCATTTATGGCTTATGTTTTGTGCCAGTGGTTGCAAAATAGTTAATCTCATGTGTTTTTTGTGAGTTTTTCCATCCGGGTTGTTGTTGAAACCAATATTGATTCATTTATGGTTCACATTTTGTGGTGAAGGTTTTGAATCGGTCTATTACTGCAAGCTTTTTGTGTTTTGTGGGTTTTCCATCTGGATCACTATTGGAAGCAATTTTTTGTGGTGATGGTTGCAACGCAATGAAATAGTTAATGTTATATAGGTTGCGTTGTTTTCTAAAAGGTAGTGTCGATTTTCATTCTCTGGCTTAGGGTATATTGTTTCCTTTTTGACAAGGTTCTGTTGAAAAAAGACTATATAGTTTGTTCAAACCAATATTGTTTGATTTATGGTTCGACTTTTGTAGTGATGGTTTTGCATGGGTTTGTTACTATGATTTTTAGTGTTTTGTGGGTTTCCCCATCTGGATGACTGTTGATATCAATATTGTTTCATTTATGGATTTCATTTTGTGGTGATGGTTGCAATGCAATAAACAGTTGTTGTTATGTAGTTCATGTTATTTTGCATAATGCATTGTTGACTGTTGTTGTCTACCTTAGGCTATATTGTTTCATTTATGGCCTCTATTTAGTGTGGCCAAGAAAAAGGTGGCGGATTGTTTTTTTATTTTTAAATAAAAAGTATTTGTCACACCGATAGAGAAGGCCAGTGAAATGGCATCAGCATTAATTGTTGTATAGTTTCCATGTAGTGGCAATGGTTATAAGTAATAGCTCCCTTTTGAAGTTTTGAAAAACATAGTGAATGCCTACGCAATTTTTGATAGGGCATTTTCCTATTGCTATACTATTTTTTTTTATAAGGCCTTGTTGGAAAAAAGGCTATATTTCAATTTTTGATAAGGAATTGTTGGGTTTCATTCTTTGGGTTTAGCTTGTTGTTCAAGATAGCTATGAGTGAGAAGGGAAAGCTTCTCTAAAGGTGCAAGTGCGATCATCAATTGTGGAATTTCTATCAAGGTGGTTGGAGGTTATTTTTTGTTTTGTTGGATGGGGTGATGGTTGCAAAGCAGCACAAAAGTGTTGGTTGTGATAATTCTTTGCCTATTTTTTTGCAGGCAGTGGAGAAAGAAGTGATCGAAGAGAAAGAAAGAGGGAATAGGTGCATTTGGAGCAAGCAGGAAGAGGCGCATATTGAAAAAAATTGTTACTCGAGTCTTTTTAAAACACTTTATGTTATTTTCCAAAGGGCATTGTTGATTCTTCTTATGTAGCTTAGTCTATATTGTTTGGTCTATGGTTTTTGTGTAGTCGTGATGGGTGGAAGGGAATATTGTTTTTTTTTGTGTTGGTTTGTTACTGTGGATTTGTGTACTTTTTGGGGGTTTTACTGTGTGTTTCTCATGTGTCTTTTGTAGAGTACAGTCAACAATGCATATATACATATTGCATGCATTAAATACACCTTCTTAGTTATTATTTGTTTTAGCCTCAAAAAAGGAGTTGTCAAAATGATAAACTGTATAGTAAGTGTCATAAGGAAGATTGATTTGACCATTGATCAAAGTGGTGAACAATGTATATTCTTGCTCGGGGGTTTGGTGAGAGCCCATCATGCTCAATGACCCAATATGATAGGGTCAAGAGTAAGCCCCATTTTTTTCTATTTGATTTTATTTTTCCTATCTGCAGGTTTGTATGTTGCTGACAATAGACACTAAAAGCATTCTATTGTTTGAATACCACCTATGGATATATTTGTATAACAACCACTTCTGTGTAGGTGGTTAGAGGTTATTTTGTGTTTTTCGCATGGGACGATGGTTGCAAAAGCAAAAGAAAAGTGACACTTGTGATAATTTTTGCCATTTTTTTGTAGAAAAGCTAGAGGTTTGCATGGGTTTGTTACTGTGATTTTTTTGTGGGCTTCTTTCTATGGATTCCATTTTCTGGCTATGTTTGCAACGGAATAAAATTGTTAACATGATGCAATTTTTATCGCTTGTTGTTAGCTAGCTCAGGTTATATTTTTCCATTGGTTTGTTACTCTACATTTTCTTGTGCTTTGTGCAATCAACAATGCATATATATGTCCATCTAACTTCATATATATATATGTGTGTGTGTGTGTGTGTGTGAGTTCAACAACACACTATCAAAAATTGAAATAATATAGCCTCTTTAGGAGCACCTTATCAAAAATAAAACAATATAGCCTAACCTAGAGATTAATAATCAACAATGGGTAATGGAATCAAACATCAACTGTATAACATCAACTATTTTGTTCCAATGCAACCATAACCACCAAATGGAAGCCATAAATCAAACAATATTGGTTTAAACAGTGACCTAGATATCTATATATACATATATATAAAAACATATATACATATATATAAATATATGTATATATATATATCTGACGTTTGTATATTTCCAAACAACAAATTCCAAGATATGCATCCAATGCATGATGTTGGATTGTATTTTTATGTGTCTATGCGAAATTAGACACATACAACATTTATACGCACATCAGCCTCTACATCAAGTGTAATAAAAAGCATCGATATCACCATTGATTAGAGTGGTGGGCAATGTATTTTTGTTCTGCCACTATAATCAATAGCAAGTCAGGTTTGTGTGTTTCTAACATTAGACACAAATAGTATTGTTTTGTATGAAGACCACCTATGGATATATTTGTATAACAACCACTTATGTGTAGGTGGTTAGAGGTTATTTTGTGTTTTTTGTATGGGGCGATCATTGCAAAAGCAAAAGAAAAGTGTCGCCTACCATAATTTTTTGTCAATTTTTTGTAGGAAAGCTAGCGGGAAGAGGTGTATTTGAAGCAAGTAGGAAGAGTGTATATTGTCTACATCTAATCCCATGTACATAAATTTCTACATGCACTTTTTTACTATATATTTCCAAACAGAAAATTCCTAGATACGCATCCAATGCATGATTTTGGATTGTATTTTTATGTGTCTATCTGAAATTAGATACAGACAACATTTGTATGCACACCAACCTCTATATCAAGTGTAATAAAAAGCATCGATATCAATTAATTATGGTGGTGGGAAATGTATTTTTGGTCTACCACTATAATAATAGCAAGACCAATATTTCATCTCACACTTAATATATAGACTGCCAGTCTAACAAATCCTTATTAAGGCCTAGACAAATAAGAACCATCCTTAAACACACACAAAAATAGCTAAGAATGCCTTATCAAGAAGAACATGAACTGATTTATTACTTTGCAACCATTTGCACCACATAGAAACTATAAATCAAATACTTTATTGAAGGCCACAAAAGAACAATCAACAATGCCCTATGGAAAATAGCATAAAGTGTTTTATTACTTCAACAAGTATTAAATGTTGCACATTTGAGTCATTCTATTTTCCAATAATTGAATTATAAATACATTATTATAAGAAAAACTACCAAGATCATCTTCATTGAACCTTAAGGTCTTTATTCTGAGATTCCACGACTAAATCTTTGACTCTGAACACCTTGTTATGCTAATTAAGAATCATATGAACCATGAATGGAATTTATTTCAATAAGAATTATTGAAATGATTTAAATCAAATAATTTATTCAAGGCAACAGAAGAACAATCAACAATGCCCTATGGAAAATAGCATAAAGTATTTTACTACTTCAACAAGTATTAAATGCAAGGTCAACAAAAGCATAATGCAAAATATCAACCAACAAGAGAAACACATATGCACTTTGAGTCATTATATTTTCCAATAATTGAATTATGAACATATTATTATAAGCAAAACTACCAAGATCATCTTCATTGAACCTTAAGGTCTTTATTGTGAAATTCCATGACTAAATCTTTGACTCTTAGCAGCTTGTTATGCCAATTAAGGATCATATGAACCATGAATGGAATTCATTTCAATAAGAATTATATATTAAACAAAACATTATTTAGAAAGGAAAACAAAACATTCATATGGTTATGTTGCAAGCATAACCACAAAGCAGAAGCCACAAATTAATAAACGACAGCTGTTATTACAACCATCGCCAGCACATGCAAACCATACAACAATTAATGTTCATACCATCCAGCGCTAAAGAGGGAAAACATCCACACTGCATTTTCCCTCAATTGATTGGCTGAGAAGGCTACAAATTCAAACCTTTTGTTGGCTATAATAATGCCTTTCTTCTAGGAAATATATTATAGGTAACAAAATATTTGAATTTGTAGCCTTCTCGCTCAGGAAAAAGAGGGAAAATTCAATATGTATGTTTACTCTCTTCATAAATTTGAAGGAGGCAGTTGCATAGTGACGCAAAAATATGGTATAAACATCTACTTAGATATAGTATTTTGTATATAAATAGATATATACATGTGTGTGTGTGTGTATATCTGGCTATATGTGTGTGCTCTTGATTGACCCTTAAGGTGTTTATTCTGAGATTCAATGGCTAAATCTTTGACTCTCAACACCTTATTATGCTAATTAAGTACCATATGAACCATGCCTGCAACTCATTTTAATAAGAATTATATATTAAACAAAACATTATTTAAAAAGGGAAACAAAACATTCATATTTATTGTTTTGAGAAGATAGTTATTTATTTTGGAACAAAGTTGTTATTTCTTTCATTCTCAAAAAGGAATTCTTACAACAATAGGCTTTATATTAAACATAATAAGGAACATTGGTTGCCACATACATGTGCTCAATACCTTTTTGAAGCTATTCAAGGGAGAATTCAAATACTTTTCCCATGACTACGCAATCAAAAATGAAACAATATAGCCAAAGCTAGACAAGAAACCTTGACAATGCCTTATGGAAAACAACATAAGCTGCACAAGATTAACTATTTGGCCACATTGCAACCATCACCACTAAATGGAAGCCACAAATGAATAAGCGGCGGGTGTTATTACAACCATCGCCAGTACATGGAAAGCATACAACAATTAATGTTGGTGCGAGCCAGCATTTAATTTCAGTGGCCTTCTCTATCCACACAGTGGGAAAAAATGTCACCCTATTCCCAAGGCAGCCAACTACCGCCTCTGCCACCTTTCTCACGGCCATCGGAAGGCTTAAAAACTGGGAGGCTGACGAAAATTTTGACCAATTTTTTTTAAAAAAAAAACCATCCACCACCTTTTCCACAACCGCCGAAAAGCTCAAAAACTAGGAAGGCTCACAGGAATTCCAACCAAAGTACACACAAATAGCCTATCGGCTAACAATCTAGGGAACAACAATCAACATAGACTGTATAACATTGACTGTTTCATTGCATTGCAACCATGACGACCAAACATAAACCATAAATCAAATAATACTAGTTTCAAAGTTAAAAATCCATGCAAAAATATAGTCTTTTCTCAGCACCACCTTATTGCAACTTGAAACAATATAGCCTTTTCAATAGCACCTTATCAAAAATGAAACAATGTAGGACAAGGAAGATAACAACAATCAACAATCCCTATCGAAATCAACATAAGTTGTATAACATTAACTATATTAAAGCTAGACAACAACAATCAACAAGGCCTTATGGAAATTAACATAAACTGTATAAGGTTAACCATTTTATTGCATTACAACCACATATATATATATACATATATACATACACACACATATATACATGTATACACATATACATACATATATATACATATATACATATAAATATACATATATACATACATATATACATATATACATATATACATATATATACATAAGTTGTATATGGTCTAGCTTTTGTGGCGATGGTTTTGCATGGGTTTGTAACTATGATTTTTAGCATTCTATGGCGATGGTTGCAATGGAATAAAATAGTTAATGTTATACAATTCATGTTGTTTTACACAAGGCATTGTTGCCTGTTGATATCCACCTTAGGCTATATTGTTTCATTTATGGCAGCTTCCATTTACCGTGAATGGTTGCAACGCAGCAAAATAGTCAATGTTATGGACTTTATATATACATATACATATATATACATATATATATATACATACATATATATACATATATATGTACACACACACACACACACACACACACACACACACACACACACACACATATATATATATATATCTGAAGTTAGATGCACATATATACACATTGTTGATTGCACAAAGTACAAAAAAATGCAGAGTAACAAACCAATATATATAAACATATATATACATATATACATATATATATGTACACACACATATATATACATATATATATAAATACACACACACACACACACATATATATATATATATATCTGAAGTTAGATTCACATATATACACATTGTTGATTGCACAAAGAACAAAAAAATGCAGAATAACAAACCAATGCAAAAATATACCCAAGCTAGCCAACAACAATTGACAAAATCTGCATCATGTTAACAATTTTATTTTGTTGCAGACATAGGTAGAAAATGGTTCAATCCATAAAAAGAAGCGAACAAAAAATCACAGTAACAAACCCATGCAAACAATATTCTCTTTTCTTGACAAAACCTTATCAAAAATTGAAAGAATCTAGCCTTCTCAACAGCACCCTATCAAAAATTGAAATCTAGCTTAGGCTATATGGTTTTATTTTTGATAAGGTGTTCCTGAGGAGGCTATATTATTTCAATTTTTGATAGGGTATATTGTTTTATTTTTGATAAGGTGTTGTATATCTGAAGTTAGATGCACATATATACGCATTGTTGATTGCACAAAGCACAAAAAAATGCACAGTAACAAACCAATGCAAAAATATAAGCCAAGCTAGCCAACAACAATCAACAAAAACTACATCATGTTAACAATTTCATTTCGTTGCAAACATAGCCAGAAAATGGAAGCCATAAAAAGAAGCCCACAAAAAATCACAGTAACATTGTTTTATTTTTGATATAAATATATGTATATATATGAAGTTATTGTGATTTATATATATGAAGTTAGATGCAAATATATACGCATTGTTGATTGCACAAAGCACAAAAAAATGCAAAGTAACAAACTAATGCAAAAATATAACCCAAGCTAGCCAACAACAATCGACAAAAACTACATCAGGTTAACAATTTTATTCTGTTGCAAACATAGCCAAAAAAATGGAAGCCATAAAAAGAAGCCCACAAAAAATCACAGTAACAAACCCATGCAAAAAAAAAAAAATTCTGAGCAGAACCTTATCAAAAATTGAAAGAATCTAGCCTTTTCAACAACACCCTATCAAAAATTGAAATAATATAGCCTCTTCAGCAACACCCTATCAAAAATAAAACAAGATAGCCTAAGCTAGAGAACAATAATCAACAATGCGTAATGGAATCAAACATAAACTATATAACATCAACACATTGTTGATTGCACAAAGAACAAAAAAATGCACAATAACAAACCAATGGAAAAATATAACCCAAGCTAGCATACTCTTTTGTTAACAACGCCTTAACGAAAAATTGAAACTCTTCTCAACAGCACCTTTTTGAGAATGAAACAATATATCCCAAGATAGACAATAACAACCAACAAAAACTGCATAACGTTAACAATTTTATTTCGTTCCAAACATAGCCACAAAATAGAAGTCATAAAGAGAAACCCACAAAGATTCACAGTAACAAATCGAAGTAAAAATATACTCATTTCTCAACAAAACCTTATCAAAAATTGAAACAATATAGCCTTCTCAACAACACCTTCTCGAAAATTAATAGTGACAAACTCATCAAAAAATATACTCCTTTCTCAACAAAACCTATCAAAAATTGAAACAATATAGCCTTTTCAACAACACCTTATCAAAAATGAAGCAATAATCAAGATAGAGAACAATAATCAACAATACCTATTGTAATCAAACATAAAGTGCACAACATTAACTATTATTTCATTCCAACCATAACAACAAAATGAAAGCCATAAATCAAACAACATTGGTTTCAACAGTGACCCAGATGGAGAAGCCCACAAAGCCGTAGCCACAAAACCCATGCAAAACGATAGTCACATAACGCCAACCATAAACGAAACAATATTTCTTTTAACAAACAATATAGTCTTTTCTCAATAGCACCTTATTGAAAATTGAAATAATATAGCCTTTTCAACAGAACCTTATCGAAAATGAAACTATATAGCCTAAGCTAGACAACAACAATCTACAAAAACTGCATAACGTCAACAATTATATTTCGTTGCAAACATATCCACAACACGAAAGCCATAAAGAGAAACCCACAGAAAATTGACAGCATCAAACCCATACAAAAATATACTCTTTTCTCAACAGAACCTTATCGAAAATTGAAACAATATAGACTTTTCAATAGCACCTTTTCGAAAATGAAACAATATAGCTTAATCCAGAGAACAATAATCAACAATGCCCAATGGAATCTAACATAAAGTGTATAACATTAACTATTTTATTCTGTTGCAACCATAACCACCAAACGGAAGCCATAAATCAAACAATATTGGTTTGAACACTTACCCAGATGGAGAAACCCACAAAACACAAAAAATCACAGTTATGAACCCATGCAAAACCATAGCCACAAAACACAAACCTTAAACCAAACAATATTCATTTTCACAAACAATATAGTCTTTTCTCAACAGCACCTTATCAAAATTTGAAACAATCAATAGTACCTTATCGCAAATAAAACAATATAGCCTGCCACAAACCTCAAACCACAAATGAAACAATATGACAAACGGTTTTTTCGATATGCACCTTTTCCCACTTGCTTCAAACAAACCTCTTTCGCTAGCTTTCTCCAGGCTGCCTTATTTCTCGAAGCCTGCAAAAAACTGCATAAGCTAAACATTTTTTTCCCGCTGCAAACATAGCCAGAAAACAGAAATCGTAAAGAGAAACCCACAAAAATTCACAATAACAAACCCATGCAAAACCATAGACACAAAACACGAACCATAAACGAAACAATATTTCATTTTTACAAACTATATAGTGTTTTTTCAACAACATCCTATCAAAATTTGAAACAATTAACAGTACCTTATCGGAAATCAAACAATATAGCCTACCATAAACCACGAACCACAAATGAAACAATATCGCAAAGGGTATTTTTGATATGCACCTCTTCCCGCTTGCTTCAAACACACCTCTTCCTGCTAACTTTCCTGCACAAAAATGGGCAAAAAAGTATCACAGACGACACTTTTGTTTTGCTTTTACAACCATTGCCCCATGCAAAAAACAAAAAATAACCTCCAACCACCTTCGCAGAAGTTGCACAAGGCTTGATCAAACTTGCATCCTCATAGAAGCTAACCCTCCTCGCTCACGGCTCTAATAGCAGGTATGGCAACAGAATGACACTAAACAATGCCTTATCAAAAATTACCTAGACATTCTTTATGTTCCCTGAGGCGTTAAATGACAGGTGTTATTACAACCATCACCAGTACATAGAAAGCATACAAAAATTAATGTTGATGTGAACCAACGTTTAATTTTGGCGGTCTTCTCTATCCACGCAGTGGGAAATATGCCACCCTATTCCCAAGCTAGCCAACAATCACCTCTACCACCTTTTTCATGGCCATCAGAAGCCTTAAAAATTGGGAGGTTGACGAAAATTCCAACCAAAGTTTTTTTAAAGAAAAAACCATCCGCCACCTTTTTCACAACCGCTGAAAGACTGAAAAACCAGGGAGGCTGACGAGAATTCCAACCAAAGTTCAAACAAATAGCCTATCGACTAATTACTCCAAGCTATGATAGTTGCAGAATTTAAACTTGCGGTAATATAAAGGGTAAAAGAAACATGCAAGAACTTGAATAATCAACTGAAATACAACATCAATGTTGAATTTCAATGTTAGGTTTTTTTTAATAAGTCTATTCACAACTATTTGGCTTGAACATAATTTATTATATATAACAGTTTTGTAAGAATTATGAGATTTTGTTCATTTAAGTTTGTTTTCCAATATCGACAGCAACATGTTTAAAATATACCAAGAAAAAAAACATGGCAAGAGACTTACCTCAAGGTTTTGCATAAATTGTGTTCTATTGTCAATGATGCTAATAAAAATAAATGGGTAGAGTTTGTAGACATGTTGAAGAGACCCGTATTTCTGAGCAAATGTAATGCCCAAACCCTCTGCTAACTCTTCTTTCTCTTCACCTCATGCCCCTATGTAACTTATTTTCAACTCCTTCCTTACCAATACATTGGTTCCCATTCCAATATCTAAAAAGAATGGAAATCCTAAGTTCTAAAACTCTCCCCTCCCGTTGTTGAATCCTTCATACAATCTCTTCTAGATCTCAATTTGTTAACCTGGATGTGTGCCCCTCTTTGCGCCTACATTATATATTTTTTCTGCATGATATTGCACTTTCTCTATTGCCTGTAATGCATGAGATTATCTCCCCCCTCTCTACCATTCTTGTTCTATTGTACTTCAAAACCGCCCCTTCCCGGCATCCACTCTTCTTTTTTTTTCAGTTCGTGTTCTTGCCTAGAAAGATTAAGTTCAAGAAACCATATATATAGTATTTCCATTATTGTCTTCTCTTTTAAATATTTCTTTCAGTTTCCCAATACCTAATCTTGAAATTAAAATTAATATTTATTTTCATGCATAATATTTATTCACCAATAGTAATAATAAAGAAATAATTTTTTTATTGCATACGAAATATTTATCCTCAGAAAATAATAAGGAAGTCTTTTTAATATTGCAATTTAAATATTTATTCTAAATAAATATTAACGAAATATCACTCACTTGCACATAAAATAATTTTCCTAAATAACAAGGTATTTTAATTTAATTGCAATTAAGTTAATTATTCTAAATAACAAGTATTATCATTTAATTGAAAAAAATGAATTCTCTAATTAAAATATAATTAATTCATTTTGTTTCATTGCACTTTTATTTCACCACCAATTAATTTAATCAAACATTGTAAAATACGAACCATAAAAATAGGGGTTGTGACATCCTTCCTGTTGATGGTCAAAACAGCACAACAACATTAAACAGAATATTACTATTCTATTTCTCCTGAAAGAGAAAGACAACATATAGGAATCTAACTCCCAAGGTCCTGGTAGTTGGTTCTCAACTGTGCTGATATTGCTCAATGGTCAATGTGATTGTAATGTTCAAGGGGCCTTTGCTGGTAATAAAGAACAAGAATGCATAACATCAGGTAGTCTACGTTTGGGGGGTTTTAAACAAAAGAAAAAGATGAAACAGAGCTTTAAATCAGAGAAATATGAATAAAATCCTTATGTATCCAGACATGTAGATCAACAATGAGTGTTCATTTTACTTAACCACAACTACAGCAAGATGCAATCCATAGAATCAACTACGCTACTGCATACATCCATAATGCTAATTCAGATATCATCAATGTTCACCAACCTTGCTTCTAACAAATCATTCACTCATCATTCAAAACACAGATCAAATGAAATACCATAACAATCTAATTCACAGATAATCCAATGATATGACCTTGAATCCAGTTCCTTCTATTGATTTTCATCAAATAAAGAACAATTAAGCACAGCAAAACACTGGCGTATGGATTAATCATATATCATTAACCTTATCCAAAAATTGATCCAAACTTTAAAAGTCTTGACATGAAAACATATGAGAACTTGTAAAACCGAGCTTTTTTTACTAAACTGTTCAGAGTATCTTTCTAAAACATTAAAAATCCTAGATCTAGTTTTTATCTTCTATTCGCAGGTGGCTAATCTTTCTTCAATTCGCCGACCTTTACAAAGTAGATTCTAATAGTACATATACAGTTCGCATGCACGAATTTCTCAATCATTAATCCAGATCCACAATTCATGGGGTCGGAACTGAACATAGAAGTGAACCTTAGAACCCATTTTCAAGGCTGATTACATCATTGTAAGAAGGAGAATCTGATACTTCAAGAAGAAGATGAAGTACACGGATCAGACTTAGAGTAGAGCTTATGTCAACATCCACAGAAAGGGGAGAAGAACAAATGGCGTATGACACCGAGAGTCAATTACTTTTGCATTGAATGCTCCTGAATGTACTCATCGTAACTGGAGAATATATGCTGAAGAGTATCCAAATCCGGGCCATCCAACCAGTCACCTTCAAATTTGATTCTTTTAAACTCCGCAGAAACCAAACTTTGTGTCTCCTTTAGCTCGATCAGCTCCTTTCTGGCAGTTCTTATCTCTTCCCAAATATCCATAAACTAATCAAGTAATAAACTCTCCCCATCATCTCCCTTTTGCATGATTTCCTCAAACCTGCCCCTCCATTTCTCCCTTAGTTTATCCAAAGATAGGCCTTCTTTGTTTGAGGAATCTATGTTGATTATAACGGCTACCACTGCCTCAAACTCAACCATCTGTCGATTCAAGTCCTTATTCATTTCTTGGACTTCTTTTTGATGTGCATGCATAGCCTTAGATTTATATCTTATGATACTCGCAGTTTTCTCCACAAAATCTTCATTACCTTGCTCAAGAATTGAATATTCTAATAAGGTGGATTTGGGCACTTTACTGATATCCTTCAACCTTTTAACATATTCCTTGTATTCACCATCTTGCTTGTCCAAATCCTTACCTTGCTGATCTAGATCTTCTGCTAACTTGAGAGCAGCTTTATGAATCTTAGAGCCTTCAACAAGAATATCATCAACCTCCCAATTGAGCTTATCCAACCATTTATCCATCATTCCCACCTTGCTTTTCATCTGAATCAAATCATCAGCTTCCCTCTTTGTTAACAAGATTGGGAATTCAGAAGGTGCAGCCTGTTGAGAAATGGGACTAGAAACATCCTTCAAGAAACCATGAAGCTGATCCAATTGAGCCTTAAGCTCATCTTTCCTTTGCTTGTCCTTGATCATCTGGGTTTTGGTTGAAGAGGCCACAATATCAATCAAGCTCATTTGTTGATTCCTTGTAGGCTTTCCCAAATTTACCGCTCCCAACTGATAATCAGTCATTTGCATGTCATCGCGGTTCTTTTCCATTACAGGAATGGCACATTCAGCAGTGATCTCTCTGGCCTTAGTGAGCCTAGTGGAGTGAAGAACCCGGAACTTCTTCTTTGGCTTCTCTTTCCCAATTTATTTCATCACTTCTTCCCAGTTCAACAACGGCGGTTGAACAACTTGTTTTCTCTCCAAATCCAACTTTACCCAAGTAGGAGCAATAGGGGTGGTGGCTGCCTGAGCTGAAGAGGAAGCAACAGTGGTGGAAGATAGGGGTTGCAACAATGTAAGCTCTGGTTGAGAATCAACCTCCTGCACATTTTGTTGGTCACCTTGCTCCCCTTCCCGTGCTAGATTTTTGGCTTCCTCTCTATCCTTCTGATCTTGTAAACTCTTAGCCTCCAACTCTTTCCTTAAGCATTCTTCTTCTTCTTTCTTCTTTTCTATCATTTCATCTCGCTGCCTTTTCAACGTTTCAACATAATCCCATGCTTCCTTGGATTTCTTTGCATGTTCAGCCATCTCAGCAGCCTCATGTTCCCTTTTCAGGCATTCTTGCTCTTCTCTCTTTCTATAGGCCTCCTCTTGTTCCTTGAGTTTAGCTTCAACAGCTTCCTTTTCTCTTCTTTGTTGAGCTTTTTCCTCTTCAAGATCATGAATTTTCTACTGCAATACCAACCTATCCCTTTCTTCTTGAAGTTTGAGTTCTTGCTCCTTTTGTTGTTGTTGTTGAGCTAACTCATCGGCCTTCACTTTATCTTCTAACTCCTTTTGCTTGGCCGCCAACTCAGATTGTGCTCTGGCCCCTTCTTCTTGTAGCTTAGCTGATGCCTCAGCCTGTGCTTTAGCATCGGCCTCTCTTTTTGCCTCCTCAAAGAGTTTCCACTGATCCTCTTCAGTCAACATGTGTTCAGTGCCCACATCATCTGTCATATCCAAAGATGTTGATACATGATGCTCTTTATCCAAGGGAGTCTTTTCTAAATCTGTTTCTATATTATGTATCTCCACCTCATCCTCCATTTGCCTCAAGGCTTCTACTTCACCATGAAGAGCTTCCATTGGTGATTCATGACCTAACTCCTATGTATCAAAGGGCTGAGTAGGTACCTCTTTTGTAGCGGATGTAGAAACAGCTCCCTCTGCAGTTGTTTCATCTTCATGCACCTCTGAAAAGTCCTGAGGAACCTCCTCATCTTCTTGCTGCTTAGAAGGAAAAAACTCTAAGGGTTCCTTAGGCGCCACCCTTCTTTTTACCCTTTTGTACCCCTGGGTGGTACCAGCCTTTCTCTTCTTAGATGATGATGCCTCAGCCTGATTAACCCTTAAAATTACCCATTGGATACTCCTATCAAGCACTAGTCTAGCAATCTGCATTATATCAATTGTCTCATCTACACTCCAATCAACTGGATCAAGATCCTTAGTTCCAATATTATCTGCATCATATCCGGGATCCAAAACTATCCAATCATCAGATAATGTATCAAGAATATCTTCCTTTATCCCAAACTCAATCATGAGTGGGATAGATATCCTTTCATAATTTTTCTTCCTAAGATCATAATCATCCTGCAAGTCCACCCAAAAATCTTCCAATATATTGAAGTGCTTCTCAAAGACACTGGGGAGCAAAGCCCTCATCTTGTGCTTTGGATCATAGTACTTCCTAGCAGTGTACAATCCCAACCTCAGATAAACTAATTCATCACAAACAGCCTTACCTGCCTAAATGTGTGGACAACAAAAGGCTCCTAGCTTCATTGGAAACTTGTGGTAGCCAGTCTTATGTTTGTTGCTAAACTGGAGGTTTGCAGCCAAGGCTTGATAAATAAATTCCATTAAGATGATTCTATCACCACAACACCTGGGTAGCAAATGGGGATGACCATCGAAGCCTGCTAACCTGAAGTAAGTGAATGTGGGGTACTGGATAAACCAATGTCCCCATTCATTCACAAAAGCCATTGCCTCCCTGCTAAGTCTATACCCAGCATCACCATTAAGTTTATTGATAATGACATAAAGAAAGGCATCATTTACCCTTCTACAATATTGCTCAGATGCCTACAAGGTGAGCTAGTCATAATGCTCCCACACCTTCTTTTGTCCTTGGGCTTCTCCCAATATACCCACTGTTCGAAGTCCAGGAAAGATCCCCACTCGGGCAGCTGCATAGACTACATAGGAGGTCATAAAGAAACGCTTGGTTTCTCTCACCCTTATCATCTAATTGTGAATGCTATCAGACACTATCATTGACCAATCAAATTGTTGCCTCCCATCCAAAATAGATTGGATAAAAGGAAACATCCATTCCTTAAATAGTGAAGCATCTCTCTTCCCAAACACCCTAGACAGGAACATGATTATATCTCCAATTTCTTTACTAAAATCCACCCTCTTAGGCTGGTCTGGAAGCTTAGTCAAAGATTTCTTCTCCACTCTCATCCAAGTCTTATTCATGTAGAGTCTATTTCTCTCCTTGTTATCACTGTAAAGCTTCAGAGCCTCTGCCTCATTTAGTTGTCTAGGATTCTTGGGATCAGGCATATGAAACAGGAATTTGATCATTAGGGGTGTGAAGTCAATAATGACATTGCCCTTCACATCCACACACTGCCTAGTAGCAGGGTTATATGCTCCAGCTGCTGCAAGAATCAACTCTGGGCATTGAACAGATAGAGGGAAGAGTGCAACATGTGCCAACCCGGATTGAACAATCCTTTATGTCCTTGGTGTGACTTGCTCCTCAATGAAAGTCTCCTCAAGCAATTCTTCATAGTTGAAAGGACCCAAATTGGTGTCAGTGATGTCAGTCCAATCAGAATCAATTTTGCTAGCTGTCAGGACGGCCTCCCTGTGCTTACATCTCAAGGTATATGGGAGTTGTTCCACTTTGATCTTCTTTGGCCTAGATCCCTGCCATGAAGTTTCCCCTGGTTGGCTCCTTTGAGAGGCCTCATCTGATACTCCTGACATCTTCTTCTACCTGTAGCAATTTCCTGTATTAGATGAACAAAGCATCTAAGTTAGTCAATCATAACGTCATTACTCCATCCTCCTAAGATAACACTTGGTCCAATTATGCCTTTATCGAAGGTGGGACAGTAGAATCATCAGGCATAGACAATGTTTAACAATGTGTGGCAGGGCTGGGACGGGAACCAAAACATGCTTGGGAGCGGGACCTAGACAGGAACTAGACAAAACATAGTTACCAAGTTCAGATTCCTCCCCGGACCCGGTTTCGACAAAGAGTAAAGACACTGACATCATAACAAGGAATGGGAACAGATCAGAGACAAAGTCAGAGTCGAGGCCGGGAACGAGAATCAAACCAGAAACAAAAGATAGCTACTAAGTTCAACTTTCTCCCTGAACCCCCTTCCGACTAGAGTAAAGATAGTCATTATAATGAGGAACGGGAACGAGTAAAACCAACCAATGACGAGCCCTCAAAACAAGAAGGTCACATGGGCCCCAACGGAAACTAGCAAAGGCCTAATTTAGACAACCAACAACCCTTTTGTACAGAAGTCATAAAAACCCATGAACAACCAAAACTGCAAAACCCTAACTCGCCTGCTACCCTATTTCCAAAACTAGGGCACAATGAGAAATCGGTACGAAGAACCCGAAACCAAAGTGATAAAACCATAACAGGGTTTCAAAACAGAAAAGCATTAGCCAAGCAAGGAAACCCCTTCAAAATCGCAACCCTAGTCAAAACCAGAAGCGCACAAACGAACCCTGTCACGAAAGCGACAGCCAAACCAAACGACAAAACAAAAAGCGACAAACGGAAAGCCAACGAAACAAAACAGAAAAAGGACAGAAAAGAAAGAAAGAACCGAACAGACTAAACAAAAAGAACAGAAACAAAGACCAAACCAAACGAACAAAACAAAACGACACAAACAGAAAAACAAACGGAAGAAAGAAAAGCAAAAGAAACCTACCTCGAAAACGCTCCTTAGGACTGAACGGAAATTTGCCAAGATTTGCTCCGCAATTCGCCCCCGCGATCAAATCTATTCTCTGAAGAGTTTCCTGGCCATAATTTTCTCAAACACTTCGTATAATAATAATGAGGCGGTTTAAGCATAATTACACCTTTAATCAATAATTCGCGCGTGCGAACAGGCTGCATTTAATGCCATAAATGGGGTAGATCGGGGGCGGAGCCAATGACACAAACAAGCAGTTAAGTCAAGTCAACGGAACATCAAAAGGAAGGCGGACGTGGAGCTGGGTCGGGAAGTTGATAAAGGAACTAAACCAAGTTCCATATTCCATTTCCAATCCCGGATCCGGTCCCGACTCCGACCAAAGACAACAAACAAGACAGAGATGGGATCGAAAAGAAAACTGGAATGAAACTTTTACAAAGTTCAAAGTTCCATTCTGATTCCATCTGCGATCCCGACAAAAGCAACGAACAACAAAAGAAGAAGAAAAGTGGGACTGGAGCGAACATCGGACTCAGCCCGAACAACAAAGAGCAAGGAAGAAAAAGAAAGCAGAAGCGGAGTCGGGACGAGAATACAAAAATGGAAAATTGAAACTTCCCAGTTTGAGTTCCAATCCCGGATCCGATCCCACAAGAGCAAACAAACAAAACGAAAGAAAATGACCAACATAAGGACAAATAAACCCAAGTGTTAGTAAAAAAACAACCAATACAACAAAAACAACACAAAAGAGAAGGCGGAGTCGGAGTCGGGACCGTATCCGAACTAGGAACCTTGACATGGTTCCATGTCTTGATTTAGTCTCGGACCCGCCTCTGCCAGAACAAAAGACAGACTTAGGAGCAAAAAACAAAGAACTCCTAAGACCCAACCAAACAACCAAAGACACCCAAAACAAAAGACAAAAAGGGGGACCCATTTTTATTTCAACATAAAACAAAATGGGGTGGTTATGCAAGGCATAACACTTCCCCCTTAAAGAATCATCGTCTCGATGATCAACTTAACTAAAGATAAAATTGTCATACCTACTTAATTATGTTTTACCTTAATGTCAAAAACACCTCACCTGACAAAGATATCGTTTACTTCAAACACCTATTTGTTCATAACAACAAAATTTATTGTGGCTAGCATCCATACACTTACACACCTCGTTAGCACATCATGGCTTCATCAATTCACTCTATTTACCTTATATAATAAAAGCATACATCTAATTCATTTATTTCATACAATCTTCTATATCTTATTCAAATCTTTTTCATATTCCACGATATTTACCAATAAAAATAAATAGTTATGTTCATTTTGTCAACATGCCTACTCATATGCAATGTTAGAATAATTGCCTCTATGATGGTAAACAAGCATCCCATACTGATTGTTATCATCATTAGCGAATTAAAATACTAACAAAAGAAAATTTTCAACAACATAAAAGATAAGAAGATCAACGAGTTACAAAAGATCATCAACATGATTAGAAACATCAAAGATAAGAAGATCACTTACTAATACAAAAGGTTCAAGTTGATTACCATAGCACCTAGAATACCAGATGTTAGGAGGATCATCAAGAGCTCAATCCTGATTCAACCAGTTACTAAATTTTACATCAAAAGGTAAATCTCAATCTATAATTGGAAAAGTAAATTTCTTTTAACAAGGATATTCGTAAATATATGATACGCATAATCCTTTAACTTTTTACAAATGCAACAAGAGTGCATCCAAGAGAAGTGCATTACATCAATTGACTAAACAAGTCATAGAAAGATCCATGCAATGATACATATCAAGTTTCTGAATTACATAAAGAAAAGAAAACATTTGATCAATCTTCAGTTGCCATAACCTAGTGGTCTTCTGCAAGAGGAAGGTCAAGAGCATGGTTAAGGTGTTTTTCCCACCCAACCATGAAGCATAACACTTCCCCGAGATTTTTCCTAACTCGAAGAATACCCAACCCTACATGAGGCACCTAGAAACCAATAATAATAGGGCAAGAGGAAAACTCTTGATGCATGTGTGATTCCTTATACGCACTCTTATACTAGAATGAACACATTTCTTGCATACAAGATGTGGCAAAGAAACATATAAAAATTCTAGGCATTCATTATCCATCTATTTCAATGGTACAACTCGCTTTGGCCAAAGCATATATACAAAATTTGGTTGATCTTGGAAAAGAAGATCACCTTCTCTATTAACCCACATTTGGCATCATGTCCCAGAAGGTAAGCTTAAAATATATCACACACAACACATTCAAAAAGAAAAGTCAAATTGCATAGAATAAGGACCACATGATATTATAGTGCATAACATGCTCAAGTGCACATAGAATGAATAATTAACAAACAAGAATACATAAACCCCTAGTGCCTAACTCGCACAAGGTATGAATACATAATTTACTTGTAGTGCCTCACTCGCACAAATATGTAACATGTCTCGTATACAATGTGCATTACTCATTCAAGTTTTCATACAATGAATATATGGTAAGTGCATCTCTCGCACAAGTGCATCGCTCGCACAAAGGTAAAATATGGATAAAAAGAGTGATCCACAATGAGTATCAAAAGTATATCACAGACACAAATACGGAATACAATAATTACAAAAGTGCTTTATCCGCATGAAGGAATCAAGAAATTACTCTAGTGCATCACTCGCACAAGAACAACAATAATATGAAAAATGCATCACTCACATTAGTATAGTGAACATTTCTCATTCAAGTATGGATATAAGTAAAGTTAAGGCAACAATTTTCTATGATAAGCATACAATCATTGATAACAATGTGTCATTCACATAGAGCATGAGAAGTGCATTATTGCACTAGTATCATTCTCATATAGTACATATGTACAAGTACTTTCACTAAAAACAATCATGCATATAAGATTCATCATCTCAATCACTTTTGCCTTGTCTAATAGAGAGATCAAGTTATTTATCAAATCAACTTCTATCATGAATTACCAATGAATATTCTCAAGACATTAGAACCTTGCATTCTCGAAAGATCCTCATGGATTCAACTAGATCCCAAATCCTATAAGAATAAGATGTTGCTCAGCAATCAACTTGCCTAAAGCCTAGTACTAATACAAACATTCTCGCCTTTAAAACATATTTCTTAGGTTTCCTACCTTCAAGAAGGTTTAATCCAATATTTATCTATTATTATCCACTTTATTTTTTTTATAGGTGATTTTCCTTCTTCCTCTCATTAGAAAGTTCTTCTTTTCTTCTCCCTCTATATCTTATCACTTCATTCATCCTTCACGTCATTAAAGAGATCTATCTTCATAATATACTTCTCTTATTAATTCAATTTTATTGCGACATCATCATTCAAGGGTTGTCACCATATACTATCCATCTTGGATTACTTCAAATAGTCACCATCACTCTTACTAGAAATTCTTATGAAATTGCATCTAAGGCGAAGGTGTCTCACACCTCTAGAGTTCCTTGAATAATCAAACTATGCCTAGACTTCTAATCAGTTCCAACCATCCATCTAAGAATCACCCATAACTAGGGTTCTTAATTCTATACAACAGGTTCATATACTACAATGCAACCTAAGTAGAGAAGACTCAGGGCCCGTGTGTTGAACCTAAGCAGTCTGATACCAAAATGTAAGGCTCAATAATAAATCATTTACTAATTATATTTCTTAATTTCCAAAATAATTTAATAAAATAAATTAATTATAAAAGATGTGGAATAAGAAGAATAATAAAATTACTTTCATCACTAAATTCAAATGGAATAACATACATCAATCAATCAAAGTATACTAAAACAAAGTTGTGCCTTCATTAGATTTAGCCATGTTGGCTTACTCATGAATTGTCATCATCTCAGCAATACATGTAAAAAATGTAATGCAAATTAAGGAAATAACAAGATCATAAATGCAACCACAATAGAACCATAACACAAAGAATTTTCATGAGTGGAAAACCCTCGTAGGGATGAAAAACCACTCGTAAAAGTGCCTCACTAGCAGAGCCTTACTGGCTACAAAATCTCGATGGTTACAAGATGCCTCACTAGCAACAATCATAATTTCTTGTTGACATGACCATTCATTATATAGTTCTGGATTGTAATGCCCAAAACTTTCTACCGCAAACTCATCTAAATTTCATAACACAAACTTCAAATTTACAATCACAACACAAGACCAACTCACCACTTATCTCACAATAGTTTAGTAAATACATAAAATAGTCCACAAAGGACTTGAACCAATACTCTTTTGGTTGACAATAATGTATATCATCAAAGCTCTCAAATCATAAGATACTTATAATTAGGGTAAACAAAATATTATCATTGGTACACCCATAAGACCTCACAATAATTTCAAAAACAAAGGATGATATAGTCTACGCTCACATAAAATATAGTATTATCCCATACAAGTAAAAATGACCTATTCTTAGTAGAAGATATTATATCAATGATTTCACATAAAATATCATCACTTACACACAATTATATAGTTTTCTCAAGAAAAGCTCAACAAAGAATAGATACACAAACTCTCTAGGTAATTTCATTTAAGAACAACAGTATAGGTGGACACTGATTATGTAGAAAACATAAACAATACTCAAGCACACACAGCCACTATAAGTCTATAACAATCTACTATCTTAATTGTTGAAGCGGATCTAATTAAGAAAGGAAAAAAATGATAATAAATTGAAGAGTGTGCCAGAAGAGGTACCATCTTCTTCATTCCCTGATAATCTTCCTTCTGGTTCATTTGATATAGTTGATTCTTGTAAGAATACCAAAATTCAAATTTCATAGGCTGAATATTTGAGACTCAATCCCTCAGAATTGGATAGGTTGGTCAGATATGTTAAACAATAATCCTCACCACCTCAATGTAATGCTCAAACCTCTAGTGAAAATGAAGTCTACCTTGAAAACTAGATTTGTTCTAATGCTATTGATAAGCCTTCAAGTTCAGAAAACCCATTCACGAAACCTAAACCTTTTTATATATCATTATACATTGTTAGTTTTAGGTTAAGTAATTGTATCATTGATTCTAGAGCTTCTAAAAATGTGATGCATGTCCAGATAGCTAAATCTTTAGGGTTATCTTATACCTCCTCCCAAGGAAAATGTTATTCCATGGATGGGTCACCAGTTCCAATCATAGGCGAAATCAAAGATGCTCAAGTAGCCCTAGCTACTTTTCCCAAAAAGAGATTAAAACTAACCATATTGGTTGCTAACATTCCAGCAAGTTACGACATGCTTTTGAGCAGGAGTTTTTGTAAAGATTTAGGTGGAGAGATACAAATGGATTGGTCTCATGCCTTGATACCTCTAGATGGAAATAAAATACGCCTGAATCTTGAACCTAAAGCCAAATTCATTGTCTTAAAGTCTGGTGATCCGAGAGCAGACATTTTGTTTGTTGAAACAAGACTAGGAACTTACATGTGCACTTCTGACCATGGAGAAGGTTCAAATCTTATCAGCCCTAATTTAATCAATGAATTGTGGACACTAGAATTTGATGGAAGTTGTGCTAATATAGGGTCAGGCGCTAGTGTAGTTCTAATTTCTCCTGATGGTTATAAATTTCCTTTTGCTTTCAAATTGGAGTTTTCCAATACTAATAATACAGCCGAGTATGAAGCTCTATTGCTTGGTCTAAGTGTGGCTAAAGAAAAAGGTATCAAATAGTTGAGGGTTGTAGGAGATGCATAATTGGTGGTGAAACAGGTGGGGAAAATTTACAATGTGAAAAACAATCGGCTTAAGAACTATAGGAATAGAGTTTGGGATTGTATAGAAGATTTTGATGCTTTTTCTATAGAGTCTGTTCCAAGGGAGCAAAATACTAGGGCTGATTCTTTAGCAATCTCAACGTCATTACTCTTGCCTCATCCAAATTTCAAAGATGAATCCTATAGAATTGAAATTGTATATAGACCTAGTGTCCCTGATAATGTCAATCATTACCAAGTGTTCAATAATGATCAGCAAATTATTGAGTTTTTGGAGAAGGCTGAAGCTTTTGCTCACATTTAATTTGAGGGTAGTGATGATAAAAGTGGTGATGTTTTGGAAGGTGATATCGTTGCCCCTAATGGAAAGAGACGAAGATTATCCAGTTAAAGGGTAATAAGATTCCAAAAGGATTAGTTTCCCTAGAACATTTATTTGGCAAACATGACCAGTATTTGAAAAAAAAAAAGTCTCAGTTGAAGCATCTGTTGAATATGACAAGGTGAACGTTGGTACAAATGATGATCCTAAGATCATCTGTATTGGAAAGTGTTGTTCCTAGGAAGAGAGAGAGAGAGAGAGAGAGAGAGAGATTGATTTCCCTACTGACACGCTATAAGGATGTCTTTGCATGGTACTATGCAGATTTAAAGAAGTTTAGAAATGGAGAATTTCAGCACAAGATTTCACTGAAACCTGGTGCCACACCTTACCGGCAGAAACAATGGACTTATAATCCCAAAGTTGTACTCCTCTGAATGAGCAAGGTATTGAAGCTCCTATCTCTTTTATGAGTACTCCTCTGAAGAAATATGAACTCAAATATTCACCACTTCAAAAACATGCATATGTTGTGAAAGCACTCAAGAGCTTCAATTTCTATATTCTTCATTCTCATACTACTGTTTTTGTTCCCGAAACTGTTGTAAAAAGCATTCTTACTTAGCAAGACATTGGATGCAACAAGAGAGGATCTTGGATAGCCCAGATTGAAGAATATGATCTAGACATTAATCCCACCAATTTGGTTAGGGGAAATGGTCTGGCTAAAATGATTGTTGAGAGTAAATCTGATGAAGAAGGAGATTTACCATTGGTATTATTCACGAGCACAACAAATAACTGGTTTTCTGATATTTCTTTCTTCTTAACTTATGGTGACTGTCCATCACATTTGTCATCAAAAGAGAAGAGAAATTTGAAGCTTAAAGCAAAAAGTATGTACTTTCGGAAAGAAACCTATAAAAAAAAGGTGTGGATGGAACTTTTCTAAGATGTGTTGATAAAGAGCAGCAGAAAAGATTGTTGGAAGCCTTTCATGGTGAAGCATGCGGTGGACATTTTTTGGCTTCTGTGACAGCTTTTAAAATCCTGCGTCATAGATTTTATTGGCCAGGTATGTTTAAGGATACATTTAACTAGGTGTCGAAATGTGAAAAATGTTTAAAATTCATTGGTAGACCACAGCTTGCTACTTTACCTTTGAGACCTGTTGTAATTGATGGACCCTTTCAACAATGGGGTCTGGATTTCATTGGGCCAATCAATCCTAGCTCTAGTGCAGGACATACACACATACTAACTACTATAGATTATTTCACCAAGTGGGTGGAAGCTATCCCAGTGAAGAACACTACCACTGAAGTAGTGTGTAATTTCCTGAAGGAGAATATCTTGGTAAGGTTTGAAGTTCCTAAGAAGATTGTTGTTGATAATGCTAGCTCATTTTCTTCTGTTGAGATCACTCTTTTATGTTATGATTATGGTATTTTCCTTGCTCATTCATTTGATTATTATCCACAAGGCAATGGGCAATCCGAGTCAAGCAATAAAAACCTAATCTCCATCATTAAGAAACTAGTCGATGAAAATAAAAGAGGGTGGCATAAAAAGTTATACGATGCATTATGGGCTAATAGAATTGCATGAAAAAGTGCTATTGGAATGTCTCCTTTTCAATTAGTATATGGCATTGATAGCACTCTGCCCACACCATTGGAGATTTCGGCACTTGATTTACACAAGGTTATTGAAGATGGGAAATTCTAGGATGCCTTAGAAAAATGGATCATGTATTTGAACAAGCTGACAGAGGAAAGAGAGATTGTGGTAGATAAGATCACCAAGCATTAGCAGATGGTAAAAAAGGTTTTTGACAGAAGAGCTAGACAAAGAGACTTTGTTGAATTGGTGATTCAGTTCTTCTTTCGGATAGGAGAAGGGAGCCAAAAGGAGCACATAAGAAATTTGATTCTCTGTGGAGAGTACCTTTCCTGATCAAGGAGCTCATTGGTGATCATGCTTTCCGATTGGCTTATCTTGATGGTACTATTCTGCCTCTTGCCTACAATGGGAAAGATTTGAAATTACTTGATTAATCATTTGTTGGGTTTGTCCCTGTACATAGCTTTTTCTCTTTGTTTTGTTTGTTGGTTCGGTTTTGGCTTGTTTGGTTTTTGACTCCATTTCCCAATGAATAAGGCTTTATGTCATGTTTCTGGATTTTGTGCATCCTGTCAGTCCTAGTCCCCATTCAGAGCCAATGTTACTCATAAATATACTATGTATCATGTGTTTTAATTATGTCCCCTTTCCCACACTTTCTGCTTAAGTTAAAGGCCTTCATATTCATTTTTATTCCTTGCCGCGGTTTTCCCTAAGTTCCTAACCCTTTGTTGCGTGTTCTTCAAGTTTCCAAACTTATTTCTTGGGCGCTCCTTGTTATTGTTCCTTTTCGTTAGGTTTGTGTTTTTCTTAACTTTTTGATGGCCCGACTTATTATCTTTTGTAGCGTCAAGTGTATAGTCGATGAGTTGGAGGTTCTCAAAACTTCATAACTCCCAACTTTGTGTTATTAAGTTTCAGTTTTCCGCAACAAAGAGGTTTGTTGTTTGTTTTGCAGGTTTCGAGGCACCATTTTGCATTTAATAAGGCATACGGTACAGCCTAAATATGTCTTATCAAAGTTTTTTTAAGGCACGCAAACCTTAGGGTTTTCATTATTGCAAAATAAAATAATGTGACGTATTAATTCAGCATCAAATGCACGTCTTGTCATTTTACATGGCTTAAGGTGGTGAGAACTTATTTGTTAAAAATTTGGTTGTACATCTACCTACTGCTATTATTTCTTTAGGAATTCAAGCATTTCTTTAAGCGTCGTGAACTCATGCAGTCTGAAATTGAAAATCGTTGGCTCAGTGTGAGAGATACAGAGCTAGGAATTTTTAAATTGGAAGAATTTTGGGCACGTTTAGAAAGTAAAGAAAAGTTTGTTGTAGACGCGAAGGTGCTCGAAAGTGGATTAGCTCACGTTGGGGGTTTTCCAAAAGTCGTGTTGAGCGTAGACCTAATTGTTGCATGTGAAAGAAGGTACATTCCAGAAACTTTGGAAATCAAGGTTGTGGACAGGTCCATTGTTGCTAAAATTTCCCCTGAAGTCATTTCCCAGGCATTGAGAATTCCAAAAAAGGCACCTATAAAAGAAATGTTTGTTGTAGCAGCTAACGAATTTTTCAGGGTTAATGAAGCCTGGTGTAAAAATGCTATGGCCAAAGGATGGTTAAAGTTAGAGAAAAGAGGTAAGTCCCAGTTACCCAATAAACTTAAAAGGGTGCAATTTAAAGTGGAAATTACCACATTGTCGGGAATGCAAAAATTGAACTATTTGAAGACTGGATGTGTCATTTTATTTTGGTTATCTGTGATGATGATGTATTTATCGATTGGGCTAAGATAATTTTCTTTCATCTACATGAACAATTAGTCAATTTTCAAAATCCTGCCACTTTCCATCTGTGTTCTTGCTTGATATATATCATCGCCAGTCGGAGATCTTTCTAGCCAAGATTGAAACCACAAGTATTGTCAACTTTAAAAACATGCATATGTTGTTGTGATAGCACTCAAGAGCTTCAGGTTCTATATTCTTCATTCTCATACTACTATTTTTGTTCCTGAGACTGTTGTGAAAAGCATTCTTACTCAGCAAGATATTGGATGCAACAAGAGAGGATCTTGGATATCCCAGATTCAAGAATATGATCTGGACATTAATCCCACCAATTTGGTTAGGGGAAATGGTCAGGCTAAAATGATTGTTGAAAGAAATCTGATGAAGAAGGAGATTTACCATTGGTGTTATTCACGAGCACAACAAATAACTGGTTTTCTGATATTTCTTTCTTCTTAACTTATGGTGACTGTCCATCGCATTTGTCATCAAAAGAGAAGAGAAATTTGAAGCTTAAAGCAAACAAGTATGTACTTTGGGAAGGGAACCTATATAAAAAAAGGTGTGGATGGAACTTTTCTATGATGTGTTGATAAAGAAAAGCAGAAAATATTGTTGGAAGTCTTTCATGGTGAAGCATGCGTTGGACATTTTTCGGCTTCTGTGACAGCTTTTAAAATCCTATGTCATAGATTTTATTGGCCAGGTATGTTTAAGGATGCATATAACTGGGTGTCGAAATGTGAAAAGTGTTTAAAATTCATTGGTAGACCACAACATGCTACTTTACCTTTGAGACCTGTTGTAATTGATGAACCCTTTCAACAATGGGATCTAGATTTCATTGGGCCAATCAATCCTAGCTCTAGTGCAGGACAAACACACATACTGACTACTATAGATTATTTCACCAAGTGGGTGGAAGCTATCCCAGTGAAGAACACTACCACTGAAGTAGTGTGTAATTTCCTGAAGGAGAATATCTTGGTAAGGTTTGAAGTTCCTAAGAATATTGTTGTTGATAATGCTAGCTCATTTTCTTCTATTGAGATCACTCTTTTCTATTATGATTATGGTATTTTCCTTGCTCATTCATTTGATTATTATCCACAAGGCAACGGGCAATCCGAGTCAAGCAATAAAAACCTAATCTCCATCATTAAGAAACTGGTCGATGAAAATAAAAGAGGGTGGCATAAAAAGTTATACGATGCATTATGGGCTAATAGAATTGCATGCAAAAGTGCTATTGGAATGTCTCCTTTTCAATTAGTATATGGCATTGATAGCACTCTGCCCACACCATTGGAGATTTCGGCACTTGATTTACACAAGGTTATTGAAGATGGGAAATTCTAGGATGCCTTAGAAAAATGGATCATGTATTTGAACAAGCTGACAGAGGAAAGAGAGATTGTGGTAGATAAGATCACCAAGCATTAGCAGATGGTAAAAAAGGTTTTTGACAGAAGAGCTAGACAAAGAGACTTTGTTGAATTGGTGATTCAGTTCTTCTTTCGGATAGGAGAAGGGAGCCAAAAGGAGCACATAAGAAATTTGATTCTCTGTGGAGAGTACCTTTCCTGATCAAGGAGCTCGTTGGTGATCATGCTTTCCGATTGGCTTATCTTGATGGTACTATTCTGCCTCTTGCCTACAATGGGCAAGATTTGAAATTACTTGATTAATCATTTGTTGGGTTTGTCCCTGTACATAGCTTTTTCTCTTTGTTTTGTTTGTTGGTTCGGTTTTGGCTTGTTTGGTTTTTGACTCCATTTCCCAATGAATAAGGCTTTATGTCATGTTTCTGGATTTTGTGCATCCTGTCAGTCCTAGTCCCCATTCAGAGCCAATGTTACTCATAAATATACTATGTATCATGTGTTTTAATTATGTCCCCTTTCCCGCACTTTCTGCTTAAGTTAAAGGCCTTCATATTCATTTTTATTCCTTGCCGCGGTTTTCCCTAAGTTCCTAACCCTTTGTCGCGTGTTCTTCAAGTTTCAAAACTTATTTCTTGGGCGCTCCTTGTTATTGTTCCTTTTCGTCGGGTTTGTGTTTTTCTTAACTTTCTGATGGCCCGACTTATTATCTTTTGTAGCGTCAAGTGTATAGTCGATGAGTTGGAGGTTCTCAAAACTTCATAACTCCCAACTTTGTGTTATTAAGTTTCGGTTTTCCGCAACAAAGAGGTTTGTTGTTCGTTTTGCAGGTTTCGAGGCACCATTTTGCATTTAATAAGGCGTACGGTACAGCCTAAATATGTCTTATCAAAGTTTTTTTAAGGCACGCAAACCTTAGGGTTTTCATTATTGCAAAATAAAATAATGTGACGTATTAATTCAGCATCAAATGCACGTCTTGTCATTTTACATGGCTTAAGGTGGTGAGAACTTATTTGTTAAAAATTTGGTTGTACATCTACCTGCTGCTATTATTTCTTTAGGAATTCAAGTGTTTCTTTAAGCGTCGTGAGCTCATGTAGTCTGAAATTGAAAATCGTTGGCTCGGTGTGAGAGATACAGAGCTGGGAATTTTTAAATTGGAAGAATTCTGGGCACGTTTAGAAAGTAAAGAAAAGTCTATTGTAGACGCGAAGGTGCTCGAAAGTGGATTAGCTCATGTTGGGGGTTTTCCAAAAGTCATGTTGAGCATAGGCCTAATTGTTGCATGTGCAAGAAGGTACATTCTAGAAACTTGGGAAATCAAGGTTGTCGATGGGTCCATTGTTGCTAAAATTTCCCCTGAAGTCATTTCCCAGGCATTGAGAATTCCAAAAAAGGCACCTATAAAAGAAATGTTTTTTGTAGTAGCTAACGAATTTTTCAGGGTTAATGAAGCCTGGTGTAAAAATGCTATGGCCAAAGGATGGTTAAAGTCAGAGAAAAGAGGTAAGTCCTAGTTACCCAATAAACTTAAAAGGGTGCAATTTAAAGTGGAAATTACCGCATTGTCGGGAATGCAAAAATTGAACTATTTGAAGACTGGATGTGTCAGTTTATTTTGGTTATCTGTGATGATGATGTATTTATCGATTGGGCTAAGATAATTTTCTTTCATCTACATGAACAATTAGTCAATTTTCAAAATCCTGCCACTTTCCATATGTGTTCTTGCTTGATATATATCATCGCCAGTCGGAGATCTTTCTAGCTAGGATTGAAACCATAGGTATTGTCAACTTCTGGCATGCCCATATATAAATGTTATCCACAGTTTACCAAGCAAGTTGGAATAGGAGAATATTTCCTTGTTAATGATGCATTTTTTATGGAAGTTGTGAGAAAGTTGGATGGAAAACCTGAAATTCATTTTTCCCCTAAGTCAAAATCTTTGGTGTTGAAGTTTGGAAGTTTTTATATTCAATTTGACAGATTTTCTTATTTGAGGGTAGGAGGCTATGAAAAAGCCCCATTAAAATTGCCCAAATATCCTGAAGATTTACTAGTGTTTTTGGAAGTTTGTAGACAAATGGCCATAGTGAATATAAAATACACGAATATGGGAAAACGGGGGTATGCTTTCCCATTAGTAACTCCTTCCTTCACATGCAAAATCAATCAGATGGCTAGAGGTTCTAAAAATATTCTTAAGGAATATAATCTCTAGTACTTGTTTATGAGAACCAATTTTGACAACAAAGGCTTCGTAAGACAAAACTTGTATGTTGCAAGCTCATATCAGCATCAACCTTCCATTGAGGATTTCTGGGAGGATTGTATTGATGAAAATGAACTGTTCAGAAGAGATCATATGAGGTTAACCCTCAAGCAGATACAAGCTTTTGGTTTTTCTTTCCGAATTCCTGAGAATGTGACTGAAGATTTGGTGGTCCTTGATCCCGAATATGAGAAATTGCCCGACAAATCTCATCCTAAGGTTGATTGGGGTAAAAGTGAAGTTTTGTATATGAGTGAGCAGGCTGCACCAATATTCAAAAGAACTCAAGATTGGCTAGAGGGGAAATGGCAGAAGGCTATTGGTCACATTCATGAACCAAAATCATCTCAGAAAAATGAACAAGGATCTAGTCAGGTAGCTGTAGGAAGTAAATCATCAGCAAGAATGGCTACTAGGTCTTCTAGTGCAAATTCACAATCTGGGGGTGATGGTGAAAAACATGAAGAATCAGACAAGTTGAAGTCAGTATGTGAACAAGATAGCCCATCTACCCTCGCTCCTAAAAAGAAGATTGGTCAAACAAAACCTGCACCTGAAGATTCAGATATCATTTTCAAGCAGATTGTTGAAGATAATACTTTCCTACCTTTATCTGAAATACCTTCTTCTCATGTAGAAAATATATCAATTATTCCTAGTGAATCTAGGGAGGTTGTTCAAGGTAATAAAGGTTCTGTTTTGATAGAGAATTCTCCATTATGGCTAAGGAAGGCAGTAGAGAAAAAGAGAAAATACACTTCCACAACATCTGATGGAGTAGACACGGTGGCTAAATTGCTCCAAACTTCCTCAGGGCCAAAGAAAGCTCAAAAAATGTCAAGAATATTGGATGATCATGTCTTTGGTAATAAAATACTAGAGATTGTGGAGCCTTTAAAGGATTTGGATGATGATAAAATATTCACGGTTGATTATAAGATCATACATGTTGACATGGGACCCCAGACACTTGAGGGAAATGTATACCATGCCAGTTATTCAGTCAATGCTTTAGCCAAGCGGGTAAAAGAAGAAAGGAAGGAGAGGGTAAAATTGCAATGTCAGGTTCTGGATTTTAAAAACTTTATCTCTTCTATAGTTTCTCCCTTTTTATCTACTGGAGCCTCAAGTTCTCAAGGAGTCATTGATGAGTCTGCAATGTAGTTGATCAAAAAGAACCTAAACTACTCCAAGGCTGTCAGTGAATGGATTGATGAAATGTCTCAGGAAACTATGCTTTTTATTGGTAAATTTGTGATTTCTTACACTCATATTGTTGATAAAAGAAAATAATTGATAGCAAAACTACAACAGATTAGGAAATATCAGACCAATCTTTATGTGCTTTTAGAAGAAATGAAGGAATTAATTTCCATGGATCGACTGAAGTTAATTAATGAAAAAATTGTGAGTGATCCAAAGGAGTTAGATCCCTCATGGCCTGACTCACTTGAATAGAAATTAAACATATATGATAACTTGGTAAAAGAAATTATTGAAACACTAGAAAGGTATCTGGATATGTTATTAGAAATCAAAGGGAATTTTCATGATCTACAAGTGAAGATAACTAATGAGTTCGACGAGAAGATTCTAGACTCAAAGGAAATTTTCTCAAAATTCAAAGAAGTATTCAACAGGGAAATAGCAGATCCTACTACAATGACTAAAGAATATTTCTCTAAGCTTGGGAGGCTGGAGCTCTATCTTAAAACCTTCAAAAATGAAGCTGATAGAAGGTCTGACATTCTGAATGAATCTGAGGTTTCCCTTAGAAAATGGATAACTAGAATCTAGATCGCACTAACACCAAGAAGCAGAGAAATTTTTGCAATCATTACCAGGTACAGGGAATACAAATCCAGAATAAAGGCGCAGGAAAAGCTGTTGCAACCAGAAGTGGTCGAGGAACTGAAAACTAAAGAGGTTGAAGTGGGAGGGACCGATGCATAGTTTATTTTTAGTATTTCAAATACTTTCTTTTAATCTAGCTCTTTTAAGTTAAAGACTTTTTCTAATTTTCGGTATGGTTACTTTCAAGAGACTGTTACCAAAGACATTTGCTATGTTTAAATATGGGTTTGACTGATGTGATTCGAATCTTTTGGGGAAACTTTGATTTACTCATTAGAGCAAACTCTGTTATTTTGGCTATTATCTGTTATTCTGATATAGAAGACATTGGTGAAGTTTATGCATGCGCAATCTTTGAATTATGGTGTATGGATTCATTCTGTTTATATTGAATATTTTCTTGTGTGTTATTCGTTATTGGGATGATAGATGATATAATTTGCTATATTGTTGTGGTGTTATTATATGTGAATAAGGATTTTGTTGTGATATTTTTTTTGTCTTTATCTTTTCTTAAGTAGTCTCAATTCTTGTTATATGAAGTTGATAGATACCTTTAAAGCTTTATGGTTAAAATCCCCTTCCTTAATTGCCTTCTGGTTAAAATCAACATTAGTTGGAAATCATTCATTGAACATCAGATAAAGGTAGCAGCAACCTTTTATAATAAGCAGAGAATCAGTTTGGAGATTGAACTATTACCGATTCAACTGTAGTTACATTTATCACCTTTGCGGGCGTAAGAATATAGGGTTAGGTGATAAATTTGTTAACTAACAATTACAAACCCTAATAGTGTGGTTGGTAATGATGGATTTGAAGGAGAAAGAAAAGGTATTTGACCTCCCAATAACCCTAAAACTTTAACTATTTTTTTTAATCTTGATATGCTCATTTCCTTGAATAATAAAAATCTAGGTTAAAAAACATCACCATTTTCTTGATGGTTGTGGACAGTAATAAACTTCTGGCTAGGAAATTCTTAGATGAATAGATAATGAATATATAGGGGGAAAAAATTGGTATTCAAGTTTCCTTTTGTAGGATGATTCAAAAAGGGATTTTTCTTGTGTTATTTCAAAACCATAAAATGCAAGAAGTAGTTATTACAATGCAGTTTTGGAACATTGGAAGATGTACCTTCAGGGCCTTAAAATGGTTTCCAAAGGCCATATATGAAAATGTATTAGCCTTATCTAGTCCTCAATGGCTAACTATCAAGAATTTTCCTCCTATTCTATGGACATTCATCCCCCAACTTATTTCCCCTATTGGAAGAGTCCTCAGAATTGATGAATCTAGGGTAAGCCTTCTACACATGAATAATAGGGTTTTGATATCCTTGTTGCATAGAGTTGAAATCCTTGAAATTATTAATGTTTTCCTGCAATAGTCTACTTTGTCTTGTGAAATTTATTTTATAGGAGGTATGAATGCTTGTTACCTCTGTAGAAAAGAAGGGAATATAATGGAAAATTGTCTTATTATTCTCAATAGACCTAGAAATATGGAACTGAACCAAAAATCTAACTTTACTTTTGTAAATGACATTCGAGCCAATTCTACTTCAATCAAAAAAGTAAATGGCTTGACAATTTCCCCCAAACCCCCTATGGTCGAGGAGAGTGCTCCAAATGACTTGTTTTCTAAGGATAATTTTAATGCCCTTTCACCTATAACTAAGGGCACTCCAACTCATGGTGAGTTAGCTCCTCTGAGTCTTGAAGGAAACTGTATTAACTGTACATCTACGAAGCTATGCAACTTTGAAATTATCCCCTCGTGAAGATTTGGTAGAAGGCTTGGTGTTGGATCTAGGATCCCCCCAAATCCTAATCTAAGTTTAGGCTTGATAGCCATGGTGTCTCGAAGACTCAGATATCTAATTCCCCTGATGATCCTTTGACTCTTGAGGATCCCAGCTCTCTGCAACCTATCTTCTCTATGTCTTTTGGAAAATCCAGTAATCTGCCTAACCCTTCTATTGTTGGTAGGCTTAATGAATGTTCATTACCACATTTGAAAATTGAAAAAAAAAATTAAGAGAAAATGTACAACAATTAGTAATGGAAAAAACTCATCAAAATATTTTTTTAAACAATAATTATCAAATGGTAGAATTTAGAAAAATCATTGTGGATACTAGAAGTAATGTGGATACTACTAGTTTCTCTTTGGTTAATGAGTATGAATCTATGGTTAAAAAAATTGTTAAAGAGATTGAAAATAAGAATAAAAGTCCTAGAAATCTGCAAAAACCCAAAAATTGTTTTGACTCCTATTTTGTGAATGGGGGTATGCTTGGGTACTGTAACTCTCAAAACCTAGATTATAAGGATAATGGGGAGGACAAATCTAAAACTGAAAAAGTTCAAATTTTTAGTTCTTTTCAATCTCCTATGAATTTGAGCACAAATCTAACTACCACATCTGAACCGCAACCTAAGATTATACCTAGTTTGAGGCAAGTAAATAGTCATCTATTGATTATAATTATGAAAATAAAAATGAACCCAAAGCCACCTTTAATAGGAAGGGCAATAGAAACTTAATGATTTTTAAAGAGGTTCATATTAAAAATGAGTGTAATGAAATGGAGGGTAACAATGTTGACCTTGCAGAAATTTCTAGAAAGGGACAATGCCTAGAAGTGTTTGAAAGGAAGCATCCCCCATGTAATAGTTCTCCCCCCAACTTTGCTAATACTACTAAGGAAAAGATTGTTCTATTTGGTAATGGTAATGTGAGTGTTTCAAAATATAAAAAAGAAGAGAACTAAGGAATCCCCAAATCTTTCTTCCAAAAGAAAAGAGGTATAGGATTGTCTTCTTAAATGTTATGATGGCTTTAGTAAATCTATATACACATCTCAATGATATTCAATATGGGATCACATTGTACATCGTGGAATGTTAGGGGACTCAAGTCCCCTGACATGAAGTATATTGTCTAAAAGTTTCAGAACCTAGTCAAGAAGAAAGATGTTATCTTCTTTCAAGAGGTGAAGGCTACCAATTTTACTCTTTAAACAAATCTTAACTTTACATGGAAGGATTTAGTCCATTATGCATCCAACCATGAGAAAGGGAAAGGGGGTTATGTCATATTATTATCCAATATTTGGGCTCAACATGTGAGGGAGAATGGTTCTTTTCCTTGTAAAAGAGTTGTATGGGTAATTATTGAAAAAGATTATCTTAAGTTTGGTTTATGCTCAGTCTATGCCCCTGATGACTATAGGGGCAAAATTGAACTTTGGCAATAAAAAAATAACCTCCCCAACATCCCCTAGATTATAGGAGGGGACTTCAATATGATTGAAAATTAGGAAGATAAGGCTAGAGGGATGAAGATAGAATGGAAAGGAAATGGACCTTACTTCTAGTCGAGATTGCAATCCAAACTCAATTTTCTTGACCCCTTAAGTGGTAACAAAAAAGATAACAAGGACATTTGGTACTCCTAGTGCAATTCCTAGAAAGGAAATAACATAATTTATTGTAGATTAGATATATTTTATGCAAAAAAAATATTATTTTAGCTTTGGTAAAGATGAAAAGGGATGTACTATCAGGGTTTACCCATATACATTATCTAATCACCATCCTATCCTAGCAAATATTATGTTGAACATTATAGTTAGTAGTGAGCATAAAAGAGAATAATTTAAAACTCAACACTAACCTCCTTAAGGATGGGGACTACAATGATTTCATGTTTACACTTAAAAATTAATAGATGGACGTTAAAGGATATGTAAATGACTAAAAGATGGGAACACAATTTTAATGGTTGGAAAACTATTTTTCAGACCATGGAGAAGAAAAGCCATGGATAACAAAAAAATGGAGGTTAATCTTAATGAGAAGATTTTAACTACTAAGTCAAACCTTCAAAAAGACCCCTCCAATATGGCTCTAAATGAAAATTTGACTCTAATCAAGGATTCCTTGAGAAGATTATAGACCAAGAAAACTCAAGGAATGAGGGTAAGATCAAAACTGAATTGGTTAAAGAATGGAGATAAAGGATCTAAATTCTTTTTTAATATCATAAAAAATAAAGGAAAAAAAAGAGAAATTTGATAAAATTTGGGTAGATAACAAGGCTATCCATGATTAGGAGGAAATTAAGGACCTATTCCTTAATTTTATAAGATGTTTATTTGGAGTGTAATAGTTTGTCCTACCACAATGCAAGGAATTTTTATAAACAACTCGTTACAAAAAAGTTGTCAAAGGAACAAATCAGTAAACTGGACAAGGAAGTCACCCTTGAGGATATTAAGAAATCTATTAATGTCTTAAATAATGATAAGTCACCTAGAGTTGATGGGCTTCCTATAGAATTCTACAAACACTACATCGATTGGATTAGTGAAGACATACTACAACTATACGAAGTATAAGAGCTAAAGATTAGCTCAATACCCAAGACCACTTGCAAACACAATGAAAACCTTCTACAAGAGAGTATGCAAGAAAATGAGCTTTCTTGATATTAAGAGCTATCAAATGATGAGGTATGTAGTATATTACATATGAGTACAAATACCTTATATAGGCAAGGTTGAAATGTAGTAATGAACATGATGTTTACAAATGTCATAATCCTATGACTTGAGACAACTAACAAACTAACTACCTAGGAATCATGTAGTACTAGCTAGATAAGATAAGTTCTAGAAAATCCAACTAAGACTTCTAGAAGGAATCTTATATCCTAAGTAAACTTAACATGTGAATAAGTCTTCTAATCACCTAGTGAATGAATTAACTAGGTACAATACTTTAATTCACTCTAACACGAAGAAGCTATTCAAAATGGGTCTCTAGGTTGTAATATTAATAAAGGTGTGGCTAAACTTATCCCCAAAGATGGTGACAAGTCCCTCATTAAGAATTGGTGGCCTATTACCCTTCTTAATGTTTCATATAAAATTCTTGCCAAAGTTCTTACCATCATGCCTGTGGATATCTTCCCAACCTTCACTAGAAATACCCAAACTAGTTTTTTAAGGGCCTTGAGAGTCTTTTGACCAATCGGGAGTCTATGAATTGGGCCAAAAATATTGTGAACACCAAACCTGCATAGGCTAACATGAGATCATCAAACAAGAGTCAAGCATGTTAGAAAAGCAAATCTAATGTTCCCTATGAGATTCTTTAGCCAAATTCAAGTAAAAATATGAAAATAACAAGAAACTAATGAAAGATAACATGTAAATCAAATTGAACTAGCTAAACCTCCATCCCATAGGGGGAGTGGTGCTCCTTTGATGTGGAAAGAAGCCCTTTCCCAATCCCTTTGATAAGATTGATGAAGTGTAGATGATCCAATTATGAAAAATGGCTATAATCTAGCTAAAATGGATGAAAATGATGAAATGCTATGGACTCAAATGACTGTAATGGAAATGCATGAAGTTGTGGATCCATATTATGAAAAGGATGCCTCTATTTATAGAAGCCAAGGGTTGAAGAATGGAGGAATTTGGTGAATGTGGGATAAATTGAGAGCTAATGAGAATGTGCCAAGTGTCACAATTCTATTGGAGGAAGTTGGAGCACATTTTGGGAAATGTGTGAGTGGAGGAGGATGGAAGAGAAGTAAATGTTGATGGTTGAGAATTTGAAATAGTGTAAGAGGAATTGAATGAGATTTGAGAGGATGTAAGAGGATTCGAAAGGTTGTATGAGAAGTTATTGCAGATGTGAAAGGTTTTTGAAAAAAATTGGAGAGAAATTGAATGAGAGGTGGTTGAGAAGAATATTCCTGAGAATATGCCTTTATGAGGATAATTAAGGTAATTAGATAATTAGAAGAAATTGATTTTATGTGCAACCTGGTTATTTGACCATGGTTGATTTAACTCTTGAAGAGTTTAAAAGCTAGAGGATTTGATTG